>JAGKQA010000051.1:0-238259 GCA_022609195.1 Plenodomus libanotidis
AATTAATATTTTTATATTTTTTTAAGTTAATTATATTTATTATTATTTTAGAAAACAAATTCTTAATACTTGGACAAAATAATGTAATATCCTTAAGCGTTTTAAGATTTTTAGTAGCAATTGCGGGGAATAAATAATAGATAAGTAGCCAGCCCGTATGGCGAAAATTCCTTGGCACAATGGGCCAGGCGCTTGCGGCGGAGCGTCGGCCGTCATGTCAATTGACCAATCAACGCGTCTCACTCGACGCGTCGTGCCTTTCTCTTTATATTGCCAACTCAAAGTAATACAGTACGGAAGCAACGCCTTGTTCCTACCTCTTTTGTGACCCCCACTCGGCCCTTCTCGCCTCGTTCAAAAACATGACTGCCGACAACAATCCCTCAACACCAGCCTCACCGCCCGCGAAACGCGTTAAGCTCATCGAGTCCCAAACCACCACCATTACCACCAACGCAATGGCCGCACCGCCTCTCCTGATCAAAAAGCTCTCGGACAAGGCCCGCCTGCCCACCCGCGGCAGCGCCTTCGCCGCTGGCTACGATGTCTACGCCTCCAAAGCAACCGTCATTCCCGCGCGCGGCAAGGGTCTCGTCGACACTGACATCAGCATGGCCTGCCCAGCCGGTACCTGTACGTCCTCCTGCATCCATGCCCTCTCCACTTATCTAACAGTCGCATACCACCAGACGGTCGCATTGCCCCCCGATCCGGCCTCGCTAGCAAGCACTACATCGACACAGGCGCGGGTGTCATCGATGCCGACTACCGCGGCCAAGTCAAGGTTCTGCTCTTTAACCACTCCGACATCGACTTCAACGTCGCCGAGGGCGATCGCGTTGCGCAGCTTGTACTCGAGCGCATATACACACCCGAGGTTGTCGAGGTTGCCGAGCTGGAGGACAGCGTGCGCGGCACTGGTGGCTTTGGCTCGACAGGTGGTTTTGGCGGCGAGGCGCTGACTACCACGATCAGTCTCGACGGCGCGTCAGATGCGCCACCTTCTGCGGCAGCTGCACCCATGGTGGAGGCCGAGGCTCCAGCCCAGTTCGTAATCGCCAATAGTGCCGAAGCGAGGGAGGATGTGGAGATGAAGACTGGAGAGAGTGGACAGAAGCCATCGTCTTAGGGCGGCTGGTGGCGGAAGAACAAGCTGTCGGTGTCGCATTTGGGACAGGCTACTGCGGCCAGTTCTGATCGGCAGTCCAGGACACCCATGAGGCACAAGGACGTCCATTGGCCATGGAGCGAGCATGGCGTCGGCTTTGGCGAGACGTGCTGGGTTGGGACGGCTCTATGAAGCAGTTCTGGCAGCCGCAGAGACACAAGACACCGACCCAGCGACACGTAACGACAGACAAACAGGCATTCGCACGTCGTGAGCTAAGGAACACACGAGTCCAGGATAACGCCTGGAAAGACCATTGCTTTGTGTATGGTGCCCGATACAGGGACATATTATTAGATGCGATAGACCTGCCCAAGACCGCAAGGCATAATGACAAAAAACAACATCTATGATTCTACTATGCTTGGTTTTTCGAATGCGCCGAGACTCCTTTAAGTCTATTATGTTGTACCTCTAGAAACATTCAACTCTTGCCGACCTCTTCAGAGCTTCTCTGCCCTGAATTGCACTTTCGGTTCCCTTAAGGAGCTTGAATGCCGAACAAGTTTCAGCTCCGCTGCCTTTGACTTGGCCAAATGCAGCCGCTTCTCGTCCGCAGCTTCAATCTGCGCTTCCACTCTCCCCACCTCAGCCTTCATACTTTCGCAAGTCGCCCCAAGTACCTCATGCATACTTGCCAGCACCTTCTCCGCAGCCCTCGCGAGCGGCAACTCCAGCGTGTCTACGTTGTCGTCGCTCAGCCACGCCGCGCGGCCGCCCAGGAGGCCTGTCGGATCATGCGCGACCGCCTCGCGCATGCGCACGACCATGAGTGCTGCGAACATGTCGCCGGTGCCCGAGAAGTAGGCATCGATGGCTGGAAAGCGAATTGTGAAGGCGCGGGGTTTGTAAGAGGAGGTCATCGTGGATCCGATCACGGAGAGGGTGCGTGGGCCGCCATCGGGGGTCGAGGAGGAAGTATCGAAAGAGACGGAGGTGAGGATGATATGTGGGACTTGGTAGGTTGTGTGAATCACTTCGATGGCGCGCATGAGGGAGGCTAGATCGGTGATTTCGACGTCGGAGAGGAGTCTGGTTTTCGCGCAAGACTAGTCAATTTTGTAGGCCGACAACGGGCTCCCTGGAGCAAGACTCACTCTGCCTCAAATTGATTCGGTAAGATCAGGTCCGCGTTAGGCAACAAGCTCTTATACGCGGGCACAACATCCTGGGCAACATACAATTTGCCATTGTCGCCCATCACAGGATCTAGCACCCAGAAGAACCCGCCCGGCTCCCCTCTGCTCCGGGCCTTGTCCTTCAGCTCCGCCGCGATCTTGCCCACGGCGTCCACCGCCTCGGCGCCCGGTATGTAGCCCGAGAGCATCATGTCGAAGTCGTCGAGGTAGGATTGCTTGAGACCATCGAACAGATCGGTGATTTCCTGTGCCGAGACCTTTGTGCCCTTCACTTGTCGGTAGCCGGTGTGATTGCCTATGCGCCGGGCGGGGAGGTTAGAGATGGCTGCGGAGAGCGTGCAGAGGATGAGGAGGGCGTAGGGCTGGAGCTACTGACTGAATTGCACCGTGTTAAGCGCAGCCACGTCACAGCCGAGCGACTGCATCGTGAAGACGGCGATCTTGTTGCCGACATATCTGGGGCGGGCTCCGGTCAGCTGAAATTGCTCACAATGCGTGAGAGCCCGAGAGAAGGCACGCGACTTACCCGGAGACAACCTTCGCATCTTGTTAGTACGATTACGGAATCTTCGTTTTGATCTTCATGTTGGGAGGGCAACTTCTCCGTACATGGCTGGCAACGGCCAGAATGCGCGTCTCGGGAACTGGGAGGTTGATCGACATCGTGGGTGCGATCTCGTCACCGAGTCCAGGTTGGGCTGAGCTTGGTGTGACGGCAATTCCAAAATCGTGTGGTCGTGCTTGGGTAGGACGATCCCGGAGTCTGTGGCTGACGAGGTGACAAGTCACAGAGCAATCATGAACTTTAGTTGGGTAAGACGACTTGTGAGTCGCACGTTGCTGTGTCTCAAGCCTAGAAAACTCGAAATGAGACAGCCGGCGCCGGCACCCGTCGCAAACCCCACCGTCGCATCCGGCCCCACGTTGCTGCATGACATCGTCCGCCTCGCGATTGTCCGCATGATCTGGGTCAGGGAATGAATGGCATGCAGCACTGCGCAGGGCTCGAATCAATTTGTAAGTTTTTAAGTTTTCATTACCGTTGCATACGGATGTCTCGCAAGGGATCAATATGCAATCGTCCGCCGCCAATGCTCGATCGTGTACCGGTAGAAACGCAGTGTTCTGCGACCCTCAAACAAATGCCTATGACTGCCGCCAAATTCTTGCAGCGCGTGACCAAGATCTAAGCAGCGAAACCTTTCCTCGAAATGCACAGCCAAGTCTCGGCTTGCATTGTTGTCATTTCTCGTCAACAAATGGTGTATCATATTAGACTTCTCACTCCTCGTCGCCGATCTGAAGAACACCCGTCAGCATCATGATCAAATAGGAATTGAAAACCCGAATGGTCCTGAATGAACGCACCTTGGGCGCAAGGTAGAAGCGCAACCAGCTTGTACCCTGGATCTCGTATTCGACAAGTAGAGGAACTTCGTTGGACAAGCAAATCTTGACTCTTGACGACAAGGCCGAGGCTTTGCAGAAGTTGACGAGGTACTTGAGAGAGAAGGTCAGGGACACGGGCTCGGTCAGCTCGATGTCGATACCGAGCTCGGGCTTCTCGACGTTCTGGTGGCTGCGGAGAGTGACGGCGCCGGCACCAATATCGCCCTGGCAAGCGAATTTGACACCGTCCTTGCTCGCGTCGATCGTGACTGTTGTGGGAAGTAGACATTAGCAATTATATCCTAAACAGCATGCGCTCTTTCAGCTTGTTTGGTAGACGCACCGGACTCAGACATAGCCAGCAGATCCGTGCAGATGCGCCTGAACTCGGCAGCGGGCATCATAATGGTCGAAGCGTACTCAGTCTCGGGAATGCCGAGGTGCTCCTGGTCGATATCCATAAGCTTGAGGTCGTACTCGGAAATGCGGTCGTTCTCGGCGGACTCGAAGACGAGGTTGAGTTGATCGGGAGCATCCTCAGCCTTGAGGGTCAGAATGTCCTCGTTCTGGGCGGCGCGGAGCACTTTGGTCAGCGACGTCAGGTTGACGCCGAGGGCGATGTTGCGGTCGCATCGGTAGGGGCTGAAGCCATCGGCCTTGAGCATCATCGAGACAAGGGCAACGTGGGAGTTGTCCATAGCCTGCAGGGCGATGCCACTGTCATTACAGTCGAAGTTGCAGTCTTGAACGAGATCCTTGATGGCATCGACCACCTGGGCGCGAGGGTGGCGTGTCAGTACGAACAGCGCGAGAGAACGAGTAGAAGATGGACTCCAAAATTCTTACCTTCTTCAAGATGCTCGCCTGCTCCAAGCGTGCCTCAAGCATTGCTGTGATCTTGTCAATTTATGGTCGCGAGGCCTCAAGGATGGAGGAGTTAGAATATAGGGCCTTGCGCGTGGTATGATGTGCGAACGAACTTACTGAATATGTAAAAAGGTTGTACTGAGGAGGTATAGACAGAGAAGGAGGGCTGGGAATGGTCGAGAACTGTCAATGAGTTTGGCAGGCTTGGTTGTGTTGGAGTGCTGTTTTGAAAGAGAGCAGTCTTATTTTACTCTGCCATTAAGTAAATTCCTTGACGCGTCGCGTCTACTGCTGTGCTGAATCCATTTAGGGGACGCGCAGCAAGCAGGGATAATATGCCTCAGCAAGTTCAGACTACATTGCCACCTGTGGCCCACCCTAGTGCTTGTCGATGCGCCAATCTCTCCATCCTTCTCACTGTTATGCGTAGGTGGCCTCAGCGATAGATATTTGTTTGTTGGGAACACAATTACTGATTGATATCTTGTGCAGACCTTCTCTTTTTGCACAGTATACTATCAAAGTGTTCACGCTAGCAATTCTTGTCATTCAATATATTTGTAGGATTGTTGCCTCAAGCCTTGGGAAATTGTTAGTCAGTCTTTGGCCTTGGAGGCACCAGCAGATATCCCCGGGACTTGTCACTTCTCCATCCAGCCATTCTGCACAGTTCAAGTATTCCATTGTCATATATAGGGAAGGAACTATGCATCACGATAGGTTTCATGGAGAGGAATTGTCTCCTTGAATGAGACACAGGGGCGCCAACTCCAAAGACTGGATGGCTCCTATTGTTCGAATGAGATAGGTACAGCAGCGGCATGTACGCATCAGATACTGCCAACTATCTGGATGTTAGAAAGATCAGGTAATTTTGCCAGAATGCTCATTAAAGATTAGAGTGCACAATGTCGCAAGACTAATTGGAGCCTTGCAGCTAAGGTATCTGAGAGCGACGGCACCAGCCAGACTTTGGGCAGATGTATCGTGAACACAATCTTGACCTAAGTGCAATATGCAGCCACAAGACATCATACACTGAGCCGACTCCCACCCCTCTCCCTTTTCAAAACAGAGTCTATCACCATCATTTTACAATTAGCAACATGACTCCTTTTGGTAGTGTGTCTACAGGCCACAGGTTGGACCAATCCGTAAAAGCAAAAGGCAAGAGACATTCCCCAAATGTACAGTCTTCAATCCCAAGAACGCCGTATATAGACAGCTGTACAAGAAGCTCAACAGCATCGTGGCACCGCCAGACGCGATTTGCGTAGCCAACGCCTATCCCATATGCGGAAGGAAAAGCAGCCAAAAGAGACATGAGTCATTATTAGAAGGCGCCGTCCTACATCGAGACAACCCTGTTCTGAAGCGGAGGCATCGTCCGCCGCCTGTCGCCTTTGGCAGTCGGCCGCAGGTTGATGACCATTTCCAGCTCTTTGAGCATGCCGCGATTGGCGTCGGCTTTCTCTTTCATCTCAGCGCGCCGATCGCGGTCTTCTTTCATCTTTATTATCCTCTCCTCTCTCGTTAGGGTGCTCTTCGGCCGCGACGGGGTAGCAACAGCCTCAAACACTTCCTCGCTGTCGCCCGAGTTGCTGTTGAGCTCAAGAATATCTGGGGTTTCGCCTGTGAGTGCCTTGAAAGCGTCCGACACGCTGCCACCGCTGCTCTCTTCGACGATAGTCAAGCCGCTCAGTGAGTTCGGTGATAGCATACCTCCGATCGAGGAAATGCGCTTCTCATTGCGGTCAATGCCCGATGCTAAGGCGCCCTTGCCTTGCTCCCACGCCTGTTGTAGAATCTTCAAATCCTGGCCAATGGACTCATACTGTTGCATCAAATTCGGTCCTAGCTCTGAAATGTCGTTCGCTTCATTGAGGGATCGGTCGGACTCTTCTCGCAGCATGATCATCTTGGCCTGCAAGCCACGAATTCCTGTTGTCAGGGAATTGAGTTTCCTCAACTGTGACCGCCACCTTTCGCGCCCAGGTGACAGCGGCCCTTTCTCGCTTGGCGTTGCTGGAGCCAGAAACGAGTCTCCCTCGCCCAGGATAGACTTGAGTCGCTCGTAAGACTCCGTCGTCGCTTCGTTGAGCAAGCGAAGCGACTCCACCACTGTTGTCCACCGCAGGAAGTCCGTCTCGTCGCCTTGTGCCTCTGTCGACATCAAGGCGCATAGAAACATCTTGCGCATGATGTGAAATCGGGACGCCACAATCCTCAATGTCTGTATCGATTCCATATCCTCGAATTCTTTGTCCGAGTAACCCTGCAGGGCGTCCGCCATGTCCAAGTCGCTGATGTCGTATATGTCATAATACCGTTCAAGGTCCAGCTGTTCCGAAAAGCCCTTGATGACCGCCGACGCCTGCTCGTATCTCGAGATGATGTCCCCAAAGGTCTTTCGTAGAGCCTTTCTTAATCGCACGCATCTCCTAGTCTGACTCCTATCCTCGATCCGGCTGATGGGCGGTAACGGCGCGCTTAGTCTGTACCCACGCGAGACTAATTCCACTTCCTGTACCAAAGCCACCGCGGCACTTGATACGCTATCGAAATCCTGGGCTTTCGAAACGAAAGTCGAGATCTCCGCCAACGTCTGCATCCGGACCCACCTCAGCCATTGCTGACGTATGTAGGCCTGAGATGCGACTCCTGCGACAGCAAACACCACCACGAACACCACCACCCTTTTCTTGGTCAGATTTGTAAATCCTCCGCCATACAACCAGCTGATAAACCAGGCCAAGCCCAAAGCCCCTACCGCGGTCAGAAGCAGCCCCGTCTCTGTCGGCGTTATCGTATCCTGACTGCCTTCGATCGGTATCCTGCTCTGCACCGACATGTGCTGGCCCAGCACAGAGTGCCCGCTCAACAGCTGCGACGCCACAATTGTGTACCGGAACTGCTCGATGAAGCGCGAGTTATCAGCCTGATCGAGCTTCGACGCTACCGCGGTGGCGCCATTGTGGATCGAGCTTAGACGCTTCTTCTTCTTCTTCGAAGAGGCTGGCGTGGTAATAATGTTCAAAGCCTCGGGAATCTTGCTGCGAAAACGCGACTTGACGAGCGGGCGGCCCGTGGGGGCGAAGGAGGTCGCTGGGGATGGTGGACTGGGTGGCGGCGTGTCGATGATCACGTCGGGCTCCTGAAGGGCCCAGTCGCGATGTTGCTCTTCGCCCTCGTCTATTGTTGTCAGGAAGGATGTCAGCGCCAGGGGTTTCATCATAGTAGTGCCAATGATATAGGCGGCAACATTTGGAAAGTAGAAACGAGTATATGTAGTATTGAATGGGAGGTAAATAGACAGATTAGGTAGTGCAAGCACCGGCACAGTGGCTACTGACCCTTGAGGTACTCTGCGAGCGGCGTCTGGTCGTAGATTACCGTCTCCATGAAATCGTCAGATACGAGGGTAGAAGGGAAATCTCCGGGTGACTCGCTCGGCCAAGGCACCGGAGGATAGGTAACACAGGCGCAGCACCAGAACGAGAGGGATTATCTCTCGTCAGCGGCAGCTGAAGCACAAGCAGCCGGGCATGTGGCCCCAACAGGATAGCTTGAGAACCGAAAGCTTGCTTGTGACTTCCCTAGCCCTCTTACTTGATGCGAGAAGATCTAGCGCTTCCGAGGCCACCCACGGACCCGCGAACCAGACGAAACAAAGAACTGTCAGGCGATGGCGAACGTGGGGGAACTTGGAGATTGGACGGGGATGGGTAATCTTTGTTTCGTCGGTCGGGGATGCTGCAATAAGTCTTTTAGTGAAAGTGAACTGCGACTCGACTGGAGGCTTGCGGAATTGCCGTTGCACTCAAAAACTTGTTGGCTTGCAATTCGAAGAAACAATCAGAAAGGTACTGAGTTGGAGGTGAGAACAAATTGATAAACGGGGAAAAGGCCACGAGTTGGTCCTTCCTTTCGATCCCCTATTACTATCACAAGTCCAAATGTAGAAAGTCGTTTTCGCAATCGGTGATAGTCGCATTGGGTCGCCTATTTAAAGTTAAATGAGAGAGAAGACGGACACGAAGGACTGCGAAAGGCCAACCTTCTGCTGCGCCAGAACTGCAGGTGGCACAGCACCACCATTTGACATTGAGATCCATCGGTCGACCTCGGGAGTCGGTGAATAATTCATAGGCCTGTTGGTTCCCAGTTCCAGGGATCCCATGAGCGGGGTTCCTAGGTACTGTCGTTGCACCGCTGTGGCCGAAAACTAGGGACCTAACAGGGCTAGAACAACGGTTGGCTACCAGCGTTCTATAGACTCTCGAGCCGCGGCGCACTGAGTCGAACATTGAATCGCGGCTTCACTTGAGAGCTTTAACCACAACTGCTGGATACAATCCACTGTTCAGTACCAACGGGAAACAACAAAGCTCCGTCTATTAACTACAGAGCTCCGACTTCGACGAGACTACCGGGAAGGGATGTGCAACACTCCGACATAGCCACTCAATCTACCTCGGCCTCGGTCCAGATCTCGTCCCTAAGATGCCCACCGAGAAGGAGCTCCAGATCTCGCCCATAGTGAGCGAGTCTGTGATGCACAACACCAAAGTGAGCCAGCGCAGCTGCTCCATGTACATGGAATTGACCCACCACTGACAACTACTAACCGCAGATCCTCGCCAACCTCCAATCCCTAACCGCCTCCCTCTTCGGCGTTGCCGCCGGCATCCTCGGCCTCGAGTCCTACGCCGGCTTCCTCTTCTACATCGTCTTCACCCTACTGACAGCGCTGCTGTTCTACGTTGTGCGTGTGGCTCCTGAGTCGCTGGTCGCCGAAAAGCCGGTGTTGGACACGAGCCGGTATTTTCGCGGCACGCTGGAGCTGTGGACGAGTGGGCTACAAGGCGGGCTGGCTGGGTTTGTGTTGACATGGACGCTGTTTTATGGCTTGGTACGGGCGTGATTGTTGCTATATGAGACGCTGAGTGGCGCCAAATATTGGGAGGAGGTCAGCATAGGCCTTTAGAGAGCATGCGACTTTCGATGCTTAGGCACCATCGAACTGTGTGGCTACACAGTAAATACATATCAAAAGACCACCATCCTCAACCTCGCACTATGAGTTGGTCAGGTACTGGTTTCATGAGGTGATGCTGGGAGCTAAACACAAATAGAGAGAGTATCGTGGACATCGAGAAGTGCGGAGCTTGACGTAAGGATACAATGCGCTTCTATAATCGCTACTCAGCCAGAGAGAAGAGGAAAGCGGATTAAACAGCCATATCAAGCATACTGTATTTGAAACGAAACTCCTCCTAACCGTCATACGCGCTCACTCCGTAATCTCTATAATCTTGCCCACAAAGCCCTCCAACCCCGACCGGTCTCTACTCCCTCCTTCTAGAATCACCAACTGCGAGCCCATCTCAACCCACTCCCTTTGTGACAACAGCTCCAGCTGAACTTCATACACCAGCGTACCCTGCCCGTGCCCCGTCGCAAGGCCATCCGATTTCTCCAGGCTGATATTGAACACATCCTCGTCCTCAGCAGCATCGTCCGCATCGGGATACGTCCACATAGGCGAGACACGCAATATCCTCGCCGACGCACGCACGCTAGCAATATATACCTTCACAATGCTTCCCATAATCAGCACCGCCGTCGCATCATCCTCAAACACCCCTGTAATTCCACTCGCCGCCTGCAGCGACAGCCCTGTCGCCAGCATGTGCTTGCTCGGCATGGCCAGCACCATGCCCTTGCGAATCTTCGGCAACGGCCGCGGCCGTGAGCTCTCCTCGCTGGGCGCCGGCATGTCGAAGACTATGCCGATGGTGCCGACTTGGCCCGGCTCGAGCAGGCGCACGGGCAGCCGCAGATTGCGGATCGTGACGATGTGGGCGTTGTGCCACTCACCTTTGATGGCGGACGCCGGCACCGCGTTGCGCATGGCGAGGCGACCCATCTCGGAGAAGGACGGGTGTGATGCGGAAAGGCCTTCGCCGCCGGGGGAGGCACGCTCTTCCGGGGTGATGACCCGGGAATCGTCATCCGGGACGAAGGGCCCGACGACGATCCGGTCGCCAACAGCGAGGTGGCCGAATCGTAGATGGCCAGCGACGACTGTGCCCTGCTCTGCATCCTCGTCTTCGCCGTTACCATAGAGAGCTGAGAGGCTGAACTTGTCCTCGACGTGGAAGACGGAATCTGGCTGTTCAGGGTTCAGGGCGAGGCCGATGTAGTCGCGAGCTGTGGGCGTTGGTGGTATTGGAAGGTTCTGTAAGAGAGCGTGAAGCAGGCCGATACCTTCGCCCTTGACAGCACTGGTCGACACGATGGGAACAAAGTCGAGCAGATCCCCGCTCCTTTCCATGTCAGCAATGAGCGGCTGGATGTCGTCCTCGTCCACTGCGGGCACCCTGGTCGGGTCAGAGTGTATCCTCTGTTTAATCAGCAACTTCGGAATCCGGCCAGCACCTTTGACAGCAGCCAGAACCTTGGTGAGTGTGCTACGAAAGCTAACAGTAGTCGCAACATCAAGCTTCGTGATTACTATCACCAGAGGTGTGCGGAGCTTCAAGCTCAGATCTAGGTAGGTTTTCGTCTGGTCAACGTCTGCCAACGTAGATTCGCTCTCATCTTGTGAAGATGTCGGGGTCGACTTTCCCTTCAGCTCGTTGTCGTTCGCAGTCAGGCACAGTAGAGTCCAGTGAGGTGCCCATCCCACAAGACCACGCAAGATAGTGCGGCGGAATCGCAGGTGGCCAGCAGAGTCGGACACAAAGACGAGCCGTCCATCTCGGGATGAGTCGTGGATGGCCTCCCATGAATCAATGTTGCGGTCAGAGAAGCTGTAGATGAGGTTCTCCTCGTTGCCATTGTTCTTATAACCGATCAACATGTGCGATAGAGACGTGGTCATACCCGAGGTCAGCTCATGGCGATGGCGCAACAAGAACGTGCGACTCCTCCCCAATCCGTTGTCGAAAATTCCTGTGGAAAGTGTTCCAAGCAGGGTAGACTTGCCAGCGTCGGTAGGCCCGGTCAGTGTGACTCGCAGCTGCTCGATGGTCGACTTGATCTCGGCGGTTTGCGTCTGCTCGACCGGCATAGCGTACGAGTCTTCTACAGCAGCAGCTGCTTGAGCATCTCCGCCGCGCGAGGGTGTCACCATAGCCTCGGCCACGAACAACTTTTCACGGTATGCGTGAGCTGAAACAGATCCTGGCGGAGACCATTCGCATTCTCCAACGCACTGCCGGCGTATCACTTCCAGAACGCACCCGAGACTCGCGGCCATGACGCGTAAAGTCAGGATACTCTCCTCCATTTCATCATCGGGCAACCCCACCAACGTACCGTCATCAGACACGCCGATCTCGTACAATGCTCCTCTGGATTCCTCAAGCCCTTGCCACAAAGTCCCAGGCTTGACGGCTGCAGCGAGATCAACGCTATCGGCCGGTAGCTTTGGTATGAGTGACTCGGTCGTCCCTAGGGTTCCATGAGCCATGGACTGCTTGAGCCTCCACAGCAGCTGGGTTGTCAGGTGATACAGACGGTCTCTTCGAGACTCCGTCGTCGTAGCATAGAATTCAGCCACAGGTTTTCGCTTCTTCAACTCCGCGGCACCTGCAGTTTCCATCGAAGCATTGTGCAGCTGGCTAGGAATCCCAAGTGAGGGGTCCACAGGCGAGGAGAATACGTTGTGATCGGGACGTTGAGAGCCGGACGCGGCACTAGTGTTGACGTATCGGTAAGGCCGTCTCGGGCGTAACAAGAGGTGTAGCTTGTACTCAATTGCCCCTTCTTGTGGTTCTGCCTCCAACTTGGTGATGGTGTCCTCGGGGTTTTGAGCCGGCTGTAGCCAAGGCGAGGAAACCCGACTGGGCTCTGTGCCGTAAGTGAATACTGACATTTCCCACACTGCCGAAGGTTGATAGACGCGTCTCCAACGACAATGGTTGTGTTAGATGTATAAGTCACTGGTGCTTGGGCACTCGAGGCCAAGGAGAGCGGTGTGAGGGTCGTCCCTGGCAGCAACTGGGGTGCTCGAGAATGGGGTGATTGATGTGAACTGGATCGTCAAGTAGTAATGAATGCCTCAGTATATTGCAGTTTTCCGTATTGGTCTTAGGCCTAATATGCGAAAAGAGAGAGTTTTCTGTATTTGAGATGACATTTTGACCTTTCGTGGAATGGGTGCTTGCGCAAAGGAGGACTGATGATAAGTACGTCAGGGTCGAGTTGTTTGTCAATTTTGCGCTTGTGAAAGTGGCTACGCGGTTATTCCAGAAGTGGTTCTGGGAATTGTCCCAATAAGGGAAATCAGGAAGACGAGCAAAGCATGCTGATTTGTAAAATTCTGGTCCTGGATGGGAAGTCGTTCTGGTGGAAGTGAGGAAATGAAGCTCATCCGTGGATATTCTGGCACGGCTAGTCAAGTCGGCTTTTATCAGCAGGTACGTGTGGCGTTGGCATCCCAGACGCACAGGATGCAACGAAAGAGTCACACCGTTGTTAACATGATAGTGATAGTGCACCGGTTCAACTTCTGGGCGTTGGTCAATGCGGATTGCTTTAGATCTATGCAGATTTGCAACTGTCTACGAAGTACGAAGTGTATGATTCAATATGCTTCCGGCGACTGACACAGGCATGAATAGAACGCGGGCACATTCGCGTCTATGTATTGTGTTGTACCTTCGGTAGGATGAACGATGCTCTGGGATCGGTCATGCGACACCAGCCAACACTGACGGCTTCAATTGCAAAGGCGAGCAAGGTGATCATTGTTCATTGCTCACATCCGACGCGCAAGTTGTCAGGCCGCAGTCCCTTTCACAGCCACAGCCATGCAAAAACACGAAGATGAACCCGGCTGCACAGGAGATGGCAAAT
This sequence comes from Plenodomus libanotidis, assembly GCA_022609195.1. Taxonomy (NCBI): domain Eukaryota; kingdom Fungi; phylum Ascomycota; class Dothideomycetes; order Pleosporales; family Leptosphaeriaceae; genus Plenodomus; species Plenodomus libanotidis. Next base: position 13,429 of record JAGKQA010000051.1, read on the forward strand.
GGCTGCCTCCAGCCTCCCACTGGCCTCCTAATGAGCACGCAAGCTGGCCCCCACGAATCAGGAAGGCCTCGGCCTTGGTCGCCGCAAAGCTGAGACACCTGGACATGTAGACACACTTGCGGAGCCCGCCGCTGAAGAACACAGCTGATGACAATGCTGCGGACGGCCGGGGGGTTCCTAATTGCCAGTATATCATGCATTGGCAATTTGTACAGACTAGCACCAGAAGCATGGATGGCTGCCTTTGTCCTTTCTTGCGTTCTTGTTCCAAGGTTGTTGGCACCCAACCAGCCAATTCGTGAAGTGGAAACTACTGTGCCTTATGGGCGGCCGGTTTGCGGCTGTCCGTGAATTCATTAGTGTCGCGGCGCATGTCACAGGCCGATGTTCCTCTCCACCTCGAAACACGCCCCCCCTATTCATTCCATTTCAATTAAAGCCAAAGCACCCCTTCAGCAACCACATTGGCTCCACCAGTACTTCCGTTCCCATCTACTTACAACCTCTCCTAATATTCATTGTCACCGCTGGACGCGACGCACACCACCTCGAATCTGAAACCATCATCAACACACAATGGGTATCTTCAGCAAGAAGAAGAAGGATACTGGGTCCAACCCCTATGCTGATGGCGCTCAGGTGCCCTACGCCAACCCTTTGACACCCTACCAACAGCAAAGAAACGCCATGGCCCAAGGCGCACCCGTCGGTATTTCGAATGCCCCTCCTTCCTCCTCCATGTCGAGCAACAACAACAACAACAACAACAACAGCCGCTTCGGAGACGACAAGTACGGAAGCCAGAGTGGGTACGGGTCAGACAGATATGGTAGCAGCAGGTCTTCGGCCCCCTCAACTGGCGGCTACGGCGGATTCGACGACGGCGCTGGGAAGAGCGACTTGTTTGCTGGCGCCGGCGCTCGATACGTGCCTCCGCAGCCCGAACAAGGAAACGGACAGCCATCTGCAGCCCAGGCTCCTGCCGTCAACCGAAATCCTGCTCTCTTTGGCGCCGCTCCCGACCGCTACAACCCATACGATGCAACTCGGCCACAGCAGTCTGGTGGTGCTGATGACGAATACGGTGGCTATGGCGCACCGCGAGAGCTGACAGGTGAGCTGACCACATCGACATGCTACGTCGCGCACTGGACGCTAACGTCGTACAGAGGAGGAGAAACAGGAGCAAGAATTTGAGAACACTAGAGTAGAGACCAAAGCTTTGCGAAAGGAGGACGTCGCCCTCATCGACCGCATCAATGCCACAGCTGATAATGGTCTGGATGTGGCGTTCGGAACAAGGCTTAGGCTCGCGGAGCAAGAGGAGCGCTTGCACAACACGTACGTTTTCAAGCGTTCTGCCTATAATCTACGTGGCTGAGCGGATCGATTCCACACGTATATCTGGTTGCTAATGGTTGTTCTTGACAGAGAGATGAAACTGGATTTGGCCGACATTCACACCAAGGATGGTTCTGACAAGACGAAGTGAGTCAAATTCTTCAGGCTGACATCTGTACCGTATTCATACTATCGGTGCTAATATTTTACACAGAACTCTCGACAAGCTGAACCGAACACCCTTCTTCATTCCCGTCGGTCCCGGTAGGAAGGCACGCAACAAGGAAGTAGAGGCCACGATGCAAAGAGGCAAGGAGGAGAGGGATCGACGCGAGGAGACCCGTCGCGATGGCTTCGGTATCAACCAGAGGATGGAGGAGACCACAAAGGATCTCGTCCGGTCCACGAACGGGCCCAAGCAAATCGGAGCCGGCAAGGCAGCACCAAACAAGAAGTTCGTCTTTGTCGATGACAACGGAGAGTTCGACCAGGAGGAGGCCGATGATGAGGAATTGATTGCGCAGGGTCTGCAAGCAACCTATGAGAAGACCAAGATGCTGGGCAAAGTCAGCAACCTGATGGGCGAGGATATTGAGCGCAGCAACGCGCGTCTGGACAGAATTGGCTCAAAGGTGAGCTTGATGCGGATTTCACTCCCGTCCTGGACATTGCTAATGAATGCGTATAGACCGATGCTGTGGACGACCGTGTTCGTATGAACAGGGCCAGGTTGAACCAGATCCGCTGAGACCCGAGGTTATTCTGTTGCTCGGGCTTGGGGATACTTCAGGGCCGGACAAACACCGTCGCCACATGGCTCACAGTGGCTGCGATTTCTGAGAGGCTCAATATGCGACGTTAAGGCCATGGGTTGGCGACAGGAGTATCAGTAGACGAGGTGAATGCTGATTTGCGTTAAGACCAACTCGTCATATATTTAGTGCTGCAACTTCACGATGTGCGACGTTGATGCGAGCGGACTAAGTTGTCACTAAAGGAGATGATATACCAAATGTTCTACCTTCGCATACAGACACTCTTCCAGTGGCTACTCGTAATTGCTGTACTGCGGGAGTGTGACCATGGAGTAGGATGTAGCCTGTAGGCTACTTATACGCAGGCTCCTCGTATGTGTGCTGGGCCAAAGATTCGGAAAGCAGACACCACTAGATAGAATCACGGCAATCAACCATTCCACAAATAATTAAACTAAAAGCCAGTCTCCCAATATCAGAGCTTAGAGGTGATGCTCCAGGAATGGACATTCAGGGGAGCGTTTGTTCCACAAGCGGCCATCCCAAGGGGTGAATTCCCAGAGTTGAGCATCATAGAGTTGAGTATCCCAGTGTCTCGTAGGGAATTGAAACCAAGGGTAAATATTCCAAAAGTGATTGTTCCACAGGTGAATGTCCAGTTTCTACACCCGGTGGTGTGCAGTGGGCACACTTAAAAAGATGCTGCGAAAAGAGGAACCAAACTACCTAGGTAGAGACAAGCCAACAGTGTTCCTGTAATCAATGGAGGTGTGGTGGGTCCACACGCTGCGTAAGGGCGCTAGCTGGATTGAGGTGAAAAGTACAGTGACGGCAAAATTTTGGGCAACGACATCTCATCTCAATTCAACACACAACAAACACAAAATGCCTAAACGAAGGAAAACAACCGAATCTGGTGCGTTCGTTCAAATCGGTGATAAACGGATTTCTCTCGAAGGCTATTTAAATGCTCCGAGAAAGGAAGGGCCGGATGGGACTGCATCAAAGGTCACTGCCCCAGACGCTGCAACAATCCCCGCTACGAACGATAATACGCACGATCTGGCTGCGCAAAAGGCTGGCGTGGAAACAGTAAAGAAGAAGCAAGCGAAGCCCAAAGTCGAGAAAGGCGACAAGGACTTGCTTCGGGTCCGCGAAAAGCTGCCGATCTGGAAGCATCGCGATGAGATCCGAGGCGCTCTGAGGACGAATGATGTGCTGATTGTTGTGGCTGAAACTGGTTCTGGAAAGAGCACGCAGGTGCCGCAATTTCTGTTCACCGAAGATTGGTGCCGCAGAAGGACAGTCAAGATACGCAAAGAGGACCGCACGGAAGATGTGTCTGTCGGTGGTGTTATCGCCATCACGCAACCTCGACGAGTCGCCGCGACGACGCTGGCGCAGCGAGTGTCACGAGAAGCCGGTACACCGCTTCGGCACGGTCATGGACAGGAGGGCCTCGTGGGATACTCCGTGCGCTTCGATCACAACGTGCCCAAAGGAACCAAGATCAAGTTCTTGACCGAAGGTATGCTTCTACAAGAGCTGCTGCGCGATCCGCACCTGCGCCAATACAGCGCCGTTCTCGTTGACGAGATTCACGAGAGGAGTGTTGACGTGGATTTGCTGTCTGGCTTCCTCAAGCAGATTATCTCGGGCGACAAGGCAGATCGCGGAGGCGTGCCGCTGAAAGTTGGTGTCATGAGCGCCACAGCCAACGTTGAGAAGATACAGGCTTTCTTTACTGTCGAGAAGAACGGCAAGTCTCACGAGCCGAAGTTTATGAATATTCCAGGCCGTCTTTACCCAGTTGAGACCATTTTTACCCCGAAACCAGTGCCTGACATCCAGGATGCGCTTATCAAGACTATCATCAAAATCCACGCCGAACAACCATGTCCAGGCGATATACTAGCGTTCCTGACGGGACAGGAGGAGATTGAGTCTGCACAGAAGACCCTGGAAGACTACGCCAAAACCCTACCCTCCAAGACTCCGAGGCTGGTCCCGGTGCCGCTGTTCGGACAGATGTCCATCGAAGCCCAGCAACTGGCATTCCAGCCGGCCAAAGGTCGAATTGCGCGGAAAGTCATCCTGGCTACGAACATAGCTGAAACGTCCGTCACTGTACCAGGAGTACGATATGTAGTAGACACAGGCAAGGCAAAAGTGAAGCAGTATCGTGTCCGCCTCGGCATGGAGTCGCTCCTCGCCAAGCCAATATCCAAATCCTCGGCTATACAACGAGCGGGCAGAGCTGGCAGAGAAGCAGCAGGACAGTGTTATCGACTGTATACCCAGGAGACCTACGACACGCTTCTCAAGGATTCAGACTTACCAGAAATCATGCGAATCGATGTGCTAGGAGCGGTCTTGACCATGAAAGCGCGAGGCATCAACGATATTTTCGCCTTCCCCTTGATGGACACGCCCGATAACGAGTCGTTCAACAAAGCCCTACTGCACCTACACGTACTCGGAGCCATCGATGGTGACGGATCTCTTACGAACATGGGAAAGAAAATGGCCTTCTTTCCAGTAACAGCGCCGTACGGAAGGGTCCTTCTTGCTGCATCAGATCCTCGAAACGACTGTCTTCTCGAAGTCATTGACATTATCTCCTGCCTGACAGCCGGCGAAGATATATTTTACCACCTTCGCTCGGAAGAAGAAATCGAGGACGTGCAGGAAGCCCGCAAGGAGCTCTACCGCCGCGAAGGCGACCTCCTCACCTACCTCAACACTATGCAGCAGTATGTATCAGAAAATTCCGATCGTAACGACTTCTGCAAGCGTCGCAAGGTCAATTCTCGCATCATGAAGCAAGCCCTGAACATCCGGCGGCAGCTGCGCGGGCTTTGCCACAAGGAGAAGCTGCTTTCTAAAATGCCACCCGTAGACCCTCAGCCTTTCACGCCCGTGTCGCCAGAACGTGCGGAGACCATACTCAAGTGCTTTCTTACGGGGTTTGCAATGAAAACTGCACTGCTGGCACCCGATGCGAGCTATGTCACCTCGGTTGGCAATCACATTGTGGCGATACACCCGGCGAGTGTGCTGCATGGGCAAAAGAGGGAGTCGATCATGTACTTGGAGCATGTCTTTACGACGAAGAATTATGCCAAGAAGGTCAGCGTCGTGCAAGCGAACTGGATCTTTGAGGCTATGGAAGCGCATGTCTCCGCTTAGTGGTATTATGCCTGGGGCGGATAGATAATGAACACAATTTTCACACCCACATTTCCCTTCGCGAGCTCGCCGCTTGAAGGCTTTTCTTGAGGCAGTGGTCTGTGGGATCTCTGGGATGATGGTCTGTAAGATGCTCAACTACAGGGTAAACATTTGCAGTTTGCAGCATCAATCGTCTGTGAGATAATGTGGTTTGGCAGGTCGGCAGGGAAACGGTCTGGAGTCGTTTATGTTCACGTTCGTAGCCCCGCTAGGCCCCCTACCCCTACTACGAGAATTGTCCATTAGAACAGCTCTTACTCCCAGACTCGTCATCTGCGTCTCAATTGCTTGGAGTAATTCGTGATGTGAATATTCGGAAACTTGAGACTTATTTAGAGCTTTGTAATGTAATTTTATGGACTCTGTGCGTCGTAAATCACATCAGTGCCCCCCAGTCTGCAGGGCTCGCATAGTGTGTATGCTCATATAGCACTGAACTTGCTTGCGAAGACTCGTAGACTCTGAATACGATTTCGAATACAGTACGAAATTTTGAGTCACTAAAGTAGAAAATTTGGCTGAGCAACAAAATTCGAAGATAGTTATTTGGGTGATCCAGGGCGATTAGTCATGACGTATGTTCCACTTCCGATACGAACCGACCAACGCTGTGCGTTCACCTCTTCACCGTACCGCCAAGAAGTCATTTGAGGACTGCAACACACGATGGCCCGTCTTTCAGGATTACAAAAAGAAGTATTGGTGCTCTACCGGGGTTGTCTCAGAGAGGCGCGGAAGAAGCCAGAGGTGAGCACTCGGAAGACTCTTCAGGTCTTCAGATCATCAGGTCATCAGGTCGTCAGATCGTCATCAGGTAGGGCTACTGACTGACATTGCTCGCAGACAACTCGGAAACACTTTGAAGCATTTGCAAGGTTAGTATTTTGACTCCGCAAGCACCTTTTGTGGTAGCTCCAGAGCTGACCTGGCAAGTAGAACCGAATTCGAGAAAAATCTCGCCGTGGAGAAGCGAGATTTCGCTGCTATTGAGTTTCTTCTGAGGAAGGGACGCCGGCAGTTAGACTCTTACTCGGCTCCCGGGATCAAAGATATCAAATGAGAGGCAGGAACGACCTCTTGAATGTACGAGTGACTGCTGTCCTGGGACCTCACCGGATCATAGCATCCGGTCCAGGCCTTCGTAAGGCTCGTCCATCGGCGTCTGTCACAACATTTGAAGCCAGCCTCAAAGTTTATGCTCCGTCTCGTCATACGCGCCTAGGCCGCCCTCCTATTCTCACAACACCGGTAGAATTTGTCGAATCGCTTACACCACCTTGGGTCACTTTTGGAATATGGACGATGCCTGCATTCAACTTATCTTAGAGAGGAAGTCCGCGCGGTCGGCCCAAAAACAGAGCCGCTCCCAAAGCCTCAACTGACACATCCTCCGCCTTCACCAACCACCACACCAACCTCTCAACCAAAGCCGCACAAGAAGTCCTCAAGAAACCACTTAGCCCACCCATATCGAGATTACGCCGAGCTCAGCAGGCCCTTATTGGGCGACGACGCCGTATCAGCAACAGGAACGCCAAGGTCAGAGTCTTATTTCCAAGATCCTCGACATCTTCGGGAATGTGCTCTTCCAGGACGCGCAGTTCAGTCTCTGTACCAACACGTCCAGCACGCATTTCTCAGACTGCCACGCGTGTCCACCAAGGGAAACGGCTCCCCTTGGAAACACCTCGGCGCCGCGATGCTCTCCCATTACCTACGGTACCACAGCGATTCGGTCCACTGGCAGCTGCAAAGGCCCATGCTCAAGACGGCGCCAACCCAAAGAATGCTGCAGAACCCCTCAAACATACTCCAGAGCCAGAAGATACAAGATACTCTCTCATGCAGATTTCCGAGGATCCCGGATTCTATGGTGCGTTGCCTGGCCTGAAGTAATGTGCTGCAAATTTGCTGACGTCTTCACCCAGGTCCAACTCCACCGAAGGGACAGGGACTGAGCGAGTATGCTCATGTTGGGTCGCTCGATGGCAGTGATGTTGTGCACGACCCCTTCCCTCCCGTATCGAAGAGGTATGGGAGCTACATCGTTCGCGCACCTCCAACCTCCGCTCGTGTGAGCACGCATGTCGATGCTGAACCTACCCATGCAAGGCGCCCTCAAGGGGGACGGAAGCCATCGAGGACGCATGGAGCTAGGCACTTTGAGATCCTCGATCCCCTGGTGGAGGAGTCTCTGCAAAGAAGTCTGTCCCAGCAAAATCGTCTGTCTCACATCGTAACGCCTATAAAGGCCCACTCTCGTCCGAGTCCAGACTCTCCCCCATCAGAGTGCCGACGGTACCGAGCCTTGTCTCGTTTTACAAAGGAGTTGGAAAGGTATTGTATGGAAGCTAGTACCAACGGCAGGGTGCCACTGCCCCCTTCTACGCCCACTGTGTCCGAGTCTCCCACAACTCTTGGCACAGTCACTGAATTTCTGCCATACCACAAGCAGTTCAAGGCTGCTGGACTGGCGGTCACCTCACGTGAGCAAATGCCTCGGATCTCGGAATCGGGGCACCCGCAGGTGCCAGCCAAACACGCCGGAAGACCAAGAGGTATCGAGATGGCGAGGTTACAGGTCGATGGCAGCACTGTCACCCCTTCAGAAAAGGAAATCGTCACTCAAGATCCAGATTCTCTAGTGGTGCCTGACCTAGTGGTGCCTGACACGGAGGACACGACCTCTGCAAAGTCCCAGCCAAAGCCCCAAACACGTCGACCGCAGCCGCAAGCTAAGCCCATCACAAAGTCCTTGCTCCCATGGTTTCTCAAAAAGAACCCCTCGCTTACCTCATCTACTCATGGCGACCGCAGAGTCTCGAAAGACCACATTCATCCATCTCAAGCTACTCCAGTCGAGCCGTTCTTGTCACCGGCAGGAGTAATTGACTCATACTTCGACGCTCCGCAGCCTGCAGAACCCCATGATGAGCACTCCACTGAACGGAATACATCGGCATCGTCACGCGTCCCCAGAACAGTGAGCTCTCGAACAGACAAGCCTTTACCCAAGCAGCCATCTCTCAAGCGTCGCCCCATACCACCTAGAAGTGAACGCCGCCATATGGAGAACACAGCAGAATGGCCCACAGCTGGAGTTCTGATACACGAGAATATCCCACTTCCTCCAAGCCGAGATGACTCGACGAATATATCTGATGACGCGCCAACTCTGCCCGAAGAGTCAACCTCCGTTCATTCGTGGACAATCATAGAGGATGAGCTGCCGGAAGAGCCGCAAAGGACCTTCCCTGTTCCCGTCAAAACGGCAAGCGACACAAGTACATTTGAAGATCAAATGCCAGAAAGCCCTCCAGGCCCACCCACGACGACAACAAACACCACGAATCCCTTGTCCAAGAGGAAACCAGCGGCGCCGCCCAAAAATGATTCTCCAAAGGAGCCTGACCATCATCATCCGGGCCACTCAATATGCAACGAGGCAGGCTGCATGCGTCATCGTTCAGTTTCTAATCCTCTTCCCGTGTCTAGAACCATCGACGAAGAGGCCGAGACATCAGAAGACGAGCCTGGTGCAGCCTTGCAGATAGGATCTAAACCCGATGATACAGCACCTCGGCTGGCGATTGAGCTTCCATACCCTCTTGAGCAGACTTCTTCTTTTGAAAGAGCACTAGACGCTGTCATCTTTGAACTACATGCTATGGAAGAGAGAAGACAATACGAAAGAAAGATGGACCTGGAAGCTGCTCATCGGGCTGTCATAAAATCAGAGCCTCCGGAGAACGCGAGCACGAAGGCTACAAGTTCAAAAGCTTCCAGTGCACCTAATTCAGAACAGCCATTCTCAGCTACAGCGCCCTCAGCTGCACGACCCTCAGCTGCAGCACCCTCAGCCACAGCATGCGAAGCCGTACCTTCGTCTGAAGCCTCGATGGAACGTTCTGACAAGGATATCAGTGACCGCGACATTCTCGTCGGTCTGAAAATGGCGATTTGCGCAGCTTGCGACGAGGACCTCGATGCTTGGATATGTAGCAAGACAGGTCTTCGACTTCGCCGCTTCCTCGCCGACCTCAAGGCATTTGAGCTGGTATCGCAGGACCGGAATGCATCTCCACCAACGCCCATATCTCGCCGAATCCGGAGAAGCGGTAAGCAAAATCGTCGGATGGGGATTGGACAAGAACGAAAGAAAAGCACAACGAAGCGCTGGTCGCAATGCTTTGGTGCAGACGGTCAGACCTCGGTGGATGAGTCTAGCAAGGATGAAGTTCAACAAACTTCAGCGTTGGAGTGATTGGGTCGTGGTTTGCTTCCTTTACTCCATGCAGAGCTCCTACGTAACGATAATACTACCTGATTCTACCTGAAGTTTGATTGTACGCACTTGGTAGTTTGTGTGCCACACATCGAACTTCTCAAATGCACTGTGCTTACAAAGGACATCTGATTCTTTTGGTATGAAAGCAAGATGTTGTCATCGACGCCCGGTTGTGCTCGCTTGGCTTTTACGCATTTGGCATTTTATCATCTATGCCCCAGCATTGCTATTAAATCTCAGTCCCCACACAAACATCAGGAGAGCCCTGGTCTGCCTGATAGCCGCTATATCGCTAAAGTATTCGAGCCGTATGGGGTATGGCAGCTTGATTCCGACTTTGCGTATGATGTCTCTATGAGCGATCATCTACCTCGAATTGCTTGCGTTGCACACAGATGTCAAGACACGCTTTCTGAATTGGATCTCCGGACCCTCAGTCACCGAGAAATAGTCCTCAACGTAATACTGGTTCTTGTCCCGTGCGCCCCATGTATACTCCGGTCGACCACCTGCTGTTGAACCAGGCGCTCTTCTTATGTTCAGCCGGTGCAACGTCTGGACCAGCAGCCCTATCTACGATCCACGGCTCGGGTCAGAACACCACCGGATCTCTATACACGGCTTCGTTCCGCGAGTCGGCCCAAGGCACTGTTCCCAAGATAGTCCCCGCGGGATAGAAGTTTTCTTTGATCAGGATTTCTTCGGGCAGGACCTCCCGAGCACTATCGCTGGGGCCGGACGGGGTGATGCGCATCCCTTCGTCGATGTAGGCTCTCAGATAGGTGTAACCGAGGAGCTCTGGGCCGTAGACGATATCTTGAGCGCTGTCGAAAGTTCTCCGAATTTCGTCCACGAGTAATTGATATCGCCTCGGGTCGCCAGTGAGATAGAAGAAAATGCTCGAAAGAGCAGTGCTCGTCGTGTCCGTCCAGCCAATGACTTCTGACTCGAGCTCTCTTTCGTCATAGACAAGGCCTGTCTCAGGATCTCGCGCTTGAGAGAGGAAGTGAAACATGTCCTTGCGTTGCTCCGCTTCCGGTTGGTCATCTTGCGTCTTCTGCAGGACAATGCGCTCCGATCATGCTTTGTTCGACGAAGGCGCGGAATTGCCGAACGGCAGGTCGTGACATGAGGTCAAAGAGCAGTTCAAGACCACAAGGCTTTAGTCAAAGCAGGAGGCCTAGGAATGGCGAGCGACACAACTTCGCATTGTCAGCAATGCGGCACTGTCCTTCTTTCTACAGCAAAATCCAGATAGATAAGAATGGAGAGTGCCGGCGTAGATTTCCTAATGAATTGTAAAATTTCATATCATCAATGATACAGCGCGGAAGGGCTTTCAGCAGATTATCACCAGGCTCCTTGATATCGAAGCATTCGCCGAAGCTGAGGTCACCTATGATATCGAAGGCGAGGCTGTGAATTCGCTCCGTGGAATTGAATGCCGCGGACCATTTGCTATGCTGACGTTGTCCTCCTCCATGATTTGATCCCATCGATCGACATTTTCGATAATGAATTTCGGTGCGGCGCATAGCGACTTCTCGGAAAAGGCAAGATTCAATATTTTGCGCTTCAATGCATGTTTGGCCACATCGATGGTGTTGGAGTATTTGTTCTTGATATTATGTCTCCAAGCTGTGAAGAATGGACTGCGTCGAACATTGGTTTCATGCTGTATGTATCCGTGTACGCCTGAGGGTCGCAAAAGAGCACAGTGTTGGGAGTTACTTGGATTCTTTCATTGTAGATTTGAAATTGCTGCCAAAGCCAGATGTGGCGGTATCCCTTGTGTGCGTGATACCACGAGGTAATGCATGTTGCGCGCTTGCAGAAAGGCCCAGGGACATCTTTCAATGGATGCGTGTAGATGTTGTAAAGCAAGTTTGTGATTATCTTTCTCGTCGGACAGTGCTAGCGAATCTTGCATCCACTTCTCCGGTTCTTTGAGTTGGAGGATGGAGGGTTCACACACCAACAATGAACAGCCATAGATAGTCACAACCACAAACGCGAACATGCCCGTAGTCTTCGGTAGTGCGAGACCATTCATGATGGTTACAGAGCAGTTAAAATTCTTTCAGTCCCAGACCGAGGCACAGCACCAACTTTGATCCTGCGAGTGGATACCTACCAATAGAGTGAAGCCGCCATCGAGCAGGAGCTACCTCTACAAATCATTCTTCTGATCATCCTTGCCAAACCTTGAACAGCGCTCTGAAGGCGAAGGGAAAAGAAACAGTAGGCTTATTTCCTGCCTGCCCTTGGAGCAAGCATTATAAACTTGTCCTTGTCTCGCACCCGAATATATGGCGAATGAAAAGCACATCAACTTGCACAAAATTGGACAAAATATTTATCTCGCAGCCTGGAATAAAGACTGGTCAGTCAGACTCACTAGGTCATGGGTGAGGCTACTCACGACCTGTACGTAAATTATGTTAATCTCCATTGCCCACAACAGCTCTCCTCGGGAGTTTTTACGTCGTCGCCATGACTTACCAAGCTGTCGCGGCGCATCTCCGAAATGACTCAAATCACGTGGACTCCAGTCAAGTTGACATAATAGACCTTCACCTCGAAATTCTCCGTCCTTGTGAGCTGAGTGAGAGCACCATCTTCGTAACCAATCTCAGGGTCGCTGTTGCTGCGAGCATTTTTCAGACACAGCTTTCACAGAACGTCCAGATAAAATTCCATGCACTTACTGTTTCGACCAATTTTTAGCAGGCTTTTGGTCCTTCTTGTTCCCATACCACATACTTCGCAACCCTCGCCGAAGCTGAAGCCCGATCCTCTCTGGCTCCTGCCATAATGATTGGCGGAACTCTTCCTATGACCAGCCGCATGATACTGGCAGTTTCGGGTCCGTGTGGCGGGTATCCTGTAACCGGCATTCGCGACGGCTGGAATTTCCTCTAGGGGACGGGGCACCAGTACTATAAGTTTCCAGCTTAGCTTATCGTCGGCTGGGTCACAATTTTATCCCAAGGCGATATTCCAACCCTGCCTTATTTCATAGAGAATTGTGGCTTCTTCTAGTAGCTGCCCAGTGGAATGTGGACTGGGCCTTGACATTGCTCGTCTTTGTGTCAGACGTCTAGCTGCTTCTTCTCGATGCCGGAAGACCGCCAACGTTTGTGACTACTTAAATAGTAGCTCTTTTGATGGATACTACGCCAGATATTTCAGCAACCCTCTTGCGTAATGGTGGCCAGTAAAATGCCCGTGCTTTTTAGCGGATCTCGCAGCATTGGGCAGCCATTGATAGCGATTAGTTCTGCTGCTGAGTCAAGTCTCGCATTACCAACGTCCAAGCTCCATCCGCGCAATGTCCCCACTTTCAATTTTGATATTGTGCACCAGGCTTTGAGATGTGGGATCTATCCCGAGGTCAAGCGACTGTGTCTTTCGATATCACTTTGAAGCGCGGGCTGACAAAAGAAGGAATCTGGTTCACTGTCACGAGGACGGCAACCAGAATCATATATAATGGAAGGATAGATCTGGAGCTCATTATATGCAAAGAGGTTAGGGACTAGCTCGCTACCGCTTTTCAGGTGGTCGTAGTCCTTGACGCGCGAAAGAGGTTCCATGGAACAAGATCTGGCTCGGATTCTCGATTGTGACCTTCAGAGGTTTTTCTCGAGACTTTGAGAAACCCCGATGCGTGTCTACCGGTGGTTGCTCCGATATGCTATGTCGAAAAAAGTTATGAGGCTTACAAATCTTGCAGTCTATAAGGAAAGAAAAGGATCATCACGTCAAGCTCTTATTGAACAAGCAATTTGAACGTCAAGAATGAGATTATTTGCCATGAAATTGAACAGAAGCTGCACACAGGTGTTCCGTCGAATAACTACTCATGGTGACGTTCTACCTTGGGACCTCGGGCCAGGTCAGTTTCGAGCTGCAGAAGGACAAATATCGCTGATCAATGATTCCCACTAAGCGAATGAGTATCAATCCTAGGCCCTGGCTATTATCAACAGCACCATTCCTCCTGAACTGGAGAGCAGCAGTTGCAATATGACGTGCATGTATTACATCCTCACGATTGAGAAAAGGAGAGCAGGTGCTCGCAGTGTTGTATTGTGGTAGGCTGCGGGAAAAGCGAATATGAAACTACAATGTCGCGAGGCTCATCGGATGGTGGTTGAACGGGGTACACGTGATCAGATCACGTGCAAAGTGGAGCACCACAGCGGCTGGCCGCTCCTTCGTTGGTTGGGTGGCGGCTAGCCTGGGCTGGCTTTTTCGAGCAGGCCCACCCATCTAACTTTCTCTCCTCTTTGAACCGCAGGTCAACCACATCTACGACATTTCGCCTTTCGCAATCGAAAAGCGAGATCCGTGATCCCCTCAAACAACCGCAATCATGGCTGACGAATACGTACGTGATGGACTCCTCGGCCCGACGCCCTTGCCAATTTGGCACGCTCTCGCCCCACGACTACAATGACGGCGACTCTGGCTAATATTTCTTCGTTACGCAGGACGCCGAGGCGGCCGCCGAGATCAAGAAGAAGAGAACCTTCCGCAAGTTCCAGTACCGTGGCATTGACCTCGACCAGTACGTTACCTGAAACCCTCGTTTGTTCGATGATACGACACCACGTTTGCGACGACAAATACCCACCATCGAATCGAAACTGCCGACAACTACATAGCCCATTACGGGGAGGAATCAGCGAAGCGATGGATAGATGGCTGACAAGACAATTCCGATTACAGGCTCCTTGACCTCTCCTCGGACCAGCTCCGTGATGTTGTCCACGCCCGTGCCCGCAGAAGGATTAACCGCGGCCTCAAGCGCAAGCCCATGGGCTTGATCAAGAAGCTTCGCAAGGCCAAGCAGGAGGCCAAGCCCAACGAGAAGCCCGACCTCGTCAAGACTCACCTCCGTGACATGATTGTCGTCCCTGAGATGATTGGCTCTGTCATCGGCATCTACTCCGGAAAGGAGTTCAACCAGGTCGAGATCAAGCCCGAGATGGTTGGTCACTACCTGGCCGAGTTTTCCATCTCCTAGTACGTTGAATCCAGCTAAGGCCTCACCTCAGAGCCCGCCGAGGCAGGCGACGGTGACCAAATCGCTAACAATCTTATAGCAAGCCCGTCAAGCACGGTCGTCCTGGTATCGGTGCCACTCACTCTTCTCGTTTCATTCCTCTCAAGTAAACAACGGATTCGGGCAGTTTTGGGGTTCTTTGCATCACATCGATTCGGTTTCGGCGAATGGTCTACGGCTTTGCTTGGAAGGGCACAGTCAAATGCTATCTAGCATGATAGTCAAGGAATGAATGAAGCAGCACTTGGTGCATTGAAAGCAATTCAGCCCGCCAAGGACATGCTTTGGGATGGTCACGATCACGTCGCGCCGACCGAGAATGGTATTCAATGCGGGGCCACGATAGGCACTTCGAGCACACAAATGCTACCATCCACAAGTGACCTCATCTAGTCAGGCTCAGTATGCGCAGTCTACAGATCAGCGGCGTTCTGCTACATACCTCGCATGCAAATCGAATGAGGAAATACAAGCAAAATTCACGCACGTGCTACGCAGACCCAGTTGATTGAGGCTAAGATCACGTTTCTCAGTATCATCTTCGGCCGCCGGCACCTGCTTAAGCTCAGGACATGGCTGCTGCGCTGTATGATCGAGAAATTCTAGCTCGAAAGAATAGAGCAGGTCGTAGAGATCGTTGCAGCTCAACAGATCTGTAGTCCTAGCTAGGGTTCCCTACGCCATGCTTGAATAGTATGGGTAAGAGATGTCGTAGTTGAGACCACGCACTGAAGAGGTAAAACTCCAAAGATTCTATTCGTCCAAACGGACGCTTGCGTATATGATAGGGCCCACCAGATGCCCCTCTTGTTACTCCTTGTTCGCTGCTGCCAGCTTCTTCGCTTTGACCTCCTCCTCATCCAAGTGCTTTTTCCTGTATAACTCCACAACGTGATCTAAATTGACACCATGGCCAGCAGGAACGTTGTTCGGGCATCCCGAGTTGAGTAGCCTGGCGAAATGTTAGCAAGCCCGCATTTCCAACAGCCCCTGTCGCACCCTGACGCATCGCAGTATCCCAGGGCTGTGCCAAATGAAGCCATAAGTGTTCACGTACTCGGGTGTCCTGTATGCAAAGTCCCTCTTCTGTACCGACTTGAACAGGTTCTTGTCCTGCGCCACCTGTTCGTAGAAATCTGTGCGCATAGTGTTCCTGTCCGCCCACTTCGGCATCCCTTCCTTTCGTGTCGAGTCGATCCACTGGCGCAACGCCGACGGCTCACCGTCCTCGCTGGGTCGGGAAATGTTGTAGACTAGCATGGAGGCACCTATAGCACCGAGGGCAGCATAGAGCGCCAGCTGTAGATAGCAAGTCCGTCAGCTCGACATTCACCGACTGGAATCGTCTCTCCTCCAATTCTTCAACAAATCCATGTACGTACGCCTGGGGACTCGTTGACTTCCGCAGCATGGTGATGCTCAGCATGGTGGGCGTCGTGGCCGTGGTCGGAGGCATAGGATCGCGTCGCGGGGTGCAGTTTGTTTACGGATGGCCGAGCCCGTCGAATTGCGCAAGCCGCGCTCTGTCTGACGGCCTGCATCTTGACTCGATTCGTTGGAATTGTGGGTTGCTAGATCTCAATTGGGGCGCGAGAAGCCTCCCAAGTGACGATGTTGGAATCAATCCTCGGTGATTGGACATGCTTAGTCAGCGGCGCTTGGCCCAAGCGTTGGAACTCAACATCGTGCTGACCCCTGCAAGGGCTGGCCTTACTGCTCTCAAAAGAGAGGCGAGTTTCGACGAGATATCTGTCCTTTCTCTCATTTTCCTTGAGTTGACTAATTTTGAGATACAACGTGTCTCTTCAGATGGTAGAGTACCTATTTCAAGGCACCTCATACGGTGAATGAATGAAACTTTGTACTTCACTTTCACTTTCACTTTCACCTTCGCAGAACTTCGTTGTCTTCACATTTTGCGCCATTTTCACATCAGCCTGTGGGCTCTCCGACTTCAATTCAAGTCCACCAAAGCTTGATCGTGTCTCCCATTTCAATTTGCTGGGCTATTCAGATAAGCAAAACCCATCACCGACTCAAGCATGCACGGTCCTCGACTTTCAGAACGGCTCACAGCTGGCTCAGGCTCAGCCTTTGCCTTCTTTTTTTTTTTTATATTCGCACTTCTCACTGTTGGTGGATCCGCTACCGAGTCAGATCATGAATTGATATGTCCCTCAGCAAATTCCGATGATTGTTATCCCAAGCTCTTCCAGGCGACGGATGAGTTCCAGATTATCCGGGAGGGGCAGGAGATACCACATGGCCTCCACGTGAGGATGGACGTTACTACAGGAAAGAAAGAAGCGAAGCTCAACGACCCAAACGAAGTCAACCCAGCATTGGAAGGTTTGCCTGTGGATACATCGATGGTGGTCGTGGAGTCGGAGGAGGGCAGTGAGGAGGTCCTGTCAACACCCAAGGGCGCACCTGCATACGAGCCAGTCGGCAAGATCAAGCCGCCGCCAACCGAAAACCAGGCTTTTAAGAACTCCCTTACGGTCTTGAAAACACTGTCGCTGAACGACAGACCTGTCGATGCGGCCTTGAGCATCTTGAAGGATATCGCCCACGACATCTACTACGGACTAAAAGTTGCGGAGGATGCAAGCGCGGTCAAAGAGCTGCTGTGCATGATGAGCTCGCAGGACCTCTTCGCCATGAATACCGACGACGAAGCCGTGACCCAAGCTGGTGATGCGGCGTACATCGTCGGATCTGCCCTGCAAAACAACCAGAAGGCCCTGGAAGAGGTTGAGAAGTCGTGGGCGGCCATCAGCAAAGCGACATGCACAGGCACAGACCGCACACTCAGTGATGTGGTCTTCAACTCGCTCGTCCCCGGTACTCCAGCAAGTAGCGAGTCATCTCTCAATTCAGAAGGCCGGAAGTTGAGCCTCACCAAAGCCAAATCTTCGGCTCTACGAGGGCTGATTAAGAGCCCCCTCATCCGCGACGACTTCCTTGCCAATGGCGGTATGGCACAGATTCTCCAGGTTTTGACGCTCGAGCGACCAGAACTGGTGTCAGACCAACAAAAGCTCGCGAACTTGGTAATGGACAACTTTCTGGACGAGGACATGGGCGCGACGCTTGGTGTGTGGCCCCGTGGGGGTGATGTTGACCATGATTGGGACTACAAACTGAAGGACCTGGCGAAATTGCACAAATCGGACAAGGACCACTGGAGTATAGAACTTTGGAAGAGACTACAGCAGGAGAGAAAGGCCTCCCGGGCTGCACAGGAGGCGCCAAAGCAAGAGTTATAGAAGATGTGTACATAAGTCCTATGATACCCACGAGGAAAACCTTTACATGATCAGGAACGCACACATGACTGTCCTCAACCGACCTGGATCTAAAATCCTTGGCGTATGCTTGTCTGCGGGTGTGGTCTACACAGTAACACTGCATTGTAAGGAGCAGCGTCGCAACCTTTGAGGTCACAAAAGCATATCGTCGGACTGAGCGACTGTATCACAGGCTTCGAGGCACCTGGTGTGTTATAGTCAAGTACGGGAAAATGATATGCGACAATGTAATCTCTTGCGAGCAATTCCAACAGGCAAGTTCATTCCCATTCTTGCAAGATCTCGAGTCGCTCACTTGAGGAGATGCGCCTCATACAGGTCAAGGAATGTTGAGATAAAAAAAAGTGGATGTGCCAAAATCTCTCGATCGCCCTCTCGCGTAACTCGATGTCTTCGGTCAGTATCAAATAATCTCAACGGACAATACATATTGCCTACTTAGTACTTATGAATCGTATGTGATCCAGGTGTGCACTACTGATGGTGCTGTCCTCATGGCTACGTGTTGTAGATCTAGGCATACATCTGGCGTATCAATGCCGGCCTATGCGACGAGCTGGATGTGTGAGTGACTTCAATTTCAAGTTCGTCTTGCAACATCTGGATCACAACCCGAAGCTGAGGTGTTGCACGGAAACAAGTTTTCCCTTTCGCCCAAAGACTTCGTTTCCTTGCCGCGTCCCACGAATTGAGCATGGAATTTAGCAACGTGTCACCTTTGTTTGCCACATTCTCGAGACCAAGAGCCGGGAGGGATGGTTCACGTCTAGGGGCGCCTTTCTGCTTGGTCTCGCGCGGCCCGGTGAGACATGGCCCGGTGCCACGCCGCCCACCATCGAAAGAGTTTACCGAAGGCGTGCGGGCGTTCACTGAAAGAGAACTACCTACTCAGGGGCCGAGGGGGACTATCATCACGCCACATGCGTGCACGGCAGAGAAGCTAGGTAGCGCTTCGAACAATCCAAGGGGGATTCGAGAAACCCGCCTTGGAGTCACTATCGCGCCTCTTAGCGAGGACCTTGCTCACTATGCACATGCACATGCACATGCACAGTACAAGGCTTCAGCACGAGAAGCTTAGGGTTCTGACCCCCGTGTGCCTTCATCAGCATGATAGCGCTGATGACTTGTGGGGAATCGCGGAGGATTTAAGCGGTTGGAACGTGGGTGTCGTGGATGGGATTGAGTCGTGTGCAGGTCATTTTGGTCAAGGCATTGATTCGGTCGCGGCTCGAGGGCCCGGGGCCGTCTTCCACAGTTTCTCGCGTCTCCGCCAGAGGGAAAAACCGGGTCATCAGCTGTGGACTTGCAGGGCTGGGGGGAGCCATGCATGCCATGTGGCTTTTTACGCTGTGCAAGCAGCAATCGCCAAGGGAGCAGGGAGAAAGAGAAGAGGCTCGCACGGGGCAGCTTGGCATCAACCTGAAACCCAGAACGAACAGCGCAATGACAGCAAGAACAAATCGTGCTGTACAACATACTGCTGAAGGCTTGATTTTGAGTTTTCTTGCATCGATTGTACAATGGCATCCGCCAGGGTCCTCAGATCGAACCCGAGATCGCAACCACACGCCACGAGCACCTGGGCAGCCAGGCAGCTTCGTAGGCAGGCTGGCAGGCTGGCAGGCCGGTAGGCCGGCAGGCCGGCAGGCCCCGGGTAAGAATGCTGTGCAGCGCCGGGACAGTTCATCCTGGAGCCCTTCCACGTGGCGCTGTGCTGGGCGCCTAGAAGTGCAAACCCCGGATGATTCGCTACACCCAAAGGCGCCAGAGGCGTCCCATTCAAAGACAGAACGAGAGGCATGCAAGCATGTCCATCAACATCCATGCAGAATCAAATTTGGCCCAGATTCCACCGGGCCAAATTCAGGACGGTACAAATTACTGTCACAGTAGCGCAAGTGTGGCCGTCGTTGCGCCGAGGTTTGATGAGGGCGAGCTAGGCGGGCAAGGAGGATCGCTGATGGATTGATGCTACTGCTGACTGCCCAGGAGCTGCTGCTGCTAACAATACTACTGCTGCAGGGCAGGTGATGGCCGTCACACCAGATCGATGTAACCATACCGACCCTGCACAAAGCGTGTTTGCCTCTCCTTTCTAGGCGGAGATAGGTTCGCAAAACGGTCCCAGAAGGCTCCCTCGACTGCGGTTGACAGATGCGAGAGGCAGCGGGTGCAACCCAAGTGGCTGGGTCGGTAAGGCCGTATAATACCGGCGCCCGCGTAGCCGTTTGACGGGCAAAGGCATTGCGATCCTGCCAGGTCGACGTCTAAACGATCTGGTGGAACAATAGGACGGTAGGACGGTTCCAGAGCGGCGGGTGAGACCCCTTAGTCCACGCGAGCCGGAGACCAGTTCTGCCCTCTCCGATGTGTGCGTTGTGTTGTGCGCGGTATGGCAAGTGTCGCCTCTCCTGCATACGCTCCGTCCACCAGTCTGTTACCATTCTCGCTTCCAGCTGCCTGGCGCCCGGCCGAGACGAGCGAGTCCAACACGACAACACGGGAGAAAGCTGGGCACACACCCAAGGCACTAAGCCGGGGATTCTCCTTGCAGTAGCTGAGTACTTGGAGGCAGCTGGGAGATACTGGACTAATCAAGAGCTCCTCGGGGTTACTGAAAGAGGTACGGCCTTGGTGCGGTGAAGGCTTTCAGTCATTTACTACCGAATGTACCGAGGGTGCGGACGGCGCGTACACACTACAGATACAGGGACAAGCTGTGCTACTCCGTATCGTTCTGGGCAAGTCGTGGACTCGTGGTGACCATGGCCACAAAACACATTTTTTTGCATAGTGGACAGGTAGATTCATTAGCCCTCGGGAACGTAACGGAAGTAGCCGCACCACCCGAAGGATCTTAACTTGACCTAAGCCCTTTGCTGGTGTTATTCTCGGTGTCGTATCATGACGGCGGGCTGCAATTGCAGTGATATATATTCCTCCTGGCGAGTGCTGTGTACTGGCATGGCACAAGCCCGAAATCTCCAATTGGCAGGCTGGAGACAGACTTACAGGCAATAGTTCGGGAGCCTTGCAATGAGGAGCCCGGCAGGGAGGCGGGAGGCTAGGGGAGGGCGCCGAAAGGCTGCAAATGAGATTGACCAAGGGTTGCACAACCGGGTGGTGCATATAGGATGTCTCTGAGACACGGATTGAGATTGCCCAGCCGATTGTTTGTTTTTCAGATCTTTCGTCTATCGGGCGGGGAGATGTTGCCAGGCAATGCCAGGTCGGCAGGCAGTGCAGGCTGGCAAACGGCCCCTGTGACCCAAGGTTTACTAGAGGCTATTCTGCGGGCGATCATTAGGGATCATGCTGTGGATGGGAATGGATCATCATCGTGAGTCGTGTTGGGAGCAGTCGGTGTGGCATCTGCAGAACAGAGGCTGTACTGTGACTAATTACCTGGGTGGTGTTCCAGCTTCCAAAGCTTCGCAACTCATGGGAACAGACTGCCGGTGTTGAGTTCCTTTTTAATCGAGCCTTGGGCCGCTCATTCCATCCTCCGTAAGCCTGCTAGGTTGGCAGGTTGGCACGGCTACTAGGGATGGCAGTGGTTGAAGTACTGTTCCAGTATGCAAACATGCTGCCAGACACAAAGTTATCACTAAGAGTGACTCGGAGTCTCTCGAACAAAGCTCGACATACGACTCGGGCAACTGAACAGTGGATCACGGATTTGGCAGATTGTACGGAGTGCCGGACGTGTCACTGTAGGTAGACACGGTGTGCAAGACAAGATTTATATTCTACCACGACGTGTGCGACATCAGCAATGCGAAGATTGAACGTGGTTGACGGTATGGTAACAGTGATATTGCGGAGCGCAGAGGCAAATCACCGATCAGATGGGAATGATGAACCTGCGGAGGTTGGCACGCGGGAGACTCGTGGCGAGGGACATCCAAGAGACCGACATCCATGGACGGACATGGACCATGCAACCGGCGAGTCGAGAGCCACGCCAACGGAGCAAGGCCTGCAAGGCCTGTAAGCAAGGTTTCAGGGTTCAAGGAGCAGGGTTCTTGGGGGTGGTCCTTGAGGTCCATCCTGTATTGGCTACTGGGAACGCACTAACGGAAGAGCCACACGTGTGGCTCTTTGCCATGTGTCGAGGGGCTGCGGGACGATCATCTGAATTCAACTTGCACCGACTGTGTATGTCACCTGCTGCACAGCTGCACAGCACTCGCAAAGAAAGATCTAGCAGCGGCAATCAGTCAGTCAGTCAGTTAGTGGCGCATACTTCTGTGATTACATAGTTAGTATACTATAGTAATCTCGTAGCGCAGTCCATGACTACAGTACACAGTATTCCACCGAGTTTAGCCCGTTTCCCATATTGCACAGTAAAGTGCCGCCTTCTTCGCAGCAAACCACGGTTGCAAGAATCGGGAAAAATGCAAGCTGCAGGTGGCAGGTGCAGGACGGAAAGAACAAGGTGACAGTGCCTGAGCAAAAGGTATCCTTGTTCCCCGTCGTGCTGCCTTCCATTCTAGGTTGGCACCGTGCACTGCCAGGCCCAGGCCAGTACTCATGTCCTTGTACTATACAAGGAACCCCCGTAGGATGCCCCAGCGACCTGTCGTCTTTCGACGCCTGTCCCACTTGTGCAACCACCTGGCATCTGGGCTGCCCCAAGTCTACAGTCCACAGGCTTCGAGGTCGACTTCTTTGCATCTTGCATCTTGCATCTCATCCTATCCTCCCACGCCTTGCGCCTCCCACCTTCACCTTTTCGCCTTGTCTCTACAGCCCAGGAGCCTAGCACGTTGGAGGACTCCACACCTTTCTTCCCATACAAAGCCTTTGAGGGTTCCTGCAGAGACACCATCCCGTCCCGCTCGCAGTTACACCCTTCTCCACCACCGCGTCGCGCTGCTCGAGGACCACCTAGACCAGGCATCGGGGAACCTACACCCTGATTTCTCTTGTCACGAGAGGCAGAGCCAGAGCCAAAGGCATATATATATGCATGGCCATCACATCTCACACCGGAAATCAGCCTCACGTGTCACATCTGTCGAACTCTGACTTAGAGTTCGCCCATTTGTGAGAAGATCGAGGCTTCTTCACGCTGTTGGTCGCTGCGCTCATCATCTGCCCCGTGCTATCTACGGAGTACTGCGCATCCACTCCCCCTCCTGGACACCGACCCGTAAAGTGGGACTTGCGTCTCCTGCTCGCCTCTTCCACAAACCACAATTGCAGGCCAACGCACAGGCTTACCTTCTATTCCACTTACTTACTCACCCGCGCCGTCGCGTTCTTTTCAATCTTTCAATCTTCAATTCGTACCACGCCATCTTCCTTGCGCCTGTGACTTCAGTCGCTCACTTCGCCATCGCATCCGACTAGTGTGGCATTGCCAATCGGACCCGGAATACTGCGACTCCCCCCCCTCACCACCACCAGTTTGTCACTCAACAGCGTCACGCGCATCAAAGCATTCTCACTTTCAGCACCAATATATTCCGAGTCGCATTGTTTCAGACCAATTTCGTCTTCTTCACCTGCCCATCTTGGACGTTGTGCCGACTATATCATTGTGTATCGAGGCTGCGACCTCAACCCACTTATCCAAATTCACAATGGCCGCCGAACAGCACCGACCGGCCTCGCAGAAGCTTCCTGCGGGCCTAGCTGGTGTCCTGAATCCTTCCGATGACAACAGAGACTCGGCCTACTTCTCGAGCACTGACGCATCCAGCAAGCGTACGTGCAACTTGCCCGATATTATTAGCCTATCCATCTTGCACATGCCCCTTCATCAAAGTGCTGTACTGACTTGATTTGCTCCAGATACTTCAGCTGCCTCGTACAATGCCGTCAATCTATATCAAGACAGCAATGGCGACAAGACTCCGTCGCCCGTGACAAGCAATCTTTTGCCCCTGCCTATGGTGTCGCCCCTCACTAGCAGCATGAGCGTCGCCTCTATCGTTTCTCCCACGAGCCCCTCGTGCGCCGACCCAAGACATGTCGATCGCACCTTTTCTCTCGACTCCAGTCACCACAGTGGGATCATGAACGGTGACGCCGATTCCAGGCGTGAAAGTGTCGATAGCAGGATCAACCATGATTTTGGCGGCATGAGACTCGGACCCTCTCCTTACGCGACCGCCAATCACTCGACGACTTCAATCCAAAACACCCTACACCAGCAGCGTAACCCGAGGTCTTCCGCCGCCGAATCATTGTCTATGCATCGTATTTCCAATGGCTATCAGCCGAGCACCGAGCGCTACTCTCTCGACAACAAAGCCCCTCGCACCGCTCCCACCATTACCGGTCCCTCTACCAGCAATATCGCCCGAGCCGCAGAGCCCACGAAGGGTCAGGCCTGGGCTTTTCCCGAGGAGGAGCAACAGCTGCACAGGATGCCATCGGTGGCACACTCGCTGATTGACTCGCGAAGGAGCAGCGTCGCCGAGTCCTTTGCCAGCAGCCAATTCACTACAGAGTCGAGAATGCCGCCGGGGCAGCGGAGGTTGGACGACGGTCTCGCTACACCCGACTACCACCGCATGTCGAGTAACTCAGGCGAGTTCCCTGCTGTGCACCACCACTCTCTCCAGCACCGGCAGCTGGGCGACTTGCAGGCCGAGGACGCTGGTGACGGACAAGGCGCGCAGCCATACAGCAGGACTCCAGAGCTGCGTGTAAGCCACAAGCTTGCGGAGAGAAAGAGGAGGACAGAGATGAAGGAACTTTTTGAAAACCTCAGGGACCTAATGCCTCAGGAACGTGGTTCGAAGGCATCGAAGTGGGAAATCCTCACCAAAGGTCAGTTCGCTACACCATCACATCCATGGACAGGCTTTTTTTTGCTGAATCTACTGCAGCTATTTCTGAGCATCAGCGTCTGGCCGACACGATCAAGTATTTGCAATCGCAAAACCATGGTGTCATGACCGATAATGAGATGCATCGTCGCGAGATCGCTGCTCTAAGAATGGAGAACTCTCAACTTAGAAGCGAACTGTCGCAAACGAACCACGGGGTGAGCAACGCAGCGTCATCATCAGGACAGTTCGCACCAAGAGATGGTCAACGACCCGAGCTTCCTCCTTTACGCGCCTTGAGCGGCGAGGGCTCGACCGTTGCTGAGTCGATGACCGGCGTACAGTACAGCGAACAACCCAGGGTTGGTAACTACCGCGCTCCTGATGTACGGTACTAGGATACCAGGTTTAGGCCGGCTGAAGCTCAATACTGCTTCTCTTTCGCGACGGTTCGACTTGTACATGTCCAAATTACAGGACAACATTTGCCACGACCCACGACTTCACACGGCCCCAGGAACTCTTTAAAAGACGGAAACGATTTGACTAGAGTGTCTCCTGCGCACGTCCCGGTATCGAGACTTTTACATTCATGAGACTCGATTCATTCTGGCGCGCGTCGAAGCACCCGAGCACATCGTTACCAATACTTTGTCCGAGGCGACCAGCAATTCTGCACTATTCCGCCATGCGTCTCAAGATCATCCGCCTAGATCTACTGTAATCGTGTCTTTCAACGCGACAGTAATCTTGACGGCTGACCCAAAGACTAGTTTCTTTTGTCAAAACAGGCAGTGCGAGCGGAAGGGACTGTGTCCTTGCCTCATCGTACGAAAAGAAGCGCTGCTTAATGCCAAACGCACCCGATTCATTTCCCTTTCTTATTGCATCGCTCTGTTACTATCTTCATATACCCAATGCACCCCGGGTCGATACCTGACTCTCTCCCGACTGGACCGAGGAGCATACATGACTACGCGTCCAGAGAGGGAAGCAGTGGCTTTTGCGGCTGAAATTCATTTGGCAGCATGGAGGGGAGGCTGCACCAAAGACGATTTATAAGGATCTTTTGTACATGTTCCACTATGCAGCAACGGTTTTTTGCGGCTGGGGCTGCCTGGATTTCTGACGGCAAAATAAAAAGGAACGGTCCACAGGACTGTGGTGGGACACGGTACAGGTTGCAGCTGGTCTTGCTGGCAGGTTCGTGGGGCGACTGTGTAGTTCCCAAACATCGCTGGATAGCGGAACGGCGGGTGTGAAGCATCTGACCGTGATCTTTGATTCGTGGGCTTGTTTACCTGCTTGAGTCCACGGCTATGGAATTTGTGGTGTCAGCCATTCGGCAGACCATTGCAGACACTACTCCTCCGTATAGCGCTATAAATAGGTAATATTTGAGCTGTCGAAAGATGACTATTTGACATGAACTCATTCGCCTGCTTGGTGGGCAAGCATTGTTAGTCCGCGCGGCCAAGGGGCCATCTTCACATGTCGAGAGCGGATCAGGGACCGGGTCCGGGGGGGGGGGGATTCGTTGAGCCGCGCACGGGAAACTAGAGAAAATGGATTAGGCTATGCAACAAGCCGCGGTTATTTTTACAAAAATCCCGCCTACCTAAGCATAGCAACCCTCGGGAAACAATTCGACGCAGTCCTTGTCTTGATGCTTCGCACGTTGCTTGACCGAAAAGCCACAGAATTTCACACCTTCCCTCTTTGCTCGCTCGGCGTCGTTCACTGCCCGCACACCCCCAAGCACGTACATCGCGCCCCTGGCCGTTCATAGCCGCGAGCCGAGGTATCGCGAAACAACGGTTCCATCGCGGACTTTGACGACACCACGGCTCTCCACGTACCCACGACGAGGACAACGCGGACGGGGACGCACGATTTCCCGCTCTTGCAATGGCTTCATCTCTACAAACCCTTCAGGTGAGCAAATCCCGCACCGCCGGTTCTTCTTGCCAACGGCGCAAAGACTAAGCTTTCTTCTCGCGCGCGCAAAACAGGCCTCCATTGAGCGCATCATCCTCGACCCTCGCTACCATGACCTCCTCTCCATTGTCAAAGGCGCGCGCAACGGCGCTGTCTACGGCACCAAAGTGCGCTTTCCGCACGCTCTGGTTATGATCTTCCTCTTTCGGAGCGGGACGTACGTCCCATTTCCTCCCTATTCTCTCTTGCTTCGCAACAACCTCGGCTAACCCGCCGGCCGGCCCGCCATCCAGCGTCCGCGAGAAACTCTGGCTCATCTTCCGCGCCACCAAGACACACGCGCGTAACCTCGCCAAGTTCGCGACCATCTACAAAACTACCTGCATGGCGCTCAAGCACTTCGGGCCCGCGGCAGGCGGTGCGGGCAAGCCCAAGGAAGGGCCGTATGACACGCTGGTCGCGGGGCTGCTAGGCGGGTATTTCGTGTTCGGTGGGCGGTCGCGCAAGAGCGGCAAGATTAGTAGTGTTAACCAGCAGATTGTCATCTACGTGTTTGCGCGCGTGGTGCTGGCGCTGGCGCGCCTTGCGGTGCGAGAGGGCAGTGGGCTGGCGCTACCGGTTGTGAGCCGCAAGGGCGTGAGCGGGAAGGTGAGTCACTATGCGTGGCCGGTGTTTGCCAGTGTGAGCTGGGGCTTGGTGATGTGGTTGTTTAGGCATCATCCAGAGGATTTGCAGCCGAGTTTGAGGAGTAGTATGGGTTACATTTATGCGCAGAGCGATGAGTGGGACGGTCTGCGGAATTTCATTTGGCACAACAAATAAAGGTCAACGATAAAAACAGGATGAATTGGACTGGGAATGCTGTATACGACTTAGACATGGAGGCACGGCAGCAATTCGGCGTTGGGGTGGGCATCTTTTGCGGCACCGGGTTCTCTCGAAGCTCTAGGTAGATCAGACATAGGATATGCACCTAGGAAAGCCTTTGGGTATTGGTCTGTTTTTGTGTTCTACTACTTTTCGCGTCAGGTATGCTAGGTAGGAGGGGTTCTTTCACAAGTCGCACCGGACAGCCCGAGCTCACAGATGCCTCCATCCATTCATCCACATGATTTGCTTCTCGTTGATGAGACAGTTTACGCCTGGTTCTTGCCTAAGCGGCTCGCCGTAAGGCGTGCCGTCCTGCCATCTCTTTACTCTCTTCATGACCGAGGCTCTCTCCATATACTGCTGGGCTGGGGCTCGCCATTGCATCCATCGAAATGCCCAGGCGCCTATGATAGTAGACACGACGCCGGGAAATGTCTCGCCATCCTTCGCCTCGACTCTGGCATACATGACTTGGTTGTACCCAACTCTGACATTCGGATTCAGCCAGACGCCCCTGTCCTCCATAACACTTTGAGGGTTGTCTGCGTGAATCAGACAGCATTCCGACCCTTCCAAATGCAAATCTGCCAAAGAGTCCGGGATTGCTCGAAAACGTAGCGGCGAAACGCCAGTGAAAGGCTGGGCATCGAAAAGCACCATGCCATTCCAACAGGACTCGACACGCATGGGCTCGCTGCGTTGGGCAGAGTCTCTGTTGGAGGAACTCAAGAACCAGGGCCAGAAGTTGCTGGCCGTCTTTTGGCCAAGATTATCTCTCAGCGCGAAAGTATCGTAATATTGCCATGGCTTGCTCTTAAAATCCATACTGCATGCAGCTGCGTAGTTGCCGTCGTTTGTCTGTAGGAGGGTGAGGAAATCCGCGAGCTGCCAAAAGATGTGAGAATGTAATTCGTCGTGCCTTTCTCAGACCGGGGAAAAAGCCCTCACTTTGAATATAACATCATTCACCCACAGGATCTTCTGGTACGAGGAACCTTTCCGCGCCAAGTCCTCCAGAGGCTTCATCGCTCGGTTTCTCTCCTTTGCCAGGTAGGTGATGCGTCGCAAGTCGTACACATCGTCCTCCTCATTCCAGATCCAACCTTCTTGACGTGGGCCGTTGGGGTCAGGGCGCGTCCACATCTCATCCAACTGCTGGTACACATCGGGGCCCAAAGCAACGGTGTTGGGCACTCCACGCGCATCCAGCTCTCCCTTCAGCCAGAGCAGCCTCTCTTTGGTCGAATCTTGAGATCCTGACTCCAAAGCCGAGAAGTACACCTTGTCGTGGCCAAGGTAGTCGACGAGCGCTAGCACAGCGTCGCTCCATGCTGGCAGGATGTCGGCGGTGTTCCTGTGGACTGAGACGATGAAGACGGAGGGTTTGTCCTCGGGTCTCCTGTACGGATCTATGATGGCGCGGGTGGTGCGAGGGCGATTGGCGAGGAGAAAGAAGGCGTCGATGATGAAGATTATTAGAAGCACGACGCAAATGGGGCGCCGGTTCCGACTCAGGTACCAGCGTGAACGGCGAAGTCGATACCGCGTAGGGGGGATCATGGTAGAAGGTTCGTGACGGACGGTCTTGTTTGCGGGATGGCGGCGTGCTTGTTCGTAACGGTCTCACATGTGAGATGAGTCCGTCAGGCCTCCTGGGCCAAGCCTTTATCAAGCAGTCATGCTCGCTTTCCCAAACAGGAGGCGATGGAGGTCCAATCTCGCGAATCAGTCGTCGAAGATTGGAAAGGCCGGTGCGGGAGACGGGCAAGTACAGTACTCCACGGCAGGACTTTCACCTACCGTTCGCCTACCTACTAAGTACTGTGTACGTTAACAGGCCGAGAATGCGAGACTGAGACTCGTGTCGTTCCTGACTAAAACATCATAGTGTCTGGATCCAACCCAGGCTCCCAGGCTCCCAGGCTCAGCTCAGGGAACCGTGCGCCAGGATCCCCCGCGTGTTTCAATCCAGTTCACTCGCTGCGGCAGGTCCCTTCGCCAAGACGTGCCCCAGTTCCACCTTCTACCAGCACGGTCAAACGCGCCGATATTCAGATGTGTGAGTTTCGAGTTCTCTTAACTCATGAAAACATTGTTTTTCTACCTTCTTCTTTGTGAATTACCCCCAAAAGCCGGGGAAAGATTGAGTATTCCGACTTGGTCATATTCCCGCCTCTATCTTGGCCATCTCGGCCATTGCCTCCTGCACACCCTTCTTCGCATCCTCAGACGGCTCCGTGTACGGCCTACGCGGCTTCATCTTGTTCACGGCGTCCTGGACGCCCGCCTCCTTGGCCGAAAATATGGCAGCTGCATACTTGGTCGCCGCAATGCCACTCTTGCAAGGTTGTTCCGCCAGCGCAGCCTTCTGGTGTAGCTCCAGCGCCTCCTTGTTCTTGCCCTCCTCCCACAGCTTGTAGATTTTCGAGAGAGACTTGGGAAAGACATTGGCAAAGGCGGCAATGCATCCGGACGAGCCACTGGCGAGGCCACCCAGCAGAAAGTCAGATTGTCCTCCGAATGTAGCAAACTGCTCCTTGGGCAGGACAGCGGCCAGGCGCACGATCTTAGCCACCGAGCCGCATGTGAGCTTCACGCCGACGATGTTGGCGTGCTTTTGTGCCAGCTTGGTGATTGTGGCCGAATCCAGGTCCACGCCGTTGCAAACCCCCGGGAAGTTATAGATGACGATTGGCAAGGAACTCTTCTCCGCCACCTCATCGAAGAAGTTGTTGATTACCACGGGCGTCGTGGCCTTGCCAAAATAGCCTGGAGGCAAGCATAGCACGTAATTGGCACCGGCGTCTGCGGCGTCTGCAATAAACTCCAGCACCTGACGCGTCGAGTGAGCGCCCACGCCAGCCATGAGAGGAAAGTCAAGTCCACAGGCTTTCCGAGCGGTGGCAATCAGGGCCTTGCGCTCTTCACGAGTGAGGAGGAAAGCCTCGGCGTTGGTGCCCAGGATCACAAGACCAGCTAGACCCGTCTTGGAGAGGTAAGAGTAGTACTTTGCCTGGGCCTCGAGATCCAGTGTGTCGGTTTCGGGGTCGAACATGGTGACGGCCGGACACCAGACGCCATTTGCAGGAATAGTTGAAGAAGCCATGGCCACTTGAAGAGTGATGAGAGACAATTGGGTCAAAATAGAAAAAAGCACTATCGGGATGAATTTGAGTGTGAGATTTGAGGGTGTGAAGAGGTGATATACAATCGAAAGCAAGTGAGATGAGGAGGTGAGGCCGGGCGAGGTCACTGTGCCGGGTCTCTGAGCCGGCCGCAGTGCCGGGGCTAAGACCGATCACGGAGCCGGGCCAACGGTCGACGATCGCGGGCTGGACATACTGTGTAGGTAGCAAAGGGAGAAGCACGCAAAAGACATGACTTATGCTGCCGGAAGCGGGAGATGTGGTAGCAAGCTCAAAGTACAATGTACAGCAAGTGGATAGACTTGCTGCTCATACCAAGGCTGAGACCCTGCCGGCATGGTACCTACATTTGCAGCACCGGCCTGAGGGCTCTTTCGATGTGCAAGTCAGGACAACGATCCAGAAGCACGATAAGACAGTCATATAGGATTATCTATGTCGCACAGGTCTTCCAAGCTCAGTCATTTTGGCCACCCAAGCCCGTGCCACAAGAAGATGTTTGCGAGAGGAAAGTGCGTCATTTCAGGATACCGACCCATGAAAGTAGCATGGGCTAAAGTGGTTGGCCCTTCTGGAAGGCGGTCAACCTTGCTCGGACAACGCCAGCCTCGCCCTCTAGAAATTTGGATACTGCCGCTCTACATCGTGCCATCCATCAGACCATCTCTTACAGATTTGTGCTGAGATTTCCACTCTTTCTTCACCCAGTTACTCTTCTTCGACCTTGACGTTCAATCACTCACTTCCACTCCGGTTTCTGCCACCAAAATGAAGCGCAAGGCAGGAAACCAAGCAGGGCCCAAGAAGCCAGTGTCTAAGCGCGCAAAGAGCTGTAAGTGCCCCCCCGGTCATGCTCACTTACCACATTCTATATTGACTTTTCACAGCGCTCTCGGCCGGTGAAGCCAAGGCTAGGTTTCGTAAGGGCCTGTTCGATGAGACGGAGCTCAACAAGTATACTTCAGCATACGCACAGTCTTCTCCATACAAACACAGCGTCATCACCGGTCTCATCGACGACTCACTTCTGCGCAACGTTCGCACTGAAATCCGTGACAATGTCAGCTTCACCCCTAAGGAGACAGACATCTACAAAATCCACCAGTCCGGCGACTTGGCCAACCTTGATGGGCTTGAGGACGAGGCGCTTGCCAAACTTCCCAGCCTCCTTGCCCTACGGGACGCCATCTATTCGGAGTCCTTCCGCAATTACGTCTCGCACATCACCGGCTGCGGCCCATTGAGTGCACGCAAAACAGATTTGGCCATCAACGTTTACACTCCGGGCTGCTACCTACTGTGCCACGACGATGTCATCGGTAGCCGGAAAGTTAGCTATATCCTCTATCTCACCGATCCGGACAAGCCATGGCAGCCGGAATGGGGCGGTGCCTTGCGTCTTTTTCCCACCACGGACCGAGAAGGAGAGGACGGTGCTGTGGCAAAGACACCAGGGCCGGATGTTGTGAAGATCCTGCCACCAGCGTGGAACCAGCTCAGCTTCTTTGCCGTCCAACCTGGCGAGAGTTTCCACGACGTCGAGGAGGTTTACCATGCTGAGACCAAAGCGCAACTGGAGAAGGATGGCGGAAGAGTACGCATGGCTGTCAGTGGCTGGTTTCACATTCCTCAGGTCGGCGAGGATGGCTACGTAGAGGGGGCCGAGGAAGAGCAGGCCAAGAACAGCAGCCTGATGCAGCTGTCAGGCAACCCTGACCAACACGACGAGCCGAAGGCCAACAACGTCTCCGTTGGGAAGCCCAAGCTTTTCGAGGAGTTCGAGGAATCCGACATCGAATTTCTCCTCAAATTTCTTGCGCCCACATACCTTACCCCAGACACCATCGAGCAGATGCAGGAACACTTCGACGAGAACTCATTCATTACTGTACCCAACATCCTGAGTAGGAAGTTTTCTGCGAGGCTCAAGGAGTATATCAGCAAGAAGGAGACAGAAGCGTTGCCAGGCGAGAGCGACAAGATCGAGAAGCAGACATCATGGAAGGTCGCGAAGCCCCCTCACAAGCACCGCTTCATGTATCTCCAGCCTGGACAGAGCGCTGAGCAGGACTCTCCGATTAAGGAGCTTCTCGAGGTATTCTTGCCCAGTCCTCAGTTCAGGTCTTGGTTGGCCATGGCTACCAACTGCGGGATCGAGAGCCATAATGTGCTTGCCCGCCGCTTCCGAAAAGGACTCGACTATACGCTAGCAACAGGCCACGAGGGCAAGCCTCGTCTCGAGCTGAACTTTGGCCTGACGCCGACACCTGGTTGGGGTGACGAGGAAGAGGAAGACGATGAGGACGAAGCAGAACAAAATGGCAAGACGAATGGAAGGAAGGCAAAGTCCAAAGGTAAGAGTAAGAGTAAGGCACCCGTCGAAGAGGAGAAAGAAGAGCCTGAAGCAGTAGGCGGCCATGAGGTCTACATGGCCGGGGATGACGAGGATGATGAAGATGCCGCCGTCTATAAGGTGGCAGCCGACGACGACGACGACAACATCCTCTTCTTCCAGGCCGCGGCATGGAACAAGCTATCTATTGTTCTGAGGGACAGCGGCACCCTGCGATTTGTGAAATACGTCAGCCGGAAGGCGAAGGGCGACCGCTGGGACATCTCTGCCACCTTTGACATCGAAGAGGGAGAGTCTGACGATGAGGATGAGGGTGAAGATGGCGATGCGAAGGGTGCTTCGCTGGAGGATGAATCCGAAGAGGAATTCCAAGGCTTCTCGGATCGCAACGATGATTCAGAATCTGACTGATCACAAGTGAGTTACTTGTCATAAATCAGCCATGTTCATGAATAGTAGGTCATCAATGCGCAATTGCGGCTGTATTTCGCATGATCTGGGACCGACCAAAGCACTCTGAACCATGCTCACGTCACCTCTTCCTTTCCTCTTTCTCACGGCCATAATGACTCCCATGCTGTTACTCTTTTCAGTCTATCATCTGCATCGTCTTGAGTTTGTAAATTACTCCTCATATGCAGCCTCGTTGATGCCTGAGACTGACTGCTCCGCGAGCAAGCCGCATTTCACACATCACAGTGTATATGTGCCGTCCGGAAATATCACCACCAAAGTATTAACAAGACGCGCTCGTCCAGCGAGCACCTCTACCCTCAGCAACACATCACTCAAACCCCTTCGTAGCAACAGCCAAATTCCCTCTCCACCCCCTGCTCAACCCCACAAACTGCAGATCCACCGGACTCAGCACCTCCTCGTCCTCCTCTTGCTGCCCTCCCTTAACGATCGTCTCGGGCAGCTGCGACTTCAGCTTCGCCAGCTGCGCTTTAATCCGCGACAGCGTAGCGTCCGCTCTCGTGATCTTAGCCGCGCAGGTCTTGCAATGGTCATCGACCTTGAGGGACATGTAGCTGTGCGGCAGCATCTTGCCGCAGGGGTCGGCGGTCTCGCCATACTCGTAGGCGAGTTGAAGGTGGCATTTGCGCGCGGGGTCGGGGCCGAGGTATTGGTAGTGCGAGCAATCGGCGTAGTAGAGGCGGCGGAAGATGCACATGATTGTTTGTCTGTGGGGGTTTCGTGGTGTGAGTGTGATGATAATGTAGTCGGTCTTGCTAGGCTGATATCCACAGCGTAGGAGTGGTCTTGTCCCATCGAGACTGTGGAAGAAGTAGCAGATCGGGCCTTACGGTACTCCGATAAGGTCACATTTTGTTCTTCTTGTTCCGAAGGTATAGTGTTTCTGCTCGCTATGCCATTGTTTGTGTCAAGCAAGGTTGTGGCAACTTCAACAAAGCCTTGTTCAGGTGCACCATGGCGATCTGCTGCAGACCAACAAAGAGCTGACAGGCATCCACCAAGCCATTCATCTCACCACTTGGAATGGACCTTCGCAGTAATACTAAGTGGGAGCATGTAAATGAATGGGTTGGAGGGTGGAAAGGAGCTCGAGGACGTGGTGCCATCATGAGGATCTGGAGCAAGTGCTCTTTCACCTCCTACACTATGTGGCATATCCTCTGGTGGGGGACAAGGTCTCTGCAGATAGATCATGGGTAAGTCAGATCATTATTGCTGGAGTGCTCGCCACTCTTGGAGGAGGACCCACGATGGTAGCCGGTGCAGAATCACTTGATTCTCGTCGTGATATTCCTGTGACGTGACTTGGAAGATGCAAGCACATGTGACAAGACAACAAAACCACCGCTAACACTATCTGTCATCGTAAGTAAGTGAATGACCTAGTGTTCTGTCTGTAAAGGAAAGGAAAGTTATGGTGGGGTGAAAGGGGTCCTGGTGCTGTTTGATCGGAAGGTCAACGACGACGGATCTGGCAGGACCACCTTGTCTTGCAGAGTCACCAAATTGAACCAACACAAACCTTGCTCACCCATTTCTCGCGACAAAGTCGAAACCCAGCAGGCGACACACAGACTCTTCCATCAAAGCCAACATGTGTCGCGTAATTGCATACTCGAACCCCCACTGCAAGTGCAAATGGCTCCAGGTCTACAAGCAGTGCAAGCCCAACGCCGGCTTCTCCCAATGCCGCAAAAAGCACAAGCTCTTGCAGGAGGCAGATGAACATGAGTGTGTGTATCAGCAACCATTATTATGACCCAAGATTCCCTGTTTGGACCAGTAGCTAACAACCGACAGGTCGCGCCTGTCCAGTCCACGACCTGATGGGAAGCTATGATCGAAATTTTGTGCGCATGGTTGTCAAGGAGAGGAGCATCTTCAGAGTCGGGTTTAGCAGCGGCAACAGCAGTAGAGACCCTGGCTGCGACATCAGGTGCAATGTGATGTGAGAACTGCAGAAAGGAACACGAACAGCAGAAGAACAAATGTAAGGCCTCATGATTGCTCCTGTCAATTGACAATGAGGAGATAGGAATTGACTTGAGCAGCAGGAGAGCAAACTCACAAGGGCTGTACATTTGCTTTTGGCCATCTACACGATCTCCGATTTTTCGATCATGTCACCGCAACAACTTCCAACATTCTCTCTCATATCTTTCCTAGTCCTTTGTTCACCGAGGTGCGCAGGAGCGAAATAACATCGGCCGGGTCTTTGGCTCCGAACACTGCACTTCCTGCCACAATCACGTTTGCGCCAGCCTCGGCGGCCTGGTCAATGGTTCCGGGTCCCAGTCCACCGTCGACCTCGATGTTCAGCTCGGGATACCGTTTCCTGAGCTCTTCGACCTTTGGCAACTCGCTTGCCATGAATTTCTGTCCTCCAAAGCCTGGCTCTACCGTCATGACCAGGACCATCTGCAACACAATCAGCGTCAGTCTCCACCCCGCCGAACACAAGGGCGATGAGTACTCACGTCTGGCCTCTCATCCTCGTTGGGATTTTCGAGGATCTCCCACAACACATCGACACCAGTGTTCGGCTTAATCGCTATGCCTGCCAGCAGACCGCACTGGTGTATGTACTTGATCAGCGCCTTGGGGTTCGTCTTGTTGTTGCTTTGTGCGGATGGGGTGTCTGCGTCGGTTGAGAAGGCGGCCTCGTAGTGGAAGCAGTACAGGTCGCATCCGGCGTCCTTAAAGTCCTTGACCCAGCGCTTGGGTTCGGCTATCATCATGTGGCAATCGAAGGTGCCCCGGCCGTGGGGGGTGGTAGGCTTCTCGACATGGGAACGGACTTTGGCAACGACAGGAGCACCAAAGGTGATGTTGGGGACGAAGTGGCCATCCCTAAAGAGCACAAAGTCAGGCTTGAGTCACAGGCAGGATCACAAAAGGTATCTTGAAATCGTTGAAATCGTTGAAATCGCGTACATGATATCAACATGCAGCCAGTCGGCGCCCTGGTCCATAGTCTTGGCACATTCTGCTCCCAGCTTCGCAAAGTCAGCCGAGAGTATAGAGGGTGCGATGATTGCATTGGGTGCCATTCTAAAGTGCTTTAAGGGGTATTGTGCAAGTGAGACGCAGTGTTGTCGTTGTATGGCTGTTGGTTGTGGATTGGAGGTGAGGTTATCGTCGGCAGTACGAAGTACTTGCGGCTCTAGCCTGGTTTTGGTGGGGGCGGATCAGGGCCGTGCCAGTGACGTCGGTGCTCCAGCCTGGACTGGCTTACTGGTCGGTAGGGAGCCCGAACCCAGGGTCAATAACATTGTCCTGAGTTGAAATGTATCTCAAGATGGTTCCCAAAATGTGAAAGGTTGCCAATTGCCAATAGCCAATATCGAGTCTGCATTGGGAAGAGCTAACAATTGCCGAACCTGTTAGTCACAACGTCGAATAGGAAGGAGGGGTTCAGGAACCGAATTATTATAGGTGCAACGGTCGCCGGGCTGTCTACAGGTCTTGTTGG
Source organism: Plenodomus libanotidis (assembly GCA_022609195.1). Lineage (NCBI taxonomy): Eukaryota > Fungi > Ascomycota > Dothideomycetes > Pleosporales > Leptosphaeriaceae > Plenodomus > Plenodomus libanotidis. Next base: position 50,470 of record JAGKQA010000051.1, read on the forward strand.
GGACCCCGTCGGACGAAACATCATCAGTTCGCCTCACCACCTCATCCCACACCACACCACGATCGTGAATGAATTCGGCCGCAGCAAACACAACGCCACATCTCCAACGCCCGTTTCGCAAACAGGACGCACACCTTCAATTTGTATGCTCAACCGCCACTGAACTGACCGCAGCTGTTTCACAATGTTTTCCTTCATCTACGGCAAGCTGGCAGGCTCGTCCACTGACCAGGCCATCACACTCGACCCTGTCCAAGTGCACAACGTCGAGACGAACCCAGAGAAGAGGGCTCGAAACTTGAAGCACCTCCTTCGAGCGAACCACGTCAACCATGCTATACTCTACCACTCCTTACGTTATCACAACCATCTGCCTCATCTTTTAGGCGCAGCCTACCTACTCGGCGCCTCGCCGGACCACCTCCAGGACCTGTACGAATTTGAGCACAAGGAGCTTGAGCCATGGCAAGACAGTCCAGCCGAGATTGTCGACGAAGACTGGCGGGACTTCCTAGGCGACAGGACTTACCAGCGAGCCTTTGTCGACTTCTTCGAGGACCGCGTGTCTACCAGGAATGCAAACTGGGAGTGGAAGCGTGTCGTTGAGGAATACATGTTCACTCCCTCCGACGGCGGTCCGCCCCTCATCAATAACGTCGTCGCCGGGTTAGGCCACCCCTTGATACACCTGGGCTACGCCTACGAAATGGACAACAAATGGATCGCAATCGAGGCATTATCCATGGCCGCCACACAGTACGATTTCATGCACAAGTACCTCGACGACCCCAAGTACACACGCTCACCGTCCAAAGACGCCTTCTCCTCCACGTCTCCCACGGAAATATTTGGGAAAATCAGGAGCGACAACAGGCTCGACGGTGTGTTTGACGAGCACAAGGGCTCAGGAAACATCCAGATACTCTTCGACAAGCACGAGGACTTGGTCTTGGAGTACTGGAACGCTTGGAGAGTTGGCGAGAACCCGGTCGAGCGCTTCCGCGAGAGCCAGGAGGCTGCTACTGCTCTTCTGGTTGAAACCGTGGCCCCAGGGACTCATTCGTACAACTTCCTCCTGGTGCACCTGCTCACCACCAGTCACGCTGTTCGCATTCTGCTGCCTTTCATCCCGGCAAAGTTCCACATCTCGCTGGTGCGCCAGTGGTGGTTGTTCACCCTGTCGGTATACATTGCTGAGCTGAGGCCCAAGATCGACCCTGACTACGTGCCATGGCCTGAAGGAGCTGGAGGCAAGACGTGGGCGTACGTGGAGGACAAGGCTCTCACCTCACAGTGGGCAACGGACGCGCATTTCGTCAAGGCAGTGCGGGCCATGCGCGAGGCTGCCAAAACCTGGGGCGATGTTCATGATCGTTACTTGGCTTCGGCTGTGAGGCTAGTGGACGATTTTGCCGGATGGACGTTCTCATAACGAGTTGACCTTTTGAAACGCTCAGAACTGCATTGCACAGCATATAATTATTTCCAATGCGAATCGTCAAAGGTTGGTCTCACAAAGTGTGCACAAAGTACTTGGTGTGCAGCAAGTCCCGAGGGACATGCTTTTGTTGAAGCCAATTTATTGTAACTGAAGGACATGAGACGAACCCCTGAGCAGTGAGCCGGGATGGCGGCGGCGGTGCGGCAAGGCGGGATGCTCCAATTTCCATGGGATGGCGGCTTGGCTGTTAGATTTCTCTCCACCAACATCCCATCCAGCCCCATCACTGGCAAATTGTTTGGCGCCACCGGTCATGCTTGCCTTGACGTCCTTCGGTGGTGATTCGATGGCTTGCATCCGCAGGCGCGAAGGACCTCCGTCAGCATTGAGTATTGCCATGTCGTGTTGCGCAGAGGCGGGAGCCAAGGCCCAATTCCTCCTGTCATGCACTACGTACCTGCCTGCCTTGCGTGTGGCTAGGGACGTGGTAGGCACTGCGGTAAGCCCCAAGTGTTGGTAATGCTGAGCATCTGCTCCAACATCGTCACCCACCCGAGAATCCTACGCCCTCCACAGTGCTACGACGCAACACCAGACTATAATCTCACCGTCGATAGTCGTTGACAGACAGTGAGAGGAGCATGTCCTTGCCAAGACTCGGCCCATCCTAGCTGTCAATTTTAAGGTCTCCCTCGCGCTTCGCCCTGTTCTATTCAAGGGTCCAATGTGGGGGACAAGTCGTGGTCATCTTCATACCACTCTCTGCTCCATCTTGCGCTAATTGTCAGAGCCACGTTGGCCGGTATTATTCCAACTTCGCGATCCGAGATCATCGCGGTATTGTCAATAGGGAAAACTCACTTGGCATCCTCGAGACACCATCGCCGCCTCTGCATAACCTCTACAGCCTCGCCCTCTCTACAACCCCTACCCTCTGCGGCTACACCGACCGGACCACGCTTTACCACAAGACTCCCGCGCTAGGTCTTGGTATATATTGCGCGACATCAGCAGGCCATCAGTCTGCCGTTATAGGTGCGAAGATGGGACTACGAGACATCATCAAAAAGAAGGAGAAGATAGAAGACAGCAAGGACAACCGGAGGGAAGATGCTGTGCAGAGGCTACAAGCGCCCGAGTTCACATTCATCCGCTCCGACACACATACACAGGAGATCATACACCCCCCGAGCGACGGCAACAGCACCCACGAAGTCCATGAAGACACCAACCACCTCAGCGCCCACGACGGCTCCGCCGACACCGCCGTGACCCTGCCGCGCCGCCTCTCGAACGCCTTCCGCACCAACAACAACAACAGTCCCGCGCGCGTCTCCTCCGTATCCTCCAGCAGAAATAACAGCCTCACGGCGGGCGCCTCGCCCGCGCGCCGTCTCTCACAGCGCTTGCGACTGACACGCGCTCCAGCTAGTTCCGAGAACGTGCCCGCCGACCTGCCCGAGATCATTACCACATCCGCCGACCCGGCCGCCGCCGACGACAAGGAGGGTAACACCGAGTCGCAGTGGGAGAAGCGCGCGACGATCCTCGCCAAGACGGCAAACGAGAACGAGGCGTTGCACCGGAGCGCCCCAGCGTCGCCTGCGGAGCCGCCGAGTCTCCCCCCGTTAATGCAAACTGGCTTCGAGACGTTGCGAATTGTGGATGACGGGGGTAGTGCGAGGGCGGCTTCGGCGCATGGAGTGGCGAGTACGCCGACTATTGATGCGGATATACAGCAGGCGATTAAAATGCATGAGGAGGGCGAGCTAAATGAATCGACCAGGTTATTTGGCATTTTGGCGGATCCGAAGGGGGCGAACAATCCCCTGAGCCAGGTCCTGTATGGTCTCGCTTTGAGGTGAGTAGCCGAGTTAATGCCTAGTCCTCGGACCACGCAAATATGTGGTCCCTCTGGTCTATGAGGAATATGGGTCTGACATTGAAATGTTGTAGACACGGCTGGGGCTGCCAGCCAAATCCAGAACAGGCCGTCTTCTTCCTCCAAGCTGCCGCAAATAACGCAGCAGACGTGGAAAGTTTAGCTCTCAAGGCAGGCCTCAAGAAGGGTGGTGCGGCCAAGGGCGAATTGGTTCTGGCCATCTTTGAGCTGGCCAACTGCTTCCGACACGGTTGGGGCATTGCTAAGGATCCACTCGCAGCGAAGCAGGTATGTTGAAACTCATGGGGCGATATTAAAGCCTGGTACTTGCGTTGTCAGAACTGTTGCTGACCGGCATTTCTGGCGTCAGTACTATGAGACAGCGGCGAATTTAGGAGACACTGGTGAGTCAAGTCTCGTACTTGTGATTTCTGGTTCAGGACATGGTTCACGACCGTGGCCAATTGATATTTGTGAGCTGACACTGCGCCTTGCACAGACGCTATGAATGAGGTAGGCTGGTGCTATCTTGAGGGCTTCGGCTGCAAGAAGGATAAGGTGAGCAGCCACTTCCTCCTTCCTTGGATGATACCTCACTTCTCTGCTCTCGAACGAGATTTCTCGAGGGTGGCAAACCTGCGCATGACATCGAATTGTCGGTCGATCATGGTGTTGGGCATCAACGCTGCACCCTCTCGCGGCAAAGCCCTCATCCAGCGGCATGGTTCTCACGCATGTGCAGCCGAGAGCGTTGATGTGCATCATCACATGAGGTGAGGCTGACAGCTTATCTCCTATAGTATGCGTCGGCGAAATACTATCGGTTGGCTGAGAACAATGGAAACAAGACGTTGGGCAACTCATGGTAGGTCATCGGGTATTCTTCTATTCTCTTTGCCCCGGTTCTTTCTACTTGTGCCTTGATCCTCTGCCCTGTACCGAATTGAATGGCGGCAAGCCTGAAGTGCCAATCCCGACAGCCCAATCGAGATGACGAGGCTGGTGGACCGGCCCATTGTGAGGCCAACCTCTCAGCTGCGCGTCTACCACTGGGCATGCATGCCAGTCGTCTCAGATGACTGACTGGCGTGCACAAATACTGATAGGCCGTTTCGATTCAGTGGTTTCCCACTCATATCACAAGCGTCTTGCACAATCCTGGCTCGAGGCGCCTCACTTTGTGTGTCACTGGCTCTTGTATCACCGGAACCGTTTGCGCCATCCGAGAAATCGGCAGCTTTCATTTGGTTCATCCAGTCGGCTTCTGTCTGTTCCTTCCGCAGTGAGACACACTTGCGGGAGTCGATACGATGCAGACCACAATCGCCCTATTTCCTTCGTTCATGCCGCATCGTACCGATGTAGAAGAATTGCCCATGCTTACTCGAATCTAGGATCTGGAAAGAGAAATACGACCCCGGCAAGGGCAAGAATGGAAAGAAGTAGTATACAAGCCACACAGACTACGATGCCGGGATCAGCCACTGCTCTTCCACACCCAGTGTCTCCTGTTGGTAGCCTGGCAAGCCTTCGAGACGCTCCACTCACAGCGTGTACGATAGCGGCGCTCCGCATGCATCTAAGGCGGCGGTGATACGCGCCGCGAACAGAGAATTTTGCAGAGAATTCGGCTGGCCCTGAGCTATGGTCGGGCTCTACATCGGCTTCACTGCCGCTTCTCGGCCTGAACTCCATCGATCATGTCCCTGGCGCACCATGGGCTTGGCGCTGCCTCGCAGGATCCATTGGATCATTCGATCTGTCGATTGCTCATGCTGTGTGACAGAAGCTGCTGCAACTCGATTGAACGTCCCAATTTGCACGCCTGCTTCACACAAGTGGCGCAGCATATATGCCATGTAACCTGCAGAGTGACCGGTAGGTCCCCGCGGGCAAGAGCAGACACTGGAGTTGCACGTGCACTGCCATTGATTCTAGAAGGGTCGCGCTGTGTGACAACCAACGGCCCGGGCTTTGCGTTCCGGTGTCAGCTTCAAAGACTGGATATTACGAGGTTCTCCTGACGAGAAGAGGAAGTCTTCGATGAGCGAACTTGCATCAAGCGTTTTCGCACATTTGCATCTCCAGGAAACTAGCTTTGGGTGCTTGGAGCTTTTCATGGGATACACAGAACCTTTATACAAATACCTACACAATACTCATGGTCTCACCTCGGGCTTCTGTACTCTCGGTCAAATTTCATGAATCAATGGCCAACGGAAATTATTCCTCGTTGAGCAGCCATTCGGGGCGATACCGCATCCCCTGGCTAGGTAAGAGGGACTTGTACTTACGCTACAATTTTGGCCGTTGAGGCTTACACACCAACGTGCGCGTATTGCCCAATGGAACCCCCGAAGGCTCTAGAGCCTTGTCGAAGCTCTGGCACTGGAGCATGGGTTCCAACGGAGAATACCAGCCGTCAGAACTCTGCCAGGACCGCCTGCCGCGTTGAGTGGTGCTTTCCCGCGTGCGTGAGCAAGGCTCTTCCACACACAAATGATATGCACTGTCAGCAAACGAAGCAGGTAACGAGATGGGCAAGTATTCGGCGCAGAGTCTAGAGCAACTGTAGGGCATCCTCCATCCCGCAGCCGTTGTCCCTTTCGTCCCAGCTCGTTGGGGACTGCGTCACCACCTTTCAGGAGATGTGTGAGTGTGTGTCTCGCTGAGGCGCATGCTCGTTGGGTCAGCTGAACGAGGACAGCAGCAGCCTACCACTTTGCTACTTCACTTCTATATGTGCGCGCGTGAAACGTCTGTCGAGCTACGAATTGTTCAGGGGCGAGAAAGTGTACGTCAAGGACGGGGTCATAGGCACATATGTTCGTACCCAGCTTCTAGCGTACGCATTCATCCAATCTGAGGATCACAGTGAAAGAGTTTGTGGGACGGAACTTTGTGTGGCTAGGCCTGCTTTGCTTACTCGACTCTTGTCCCGCGAATAAAGGCTGGACTGTTCGATAGCTTGTCGCACCGCACTGTCTTTGCTCAGGACTCCTGTTCCACTGCATCGTAAGTGTGCGGCGATTGCTCCAAGGACATAGTTGCGATTGAAGTCGAGTAACGAGACTCGGTTCCTGATAGCCAAGGCCTCCGTTCAGCGATACTAAGATCGGATCACGATGTCGTGAAATCTGCACTTTTCTTGAGCTATGTGTGTCCCACGCCGAGCTATGGAATGCTACTGCATCAAGTCAGCGTGTCAACAGCCGAACGCCATCATCCTGCCCCATCACTCAATCCACCTGACGCCCCCGCGAATTTCAACGCAGCCGAATCAAGCTCATGGGGCGGACTTTCCTCTCACGAGCTTGGCCGCAGCATAGCACAATCCGAGGTCAGTTGTACCACACCATGGGGGAGCAGCAACCTACCCACCCTCAGCGTCAGCGTCATACACAACGTCCATGGGAGGTATGCCCATTCGTTGCCACGTATGACGAGCCGGCGCCGCCATCCCGATGCAACATGAATCCTCCACCTGGGCCAGCCGTCACGGGTGGTCAGCTCCAGCCAACACGGCCCGCAAACCAGAGAGCAAAAACAAACACACCCTACCCACCAATCTGAGTCTGGAGCGACAGTGAGAAATGGCCAATCAGGGATGCATGCGGAAGCGGAGGGTAGTACTGTGGGTCTGAGACATGTTCCTCCTTTGGGGCGGGTGATGGATATGTCATGAATGGAAAAACGTGGTCGGCTTGAGACATGCTGGTCTAGCGGGGTTGCGCTTGCTACGCAGTCTACCATATCTTGAGATACTGGGGAACACGCGCGGCTCTTCAGGGAAAGGTTTCGTGGTACACATCAGCTCTCGAGGTTGCTCAAGGTCAGCATCTGAACTCCCGGAGTCAGACATTGAGCTCATCAGCACATGGTCCAGTCAGTGAACGTTTTGGGTATTTCCAAGATAGCATAGCAGATGGCAGATCATACGAGGTTTCATGCGTCATATTCGCTCTGGTATCTAGCTAACAAAGTTCATCATCATTGGAGATGCGTTCATCCCAGAGCGCAAATCCCAAATCTAAACATGCCATCCAACGACGTCTATAGTCACGGGGGTTTGCAAGCCATGCCTCCTGTGCGTCCATAACCTCTCAAGAAACCTCCCCTGATGTGCGTCGTTATAAGAGTAGAGTTCATGAGCTTGCAAAGCCAAACCATTACATCTCATCCCATGTTGTTCTGGCACCGGCTCTCCGTGCCATCCGTCTTCTCATCTTGGCAAGGTTTGCCCAACAACTTGAGAAATCGGATGACTCCCCCACACATAAGAAAAAATTCGATATGAATGAGTGTGATTGTCGTTGAGACTGTCGTGTGAAGCCTGTAAGCCATGATGCGTTCCGCTCTCTCAGATGCCGAGAGCGGGAGATAGAAAGGAGAAATGTGCCGTGGGCGGTAGATTCCCAAGGGCGGTTTGCTGAAGTTGGACCCAAGTATGCCAAATGTCCACTTTCGGGACGGAGATGATGTCGAAAACCTTTCTTCTCCATGGTTCTGTCCTGTCGATGCCATGTTTGACGAAATCCCAATAACCAAAACCCAACCAAACCCAACTCAAATGTAGGCGCACTGCCATTTCCAAGATGAGAACTGCCCGACCCAACCGCCATTGAAGCCCGAAAACAAAACCGCTATAGGAAAAGCTCGCTTTACAATGATCAAGGAAATAAGACAGAATAAATCCAGGAAAGATGAAGATTTGAAATCAAATGCTCGCTCGCCTGCTCGTTCACACAAAGAAGACAAAACAAGAGATAAACAAAACAGTACAACTTCGCTCCCGGTGAAGGGCCCGAATGCAACAATCTTTGGGTGCGTGAGCACGGAGTGCAAGCAACTGTATATGAATCGCAGTGCTGAATGAAACGGAAAACAAGGATGGCGAAAATTGCTAAAAACATGCTTGTGAAGCGGAGGCGTCTTTTTTGTTTTTGATTTGATCCACTGCTGTGATGTGGATCCAGACATCAGCTGTGAGGCCGTAGGGTCATTTATCGTTCAAGCGGTGACATTGCTGCCGTCCCGATTGTTGCTCTCTGCCACCATTTTTGCGAAATTGCGAACGACATCGCCGGGTATCTGGTCCCAGAGAAGCGAACGCGTGTAAACCTCCGCCTTGCTGTTGGACTGCATAGACGCAAGAGCCTCGGCGAGGTTCCTCCTTCCTTGGCTCGTAGGCTTTTCTGCAGGCGCGTGCTGGAGGAAATCTTGTGACTGTACTCCGTCATACTGCGCCGCGGTAAGACCGAACAGCTGCTCATGTTGCTGCTCCTGAGTGGGCTGGGTGAGGGTATCTGATAGGTCGCCGAGCATGGAAGGTGTCATACCATCAAGGCCACCGCCGAGAACAGGCATCGACGCTGCGGGTGCCGAGGCCCAAGAGGTACCTGTGGGCTGAGAAGCCATGCCGCCCAAGCTGTTCGAGGCAGATTGTCCCACGCCGGCGTCCTTGAGCACATTCTCCAGGAGCGTGGCCGAAGCTGCGCGAACATCTTCGGAGACGCGAGGGATGCTGGGCTGTCGACTCGAGAGCACAAAGGCACCCACCAGGAAGAGCATGAAGAGAAGGCCGCCCTGTGTGGGGGCCTTGTCGCCATCGGTAGGGACGGGAGCCTCCGGCTTCTTAGTCTGGACCAGCTGCATCTCCTGCTTGACTTCAGAGTGCTCCATGGGGTACTCAGAGCCGAAGAGACCCATGTTGTCCCACGGTCCGTCCGCTGTCATGCCTTCCATCTCTCCGAAGTGGGATCCGTTGGTGTACTGCTGGTTGGACATACCGTTTGTCTGGGACATGGCAGCATTTTCTAGGCTCTGAACATGGTTCGTAAGGACGCTGACTTTCTTGCGCAGCTCGCCAGTCTCGATTGTATGAGTGCGAACCATCTCCTCCTTCTCGAATTTGAGGTGCTCGATGATCTGAGCACTCTGGTGCTTCTCTCGGAACATCTCATCAAGTTGGCTGCGCAGTTGCTCGATCTCTGATTCGAAGTCGCCCAACATGGAAGTATATTGCTTCTTCTCATCCTCAAGGCGCTCGGTATGCTGCTTCTTTCGTTGCCTCGAGTCAAGGCTGTGGATGAAGGGTTAGTGAAACTATTACAAGCAAATGATCTCGTTCTGTAACTTACGCGGCCTGCCTGTTACGTAGCAACCGTTTCTGCTGCTTCAGCTCTTTGATCTCAGTCTCGTCGCTGGACTGCGCAATCAGAGCATCGATGTTGTTCAGTGTCCGCTCAGCGGGGATATCGAATCGAGCATTCTTCTTCCGAATGCCGTCTCCCCTGCGCAGGTCATTATGTGACCGAATAGTGGGGCTGTGGTGCTTGGGGTCCTTGAGACTCGTCATCCATCCGTCCTTGGAGGACGACTGCTGCATAGGGTGACCGTTGACGGGGGGAAACATGGGGACGTGGTTTGCGGGGTTGCTGAAAGGTGTCTGCCCTTGCAACTGAGGGCGTTGGAAAAGAGGAGCACCGGTATTGTCGAAGTCGTTGGGCAGGCCGTCAAATTGTGCCATGGGAGTGCAGGTACCAGAGCTGTTCATGGACCAAGGGTTCGTGGGCTGGGTCATGAATGATTGCGGTTGTGGCTGCTGCTGGTGGTGTTGGTGCTGCAGAAACGGGTTGTTGCTGTGATGTTGCTGTGGCTGCGGCTGAGCATGCTGGGGCTCCATGAACGGATTGTTGGAAGGAATTGACTCCATGTCAACGGCCGTCCAGGCCTCATTCTTGGGCGAGAAGATCGATGTCGATACCGCAAAGGACTCCCTCCTACTATCGACCAGTGTTGGTGACATTTCGAGGCCAGAGTCAAGAGCGTTTTGGTCGAGGATCGTCTCGTCTAATAGGCAGTCTTCCTCCTCAAAGAACTTTTGTTGAGCATGCGCCGTATCTACCGTCAACCCGGATTGACGGTAGTAATTTTGCATCTGAAGCGTGGAGACCATGACGGTCTCTCTAAGTGGAAGTGATCACAGTCGAGGACTCAACAAGTGGTCAGTCGAGATCAGGACACTGACACCAATGGAGTCCGAAATAAGGCGGACTTTCTGTGATGAGGGCCGCGTATTAGTTTTGATGGTGTGAAGCGTGGGAGTACGCTTGGGCCGATGGTGAGGCAGAGCAGTGAAGCGAAGAGAGTCGAGGAAGTAGACGAGCAGCTCAAGTGTTTTCGCACAAGGCTGAGTGTGTAATAGACTACGCAGAGAGTAGTTCTGAGGGGCGAAGACTCGCAGTGCGACTCCCTACGCTGAGGATGATGATGACCAGGAGAGACAGTGGTCTTGAGTAAGGAACAGCGCCAGAGACCTCGGAAGAACAGATTCGAGGAGGCCGGCCAAGCAGAGTAGTGGTTGGTGCTTGATTGTAGTGGGGAAGACAAGAATCCGAACAGTATCGGCTCACAGCCCGGTCCCGGCAGAATAGAAATTTACAAAGCCCAGCAGGACCAGGATGTAGAATTGCGCAGGCCGAAGCTCTTCAGATCACAAGAGAAAATGGAGCTCGCCAGGCATGAGCTGTTCTGTGCAAGTATGTGTATGGGAAGGTAAAACATGAAGGAATAGGTTAGTGCCGTCACTCACCAGGCTTGCTCTGTCTGCTAGACTGAGAATCGTCCGATCGCGTCGGCCCCGGTGGGAGTAGTCGTACAGCCGCGGGGGAGGTGTTGCTGCCGCTGCTGTGCGATGGTCTCGATCGGAAAAAGAGTGTCCGAGTCGAGATGAAGAGGGGAGTTGGTAATGGTGCTCTTTTCCGCTCGTCGTGTGAAGGCCGTGATACCGCAAATCTGCGTTTTCTGTGCCAGACCAAGCGTCCAACTTTCGAAGCGCTTCGAAGTGATGTTCCGGCCGTGACAATGATAATGCTGGCGACAACGGTGAGGATAGCGCCGATGCTGCTCTGAATCAGAATGTGAGTGTATGGAGGATCTTTGCTCTTTGGATATGGAATGTTGTGTCTGAGGGGTGGGAAGAGTCGGTGGAGGGGCAGGTGGGATTTGTAGCTCTTGGGAAAACAACCGCGGAGCCGAGAGTGTGGGCGCGTTGGGTTGGGTATTCTGGCGGCCCTGGCAATCCTAATCCTAATCCTGGGTGTGTGGATGGGATGGGGGAGGGATGGATACCAAGACAAGGGTCAAGGTTGGGTAATAAAGTGGGTAGAAGAGTACCGAGTACGTACCATCTTTCCGGGGTGGGGACTGGAGAGCATCATGTTCTCCATACCAGTAGGGCATCTGATCTCGTAGCCATGTTGACGGTTGCACATGCACATCTTGTGTACCTGCTCATGGTACGCTTTCTGCGGCCATCTTGCTTTTACGGTCCACGGTCTCGACAGCGGTCTTGATTGGGACGTCTGCTCCAGCCATGGATAGCGAGACGAACAGGATCTCTTCCCCACGATCCGAGGGTGGATCATGAAGGTGTCTCTTTCGTACCGCTGGAAGTCGATGAGATACATGGGCCTCTTCTTCGGGAACAATACAGAAGACGTACCACGGAACCGTGCAGGGTATCTTTTGTTCTGTAAACACAACTAAGAAAAATCTGCGTAGCATTACTCCCACAGCAGAACCACAGCATAAGTCTCTTCACCAACACTAAAACATGATTGATTGTATTTGTGCTTTGGGATCAGGCACACAAAGTCTTGAGACCGGTTTTCATGATAAGGTTCGGTGACAATCAGTAGCTTGCGGGAAACCCGGCATCCTCTAAAATGAGGCATGCTCACCATCTTGAGCCCAATCTCAAATGAGCCGATGAGCTCAAGTGAAACGCTATGACAGCCTGACCTGAGCGGCTATTGCAGTGCAACAGCAGCAGCCACAGCACTGGACTCTGGCACTAACCGCTGAAATCGCATGCAGTTCAGGCAAAGGCCTGACAGCCAAGCGATGATCCGTCAAAAGTCACCATGTTTTTTTGTCGACGCTAGCAACACCAGGGCTGCAGGCTGGCAGGGCACCTACGACCGACTTAGCAAGCTGGTAATGTCAGGCTGGCGGGCTGGCAGCCTGAGGACGGTGACTGATGAGGGCTGGCAGGCAGGGCAGCCAAATGATCCTTGCGCCGGCAACCCCAAGTGATGTCTTTAGAACGATCTAGCCTACACCAGTGGTAGGCTAGAAAATCTTGAATTGCTCAACTTCCAGGTTTTTGTGTACAGCCTTTCTAGCCTCCCTCTACACAGTAGAGACTATTGAGGCCGTCAAAGATAGCGTGGGGTCATTGACTGTCAGAGAGCCTGCTGACAAGTGTCCCGGCCAGGGTTTTGACTGCCATCTCTGCCTTTTAGAAGCATTGGCGCTCCATGAATACGGAGTCCTTGATAGCTTGGGACGCATCGAGGTGCTTAGCTAGACATGACGACGTCCCATGACTGTGAGATGGACTGGTGAGACTGCTGACTGCTCATGGCGGCAGATTGAAGTGGATATCAAGGACTTGATTCTGTATTGGGGAGGATGCGAGATCAAGTCACAGATCGCTGTGACAGAATCTGGGGGAGCAGAGATGACCACACAGTGCCCAAAAGTGTACCCCCAACAAGGGCCCACTTTTGCCATCAGTACTGTAGCCGCCTTCTAGAATGTCTCGCGCAACGTTCCGTTAAAGAAGATACGTACCGCACCGTATTGGTCGATCCAGTTGACGTGAGGAAGGACGCCAAGCTACAAAGCGATCTGTCAGTCGGGCTGGTCCCTCCAGCAGCTCAGTGGCTTGATGGCAATGGGAGGATGATCCGAATGGAGGCAGCAGGTGGGCACCTGAAGCCCCATAGACAGCCCACTATTCAGCGAGGTCTGCGCGGAAGAGGCAGTATGATTGGCGGAGAAGCCACCGACCTGCCGACCTGCAGGAGGTTGGGCATCAACGGCCACTGCCCGCAAAATGTCGTTCGTGCCCAACGCCCAAAGCCAGGCTCGAAACAGCACTGGTGGATACAGGCTGGCAACGCCTGTCACGCAGTCACGGTGCCAGTCCGGGAAAGACAAGCCACAGCTGGTCGCCGGATCGGCGTTGAGAGCAACGGCTGGACGGCCTGTCAACCGCCTGTTACTGTGCTAGAGCTCCCATGAAGCTAGGCTGGTCCCGAGTCTGGAAGCTATTCCCATCCGGGGCCATGTTTCTAGCACACGGCAGCGCACGTACTGGCGTCCACTAGGTGCCGCTGCCGCTGTCGCTGCCTCGGACCAGGGCTTGAGTGGCTTGTTGATCAGCACTGTCAAGTATCGGTACTTGCTGCTATCAAGATCCTGAGGGAGTTGTGGACGAGACAGTCCCCGGGATATTTATTGGAGCCTGCTGGCCTGTGCAGCCAAAAGCGACTGGGTGCTCTCACACCACAAGGAGTGATTGATTCGATGGAGATCATTGATTCAAGCACCAAACCAAAGCTCAAGTCATCGCACGACTGCTCCTAGAGATCGAAGCATGATGGGATCGACGACGATATTCACCTGAAGCAGTGACCCGGACTCTGCCGCTCGGCATTGCATCTCTATAGCGGTACTCCGGACCTTCGGGCTCTGTGGCGTTTGTTTCGACTTACTCTGCCGTCGTCTCAAGTGGATGGCTTTCAGTCACCTACGTATTGCTGGGATATCCGGGATAGAGCGGCATCTAATGATGCGATGCCGTGCATCGTGTGGATCAGAGGCGAAGCGAGATGAAATTGGTTAGAACATGTCTGCTCGGTGACTTTACGTAAGCATTCAGCCAAAGGGTCCCCCCAATGTTGCTCTTCACTGGTGTCTCTGTATCAAAGTCCCTGCTTGACAAGCACGCCTCGGTCAGTCCAGGACGGCAACCTTGAGACGCGCCACTTTCATTGTCACGGTCTGATATCGCGTCTTCCCAACATTTTGGCCCGCGTCTCTGCTCCGTTTGACAGATTTTTTTTCACTTTCATCGCGGTACCCGACCAGTGGAAAGCTCCAGAGGCGCGTTGAATCCATCGCGAGACGGAAGAAATCGGTGGCTGGGCCGGTCGGACCTTGCATGAACGCCCCGCTGGAGCCATCACCGCGCCGTTCTGTTTGGTCAGTTGCCCCAAGCTCGACGACCCGGAGCCCATCCGGCCGCATGTCAAGAGGCCCGGCCGTGGATACCCAACCCGCCGGCGTCTGCCAAACATGTCGCGCCAAACATGTCAGGATGGCCAACGTAAAGTCGGTGTGTCGTCTCGTCAGTTTCATCTCGAGCCTCCCAGCTCGACCCCTTCTCCAATCGCGTTTCGAGATGCGCCTACGGAGCCTCGTGGAGCCTTTCTGGCCCCTGCGAGTCCGACGACGCCGGGCCCATTACTATCATTCCCATCGCTTCACAATCAGCATACCGCATACGCCGATACACAGCTCGAGATCCTCGCGATGGACTGCCGGGCTATGAAAGTCGTGCCTTGCTTGTCTAGTGGTGCGTGCCTAGTGGTGCGTTCCCACCGCGACAAGTCATTCGTCCCATCAAGCACAGGCCATGATCAAGACTGTTCACTTGGGTCCAGAGGCCTCCCGGCTACCGGCAGTCAGCCCGGACAAGGCGACCCTAGTGCAGTGCAGTGCAGATGAGTTCATACACCGAGTTTGGCAGGTCCAATGTGGACTACGCTTCAAGCTTCAGGAAATTGCTATGTCGAATTGGGTGGTCAATCAGGTGACCATAGAGCTCGCTCTAAGTTGACTATGAGTCCCTCCTCACATAGGAAGCATCAAGGTCGTCTCGGACTTACGACTGCGAGTTGTTGCCCTCACAGATGGTCAGCCAAGGCGGCCGGGGCAAACGAGGCCACGCGGCATCAAATTGACTTTCTGTCCTGGCTTTGCTGGTCGAGTGGCCCCAAAGCAGCCAAGAGCAGCCTCGTTCTGATCCACCACGAATACAACTGCTGCCTGCACCGACATTATGGGGCAGGAGGTTGACATTGCTGCCTTTGGCGTCTTGCATCGCGTGGTCTCACGGCGCCATGGGCGCTTGAGCTTGTGGTTTTCGTTGTGGTGGATGACATTGATGGCGGCAATAGCCACCAGTCCTGCAACTTCTGCAGAGGACATCGGGAACACCGATGCGCAGCCAGTTGGCGACATGGTCGTGCATGCACCTCTGCATCTCAACAGTTCGCTGGCCGGCTGGTCAGCTTTTGCTGCAGCGCGGCTGAAACATATCAGACGATATGTCTGATGGATCAACAACTCTCCACCACGCAAGAAGCCGACACCGAGCACGGTTGAAGTGCGTCAGTTGGCAGCATCCAGTGTCGGCCTCCTGGTTCATGCTGGCGAGACTGTGCGAAATCCTTTCAACTCAGTTTGACTGTATCTAGTTTACTTAACGTCCAGTAGCCGGTTGGCTGTTGCACGATCTTGACGTTGGAACACAGCTGTGGCCATTGTGTCCCAAGTAATCCTTGCCATGACCCACTCAATTCTGGAGCACTGTTCAAATCCCCCGCAGCACGTCTGTGTGTTTGCGGATACTATCATACTAGTCATGTATAATGTCGCACTGTACTGACTACGTACGCCTACTATGTAGTCGCTTGCCAAAGCTCCCCGAAGGTCAAGACACACTTGGGAACCGTGGTACGGGTGGTACGGGGCATCGCAATGTGTCGACGAACGCCGCGAACAACCTTCCCAAGGAAACCATCGGCTGTAATTCAGGGGTCCATCCTGTTGTGGCTCTTGGTGCGCTTTAGCATCGCCGATGGGGCCCATCAACCCGAAATCGACCCGGAGAGCCAAGGTAGCGGCTGCGAACTTCTTCATGCGAAATCAGAATACCTGGCTGGAAGTATTTCGGGGTTGCCAAGTCTGTCATATGAGCACACGGAGGTCTAGTTGATGAGTACAGCTGACCCTTTTCCCTTGAATGCTAACAGACTGGCCACAGTGTCACCGGTAATAGCATAGTCAGACGTCTCAGATCAGTTGATGAGGCTCTTCAAGTTATCTGTGGGTCATGAACAAAAGGGTAAGCAAGATTCAAGATCTGTTCATCGACTTCCGCTGCTTCTAGCCACGGCTCCCAAGCCCCGGCCCCGGTCTATCAGAAGTCGATAGCCGAGACAAAACGCCAATTCGACCATAGCATTCGGTTCGGCGGTGAGGCTGGCGAGCTGGGTCCAACCCGGCTGCGTTCCCGCGTGAAGTTTGGTATCTGCCAGACCTTTCGCAATGGAAACAATCGAAATCTCATTTTTGACCTCTACGGAGGATCCCGATGTCCATTCGGAAGCATTGTCCCCAAATGGTCGGATGCTTTCGACACTCGATATAGCTGCAGTGGATGCTGCATTGTGCAGCAGTATCCATTCTGCGAACATGGATCGCCGTCCTGCTCCGCGAAATAAGCACCGCGCGCAGCGACCTGCAGTCAGCGCCGTTGACGTTGGTTGCCTCGTGTTTCTGGGGCAAAGCTGTCACGTGAAGACCAGCCATAAGCGGAAGAATCATGGTCCGGGTTGTACTTGCTTTTGACGCTTTGGAGAGAACTTGGTTGCTGGAACTCGATACTGCTTAACTTGGGAGCCCCAGCGAACGCGCTGAATGAAGAAAACCAATGGCAATTGCCGGATGACCATCCTGGCATAATGATAAATCCACCGCGGAGAAGAGTATCGCGGGCGTGTGGCCTGGAGACTGGAGCCAGGAGCCACGCGGGAGATTCGAAGGGAATATCCCTACAGAGGACGAGCTTCCAGAAAAGATCAGACGTTGTAAAGTTCGAGATTCAGCCTCTGACGCTCTACGGGACGAAGCATCAGGATGTGCAAGGGTAGCTACTTCAGAAATTGTGTGGTCGAGAGCTGACAGGTGGATGCCAGCTTTCAGTGTGGCTGACGGATGTTGCTGTAGACTGCCAGCCTTTCTATTTCGTGGACCCGAGAGGCTGGATCAGCCTTCCTTCTCCGTATGCATGTGCCTGCAGTACACAGCCATGCTTCCATCGCATTTGGTTCTAGAGACCTGCTCCTGTTCTTGAAGGCGACGTGCAAGCAGGCGGCAGCTCGCCAGGCCGCCCGCGAGCCCTGGCGGTGAGACAGGATGGCTGATTTGCGCTGGACTCCAGCAACAAGGCTCTCCGCGTAAGTCAACCCCAAACATTCTTACCGAACCAGCTACATGGCTGTCATAGTCCCTCGTGACGCATCAGCCGATTGCCCGCCATCAGGAAGGGATTCCTTTGGTGGCGAGCGACTCCATGGGGGTGACTCCCAGGCGCCACACCGACCAGTCGAGGTTGAATACTTGACTTGATCGCCTGAAACAACCATGGCACTACTGCAGTTCCAAAGGCACCGGCGTTGCCTGGTACCATGCAGTGTGACGAAGTGTCCTTGTGGGAGCAAGATGCTGTGACCAAGTCTTGATACTTAGTCTCTGTCAACCCATGTGTGCCATTGGATCGGCACATCCTGCTAAGCTCTGTTGGTTCTCCAAGACGAGCAATGGTGCCGGTAAAATGCGCGTCGGGGCATCCTGTACGTCGTCTGCCTTTTGGAATCATGGGTGGTCTGTCTCCCTTGGGAGGAGCCATGCGGTGCCTACTCGCGTAGATCTCGGCGACCACTGAGCATAGATGGAAGAAACCCGGCGGAAGTCCTGCGATTTACAGAAGACCTAGAATTACAAGTTCGTATATACTGACTTGCCCAGTGATATCGTCATGCGGAGGTGCAGTATACAGGCGGCTTTCACGGGATAAGGTCGATGGTTGTTTATGATCATATATTCTCTTCAGCGACTCCGGGGTATCAAGTTCGGGCAGTCAACCAGGCGCCACTTAGTTGAAGTCCCACAGCTTTACCAATAAGCTGTCTTCCAAGCCCGACTCCTCTCCCTGTGGGAAGAATACTCTCTTTGGGATGCCGTACTCTACCACGGGAGCCTTCTTGACGTTCTTGACCATCTCTGCCTCGAGTAGACTGCTGTAGGAATGATCCAGGAAATCCTCCATGTTGTAAATCTGCTTAGTAAACTGCTCCGAGATTATCTTGGTGATGGTCGCTACGTTGGGGTGGTAGTGTGACTGCAGCTGTATGATCTCCCAAATGCAGCTGTCGATAGCGCCAGTCTCCATGGGGTCTGCCTCGTGCGGCAGGAAGGGGTCCTCTAAGCCCTCGATAACAAGTCTCTCCTTCTCCACCTCTGTCCTCGGGATCCGATGCATCATGAAGGTACATGTAGGGTGTCTCTTGAATAGGTTGTACATCCACGGTACGATTGTTACGATGGCACTTGGTGGAGCGTTGAGGCTGAGCCTTGCGAGTCGCTTGATGAAGCTCGCAACCAAGGCAGCCGGCAAATGGGAGGAGGACAGAAACGTGTCGAGCAAGCGGAAAAATCTGGACCGGTATTTTGAGTGGAGTATTTCAGCATCAAGAAGGGAGTAGAGCTTGGCGTAAAAGGCAGGGTAGTCGAGGTTGCGCTCCTGGATGAGGTAGAAGACACCGGATAAAGCAAGGAGCGACATGGAGCCGCCTGTGTCGTAGCAGTCGGTGAGGAAGTCCATAAGGAGCTCAGGCTGTGTGAACCAGGGTGCAATGACACTCGACATGATATCCAGAAGACGCTTCCTCTGGTCCTTGCTCATATCTATCCTCATCAGAGCGAGCCATGCTTCCTGGGCCTGCTTTTTGTACTTTGAAACCGAGAACAGCTCGTGACCCTTCTTCTTCTTGGGTGGATCGATGTAGAAATCCTCGAGTTCATCCGCAGACTCGGGCACGCCTTCTATCAATGATAGAAGCTCGTAGAGAGTCTCGAACGTAAAGTTCGGTGCGATGTCACCAGCCAGCTCGCCGATGATGTCGTGTATGGCCTTAAAGGTGTAGAGCCTTACATCCTCGAATTCGTCGACGAAGTTTTCAACGAACACTTTCCGCACCAGCGAGTCAACTTCAGGCTGACTCAATGCGGCAACAACGTCCTTCAAAGATGCCTTCGGGAAGCTGTATTCTTCCTTGTCGCCCAGAGGGTATTGTCCCTCCGCCTTCAAGAGTCGCATGGACAGAGTCAGGGCGGTCATCGCCTGTTCGTCGCGCGTGAACAATGACAATATGACCTCGCGAGTCTCGGCAAGGCGATCCCGGAGCCAGTGCACCACCACGACGTCCTTTTCGGGCGTGCCCTTCTTTCTAGTAAGAGCGCCCGCGGCCAGAAGTCGGATGAACACCCTGCACAACGCAACCGTGGCAAGCACTTGATCCTCAGCCTCCTCCTCCTCCTTCTCCGCAGCCCTGGCGAGGGCGATCAAGGTAGTGATGTTGTTATAGTTCTTCTTGGATTCGAGGATCGCAACTTCGAGGGCCAGGATGTCGACCTGTGAATCGCCTGCTTCGTCGGCATGGTTACTTTCTGCTCGTGCTCGCTTCTTTGGAGCGTCTTTTGTCGCAGACCGCTTGCGCTTCACGATGTTCCCTCCTAGAGTCGGTGCCATATTGATTTGGAGGTGAAATTTTGGCGTTTGTTGCCGAGAGTGGAATTCGACAAGACAACTGTCGCGACAGAGTTCGAAAAAGTCCCAGGTTTGAAGAAAGTTCAAGGCAAGGCTGGCCAATCACGACCCCGGTACAGGCCTCCTAGCGCCTGTGGAGAACCCGTTCCTGCCCACTCCGAGCTCCGGTAACAAGCAAACCTCTCAATTGACGTCTTTCCTCGACGTCCGCAAAGACCCAGCAAAGTGTCACTCATATCCCACGGTCACCACCACCACCACAAACCTGCACTGCACTCCACAATGGCGTCCCGCTTGGCTAGAACCGCCCTCGGTGAGTAGCTCCGCGTCTGATGATGGCAAGACACGGGCCAATTGCGCGACTGACATGGCGATTGGCGCAGGGGCTGCCCGTCTGCGACCCTCGATCACCGCCCGATCTCTCCCGGCCATCACCACCCTCGCCGCCTCCGGCCACCGCAGCGCCTCCGGCGTCCCCGCCGAGGACCCCAAGAAGAAAGCCCAGTCTATCCTCGATGCCCTGCCCGGCGACTCGCTCGTGTCCAAGACCGCCATCCTGTCCTCCGCCGCCGGCCTGTCCATCTACGCCCTCAGCAACGAGTACTACGTCGTCAACGAGGAGACCGTCGTCGCCTTCTGCCTGCTGAGCGTCTGGGGCGCCGTCATCAAGTACGCCGGCCCAATGTACGCCGAGTGGGCCGAGGGCCAGAACAAGAAGATTGCCGGCATTCTGAACGCCGCCCGTGCCGATCACACACAGGCCGTCCAGACCCGCATCGACAGCGTCCAGCAGATGAGCGGTGTTGTGGAGATTACCAAAAGCCTATTCGAGGTCTCCAAGGTATGCGACCGCTTGGTGGACCCGAACGAGGTGCTTGTGTGTGCAGTGTCTGACGGAATTTTTCTAGGAAACCGCCAAGCTCGAGGCTGAAGCTTACGAGCTGGAGCAGAAGACTGCTCTGGCTCACGAGGCCAAGGCCGTTCTGGACTCATGGGTCCGTTACGAGGGCCAGGTCAAGCAGCGCCAGCAGAAGGAGCTGTCCGAGAGCATCATTGCTAAGGTGCAGAAGGAATTGGAGAACCCCAAGGTCCTGCAGCAGATTCTTGCCCAGAGTGTGGCAGATGTTGAGAGTACGTTTTAATCTCTTCTTTGGTTTCTGTAGTGTATAACTGTGAAGTCGCTAACGCACCCTACAGAGATCGTTGCTTCCAAGGCCCAATAAACGCTCGCCAACATAGACCTTTGAACGAAATCCAGCCTATACTTTCTTATGTAACGCCTAGAGGTCTATGAGACCGGACGCGCTGTGCAATAGTCAATCCATGAACATTCCATAAGAGCTTAGTGATGCGTGGCTGCTTTGTGTCTCTGATTTAGACGACCGTGACATTGGTCTAGTGATTTCCTTCTACATGGGCTAAGGCACCCCGTTATCAAGTACGAACATCGCGCCGATGCCTCCCTTTGTGCCCTCAGCAATCTCTAGTGATGAGAGTCTGAACTCCGGACGTGCCGGTGGGTACTCTCGATAGCCTTGGGGACGATTCATAGTGCCGCTACGGTTATGGAAATCGTAGTGACTGGTGAGGATGATGCCTACTTGGGAACTTCGAATTTTGAAGACGAGCCGGTATGCTTGTGTTAACGTGTCCCACATGATACTATTTGACAATAGCTTACGTGCTTATGTTGTAATTACTACGGAAGGCATCTTACGGTCTGTCAAGCCCATATAAGTCAAGACTATGCAAGCAAAGCTATCGAAACATCCACAAGCCTAGTGTGACCATGGTCGAGCCTTAAATCTCGGGTTGTCCTCCGGTTTGCCTTCCACTGGCCAGTCCACTTCGTCCGGATTGATATACCACGAGGCGTCACCTGTCGTCTGTGAGACAGACCAGCCATCTCCTAGCCAACGCAATGCATTGCCAGTATTGTCTGCCGTCTCGTAGACGAAATCTTCCCACCTCGGCGATCTCAGCGCATCAAGCGCGTGAAGTGTTGAGCCTGGCCACAGACCAATGATCCAATTACCTTGGCCACCCTCGCTTCGATACCAAGACTTGCACTTGTCCACGTAAACAGTATTCGCGAAATAGGCGCCGATGTATTGCTGGAAATCCTTGACTCTTTCTGGTTTGGGCTCAACGGTGGCGTAGTCCTCCTTCTGCATCTTGCGGATGACCTTGATACAGAAATCGCACTCATTCTCGAGGATCTTGGTGAGGCTTCCGAAACCAATGGCGCTGTTGGGCCCGAACATCATTAGATAGTTCGGGAAACCGTCCACCATCATGCTCATATAGCTCTCAGGGTGAGGCTGCCACCGCTGGGCGAGGGTCAGCCCGTCCTTGCCAATGACCTCAAACGGCGGCGGAGCTGACGTCTTGAATCCAGTTGCGCAGGCCAATGCGTCAATTTCCACCACGCGGCCACTGGCCAGCTTGACACCGTTCTCCGTGATTTCGGTAATGGTCTCGTTGCAGACCTCGACATTGTCTTCGGTCAAGGCCTCGAGGTAGCCCTTGCCAGGAGTCAGCCTTCGACACCCGGGTAGGAATGTCGGTATAATCTTGTCGAATAGTTCTGGCTTCTTGGCTAGGCGCTGCTTCATCGTGGTCGTGAAGTCATCCACGAATTGCTTCTGCATGTCTGTGCCGCGGATGGTCGAGTCGTGGATCAGATTGCCGCCAGCCTCAATCACCTTCCTCATCTTCAGATAGCCTTCGGGGTCGCGAGCGAGCGCTTCTCGTTTCTCGGGTGTAACTTTGGAAGTTCGTCAGCTTCAAACTTGCAAAACCACATCTATTGTAGACTCACATTCTATATCGTTCGGGTCTAATCCAAGCGCCAGCATGGCCGCATCGCCAAACGCACCAGAGATCCAGGTCTGCGACCGCATGAACACTGTCATCTTGATACCTTCCAAAGGCTGTAAGCTCGGCACAATCTGGATCGAGCTGGAACCGTTCCCGATGATACCGACGCGCTTATTGCGGAAGTCATACCTCGACGATGTCAGCTCTCCATCCCAGCCAATTCTCATACAGTGTCTAGTTTGAACTCACTCATCATCCCATTCAGCTGAGTGCAGCAACTTTCCCCGGTATTTGTTCAGTCCAGGGACGCCCGGCCAAGAGGGTTCGTTGAGCAGTCCCCGGGCCGTGATCAAGACATCCACATCGTCTTCTTCGAACGTCTCCCCGGAGTCGGTCTTCTGGACCTGGATCGCCCACTTCCTTCTCTCGGCGCTCCAAACGCATCGTGATAGTTTGTGCTTGGTCTTGATAAATCGTGTGGCACCAAACTTCTCGGCCACATTCTGGAGGTACTTCTGAATCTCTGCCCCGGGTGCATATAGCGAGGACCAGTGGGGGTTTGGAGCGAAAGTGTATTGATAGGAGTGTGCTGTATTGGAGTCAGAAGAAGGGATGTCTCGCACTCTAGTCCGTAGAAGATACTTACAGGGCACATCACAAGCCAAGCCTTCAATTCCTAGATGTTAGCCATGGTACAGGCAAGCTAATATATCTCCATTTACTTGCCAGGATATTTGTTAAGCCACCTGCACAGTATCAGTCTGAGCGCAACCAGGAGCAGGGCTGAGATTCATACGTACCAAACACCGCCAATCCCTTCATTCTTCTCATAAATGACCAGATCTATGTTTCTAAGTCGCTCGGGAATACTGCACACAGCGTCAGAATATGCTCTGCAACTGAAGAGAGGGGCTGATCCGCTGACCGGATAGCAGCGAGGATGCCCGAGAAGCCTGCTCCAATGACCCTCACTTTCATAGGCCGACTTGCGTCTAAAGGCTCTTGTTTCAACGAAAACACCCCTCCGTTGAGACCACTATTTGTAGTCATCTTCACAAGTAATTGTCTGTGATGTGCAAGATGAAAGCTTCACCACAGTTGACTATGATATCTGGGACACGAGTTGCTGCAAGATCAGATACAGAGTAGACCGGGTAAATTGGAAGTTATTCTGAACCAAGGGAATGCACATATAATGCGGCCATGCATGCCTCTCCAAAGCGCTATATAGCGGCTCGACAGGTGGCAGTGAACTGCTAACTATAATCCGCGCTTGCTACATAATTGGCGTGGCCTCGGCCTTGCAGCAACTGCGACCAAACCTCATGATCAACCCGTCAATGTTTCGACTTGTTGGCCGGTAGTTCATGACGGGCAGCCAATTCACGACTACATATCAAGTTGACTGCCATCAGAACGTGGGGAAATTGTGGAGACTTGCGTAGGGCGATTTCTCCACGTTGCGCTAGGCACGACGTTGATCCAGCTTCACATCCGTGTCGGATCATCATAGACCGATGCCGGGTCCGTAATCTGGGGCCAAGACAGTCGGGTCGGTATTGCACTCACCCGATCAGCACATTAGCTGGATGAGGTGAAAGCTGCGTGGGCCTTGGGGCATGAGGAAGTTCTCGCAATTCTCAAGATACCTGAACAAAACCTCGCTTTTTGGCATCACGTCCATCCTCCTCCTCTTCCCACTTCTCATCCACATAATCCTTGATACTGTTCTCCTGTATCTGCATTCCAACGATCTTCAACGCCGCAATGTTGTAGCCCATCTCATCCTTTTGCTTCTTCAAGACCTGCCTGAGATTCGACCGTATACCGTCCAGCATTGCTCGCATTGTCTTGCTGGACACGATTTGCTTGTGATGTGTCTTGAGCATGAAGAAGAGTATTCGACATGTCAAGGGAATGTTCATCGATCGCATTGCGAAGATGTTCAGGAAGGTGAACAAGAGTGGTACTGTCGAAAATGGCAGCACCAAGAGAGCATCGTGTAGCGCTGAGGCTTTGATGCGCTGGAGAACGTTCATCACGTAGACCTCTGCGCTGATGTTGCCAAGAGCCATGAAGACCATATCGCGCTGCGGTGGCGCGACGTTGGAGTTGCTGAGTTTGGCCTCCTCCCATTCTTTCATCACACTGAGGTCGGCCATGCCGAGTTCAAGTGCCTCCACGATTCTCTCGCCGGCCATTAGTGTCTCGACTGTCTGCTTGCCTGCGGCTGCCACCTCGCCATTTTGGTTCTCGCTGTCTGGGTCGTTCTCCAGCGAGGTAGTCAGCGTCGACTCGTACAGCTCCTCGATCTCCTTTTCTCGCTCTTCCTCAAGGAAGATCTGCTCGTCTGTTTCTTCCCATACACGGATGCTCTTGTCGTGACTTGCACTGACGACAAAATTGCCGGTGTGGCTCACAACCAGGGCCCAAATCTCTCCATGATGGCCGTCCATTCTCTGGATTTGCTCAAATTTGTCGGCATCCCAGTATTTGATCGATTTATCCTTACTGCTGCTGAAGAATTGATGTCCATTTCCATCCGAATTGTGAGGCACGAATCCCACCTGGAGAATACTGTCCTGGTGGGCAAATAGCGCTTTGTGGCAGTCTCCAAAGTCCAGGCCCCATATCCTGATATTCTTGTCTGCTGAACTGGTGATGATGAGTTTGCTGTCGTAAGAAATATCCATGCTCAGAACTGGGAGTTTGTGGCCATATAAGTTAAGGTAAAGCTTCAGAGAGTCGACGAAAAACACCTTCACGGTACTGTCCAGAAGCGAGACCGCTAACAATTTAGAGTCGGGAGAAAACTTCAGACTCAAAATGTCATCAGAGACCTTGAGAATTCTCGATTGAACAAGCTTCAGCTTTGGCGTACTTCGAGTGGTACCCAGGACCTGCTCCTGGACAATCTTGAAGTCCCAGAATTTGGCTGTCTTGTCAGCGCTACCTGTTACCACAGATTTGCCATCCGGGTGGACATGCAGTGACCAGATTGCCCCTTCGTGAGCAGCGACACTGTCGATTAGGGACGCCGAAGTCACATCGAACAGCTCTAACTCACCGCTCTTGGTCCCGACAACGACAACCTTGTCGCCAGGCAAGAAGGAACAGCAGAGCGCGTAACCACATTCAAATGTCCGAACACAAGTCTGTGTCTTGACATTCCAGATCTTCAGGCTGCCATTGGCCGCAGAGGCAAGCATCTTATCGTCTGAGCTTAAAGACAGCGCCCGGATATCTGCCCTGTGACCAGGTAGTTCAACAGACAGAGTTCTCGAGTAGTCTGGCGCATCTTCTTTCTTCGTCTTACTCGACTTCTCCTTCGGCGCTATGTCGTATAATTCGAATTGATTGTTTGTTGTTGCGGCGAGCAGTTGCAGCTGCTTGTGTCCATGGTTCATGGCCCAATCCACGGAACGTACCTTGCCAGTTGTCCTGACAACTATGTGTTGTGCGAACATGTCCGATATGTCCGGCTGAGCATTCCCATCGTCTTCGTCCTCATCGACGTCGGCCATGGTATCGTGTCCGTTGGTCTTCTCCTTCTTACCGGATGCGAGCTTCTCTCTTCTCCTCTTCCTCTTTCGAGCCACGCTCTTTTTCACCTCCGAGTCGCTCTTGATCCTCCATATTTCAATCGCCTTTTCCGTTCCATGTACAGCGAAGTAATCCTTTCGCGGATGGAAGGACACCTCCACTGCTCGGTCCTTTCCTTGTCTGTGAAGGGTGCCGCGATCCTGGAGAAAATGTACCGACTGGGGTATGTCGACTTGTCGCGCAGCTGCGGAGAGAGCTGCTACGTCCAATGCCCATACCTTGAGCTCACCGTCGTTCCCGGCCGTCGCACAAGTAGACAAATCAGGAGAGACACCCAGAGCCCAACATTCTCCATTCGTCTGGGCGACATGGGTCTCAATGCAGTGCCGCGAAGAGAGATCCCACAGCTTGATAAGGGAATCTTTTCCTGTGGTCAAAAGGAAACCCTCACCTGATGGCCCATCCAGGATCATGGTTTGCTGAGTCTCTTCGTCCTCTGCTTGTGCATTCGGCTCGACGAAACGCAATCCAGTGATCTGGTCCTTGTGTCCTCGCAACTTGTATTGGCCAACCTCGGCGACCAGATCCCATATGATGACATCGGTGTCTTTTGAGCCACTGGCCAGACGTACGCCCGACTTGTCGAAAGCCAGATTTGTGATGGCAGACTTGTGGCCGTTGAAGTTCAAAATGGTTGTGGTGATTTTGCTGTCCCATAACCGAATGCTTCCATCCTCGTAGCCGACGGCAAAGATGTCCGTGTCGGTCTTGCTCTGGGCGATGGCCGTGACTTGCGCCTTGCATTTCTCATCGCGCCAGCGGGCGAGAAGCTCGCCTTTCTTGATATCCCAGCATAGTACTTCTTCGTTGGCAGCGACGACGGCCTGCCCTGCGCCAGTGACGGATTTATCTCGTGCAGACCAGACGATGTTGGACGAGCTTGAAGAGACGAGGCCGAACGATTTCGCGTGCTCGTATTTGCTGTGGTGTGAAAGTGGTGAGCCATTGACCTCATCGGACTGATATGTGCTGGAAGTAAACGTACTAATATGATTTCACCATGATTGCAGCCCATAAAAGTCGCAAATGGTGTCTTCACAAGCCAGAGTTGTGTTCACGAAAGTCGCAACTATTTTCCTGCAACTTTTTCGATAACGCGATAAAGCAGGAGCGACGCTCTTCGTCCCAGGGGTGCCCCTGCCTCGGGCGTAAGACCCCACCAGACTGGGGCTTGGGGGATACAGGCATCCCGCATTGCAGGTGCGCCTCGCCAGAGCATCAGCTAGGTTGACCGCATACATCATTGCCCAAATCTTGCCCACCTTCACACACACGCACGATACCCACTGCGAGAAGCAACCGCCGTCACGATGCTTCTGCTAGACTATCAGAATGTGTTGATCCAATCAGTCCTTACCGAGCGGTTCTCCGGGTAAGACCCAATTCAGAGCAGCTACCTCTACGCTCGTCCTCGCTCACTCGCCGCTGACGTGCCCACCCCCTTTCGCAGAGCTCCCCCCGTCTCCATCGACCAGACTGTGTCCGACTTCGACGGTGTCATCTTCCACATTTCCACTCCTGAATCAAAGACCAAGATTCTGGTGTCTATTCAGATAAAATGCTTCAAGGATCTGGTCAAGTACGGCGCTGAGCAGGTCCTCAACCGCGAGTACGGCGAATATGTTGCCCCTCCGGAGCCAGGATATGACTTCTCCGTCCTAGTCGACCTAGAGAATCTCCCAGCTGAGAAGGGTTTGTGGCAGATTGCGCAGCCGTTGGCTAATCGGAAAGGTGCTAATGAATACTTTGCTTTCTAGAGGCACGGGATGAGCTCGTCAACAAGGTCGCCCTCATGAAGCGCAACGCCATGGCTGCACCGTTCGAGCATGCCTATGAGGAACACTACAAGTTGAAGGAGGCCGCAGCCCAGTACACCTCCGAGGAAGCCCCACAAGGTGTCAAGGAGGGAGGCGAGGTCATGGCGATTCACTACCGAGAGGAGGAAGCCATTTACGTCAAGGCGAGCCACGACAGGGTCACTGTCATCTTTAGCACGGTCTTTAGGGAAGAAACAGATCGGGTGTTCGGGAAGGTGTTCATACAAGAGTTCGTCGACGCCAGACGACGGGCAATCCAAAATGCACCACAGGTGCTGTTCCGGACCGACCCGCCACTTGAGTTGCAAGGCGTGGAAGGTGTCAGGAACACCGGTACGGGCGAGGTTGGCTACGTGACGTTTGGTGAGTGCTTGTGGGTAGATATTGATTGGCCTTTAATCTTTGCTGACTGTCAACAGTACTCTTTCCTCGACACTTGACGCCTCAGCGGATGCCGGATGTCATTTCTCATATCCAGACATTCCGAGACTACTTCCACTATCACATCAAGGCTTCCAAGGTGAGCATGAACTCCCCAAATATGGCCCATGATCTAGACCTAACCAACACAGGCATACATCCACTCGAGGATGAGACGGCGAACAGCGGACTTCCTCCAGGGTAAGCATCTATGTATGTCCACTACAGAACAGTGTCTTTGGCTAACCAGACACAGTCCTCCGGAGAGCGAGACCCGACAGCGAGGAGAAAGAGAGGAAGACGGCCAGTGGCAGGACCTTCAAGGTTCAGGGAGCATGAGAGCTGCTCAAACCACAGAACGCGAGACGTTGATATGTAACTGTTCAAAACACAAGCCTCAGAAAATGGTGACTGCGAGTCGCTTCTACCAAGTGTTTGGCATCGTTGGCAAGCAAGTTCAGCTGAGCATACCATACTTCAAAGCATATAGCAAATCAACAATTGGTGCAAACTTGTACTCCGCGCTGCCTTGTTGTGTCAGTGTGACATCGTTGCGCCCCCTGTGCTTCATCTTGTCGCGCAGACCCCAAAGTTTCTGATTCCAGACCCCGAGACCAACACTCCGCGATTCGCTCGACCACGCGACCCACTGGCTTAGGTTGTCCGTCACGAAAACACACGATGCCATTACCATGGCCGGGGTCGTCCTCTGCTGCGTCCAACAAAAGCGATGACGAGAAGTCATCCGTCTTCACTTGGGGTTCGCGGCCGCCCAAGCCCGTGAGCTGGAATGACTCGCTTAGCTACGACCACTACAAAGACCCGCGCACTTGGATACCAGCTTTCGTAGTGACAACAGTTCTATTCGGAGGTATCAAGTTCTACAGGGTCTTTTTGCGTCGCATACCTAGCGTCGAGTACATCCACCCCGACAAGTACCGCAGACGGACTCTCTTCGGCAAAGTCACCAGCGTTGGCGATGGCGACGGCTTCCACTTGTACCACACGCCAGGCGGCCGCTGGGCTGGCTGGGGCTGGCTGAGACAGGTGCCCACAGCAAAGAAGGCACTAAAAGGTCAAACAGTACGCATTGTCCCTTTGATCATGAAGTTTGGCCAAGACTGACCAACTTGTGCCACCCCTCCAGATGTCCATCCGCATCGCCGGCATCGACGCGCCAGAAGGCGCCCACTTCGGCCGCCCAGCCCAGCCCAACTCTGCCGAGGCCCTGCAGTGGCTCCAGAACAAAGTTCTCAACCGCTCCGTGCGCGCGCACATCTACAAGCGCGACCAGTACGAGCGCGTCGTTGCAACCATCTACATGCGCCGCTGGCTCTTCTTCCGCACCGACGTCGGCCTCGAGATGCTCAAGCTCGGGCTCGCGACCACGTACGAGGCCAAGACGGGTGTGGAGTTTGGCGGCGACAAGATGGAGGAGAAGTACAGGGCTGCGGAGGCTGAGGCGCAGGGCAAGAAGT
Organism: Plenodomus libanotidis; assembly: GCA_022609195.1. Lineage (NCBI taxonomy): Eukaryota > Fungi > Ascomycota > Dothideomycetes > Pleosporales > Leptosphaeriaceae > Plenodomus > Plenodomus libanotidis. The sequence goes on from JAGKQA010000051.1 coordinate 80,399, forward strand.
TGGGCTTGTGGGCTGCACTTGGGGGGAAAAATAAGGGTTGGTTTGGGCTTGGGAAGACGACGACGACGACGAAGGCCGCGAAGGAGGCTTTTGAGTCGCCGAGGGACTTTAAGTCTCGCATGAGAGAGTTGGACAAGGCTGAAAAGGGGGCAGCGAAGTAACACTGGACAAGAATCCAACGAGTGGGCAGATGATCTACGAAGTGACGACTTACACGAACGTCATCCACCCCGGTTACATGCCTGGCAAAGTGGTATCGCATTCTGTCGATGTCTGTGTGTGTGGGAGTGGTCTGCGGTGCTTTACTTCCGAAGAGTTGTCTTTCTTTGTAGCAGCTTCTGTAAAGAGGCTAGATTTAGATGCAAATCATGTCCCACGTTGTTGCATGTGTATTTCACAAAATGACTATATATACGGACTGTTACTTCAAGTAGGTTGTTTTACTAAGTAATTACAGTATCGTTATTGCAGCGAATTAGGGAGATCTATGGTAAAAAGAAGATTCAATATTGCGGAAGTAGAGAATATGTTAGAGTATGATGAGCTCAAATATATAAAACCCTGCGATTGTAGTTTGGCAAAGTTGTTTCCTATTGACTTTGAGTTGGGCGTGGGAATATAGCCAGACTCAAGTTTCGCGTCGGAGGTCTAGGGTAAGTTGATGAGTAAGCCAACTTTCTGGACCCTTGGACCCGAAACCGCAAGGGAAAGGGCTTAATCTATTCTCTGAATGTGTGCATGTCTTCACAACAACATGATTAGCTACAATACGTAGATAGTATTTAACTTGTGTCTGTCAAGCGTCCTAGTAAATACGACTATAGATGTAGAAAGTGGCAGCACTTGTGGGACAGTTTGTGGTGATTACATTTGAGTTGCTGGCCTTTGGTATAAGTGATTGTAATTGCTTGTGGGATGTGTGGTTGGCCTGTTCACCTGAAAGGTCCGGATTGTAATTCTGTGGTCCTGATGGCTAAAGTGGAAAAATCCAGACAGGTAGCACTGCAAGACATTGTTGGCTCCTTGTGGCTGTGGATGGCAAGCCTCGGATTTTAAGAGACTGGAGTCACGAACCTTCTTTGTTATAGCCGATGGATCCCTGCTCGCCAAACTTGGAGACATACCGATGTTGCCGCCAGCTCTATATATACTATAAGGAACGGGTGTGTCGATTATGTCCTTAATGCCGGTCGCGAGCGAGAAGATCTAGGCTTCTCATTGAACTCACTTTTCCGAGACCGTCTGATGACGCCAGCACCGCCTTGAAACTAGAATATCGATTAAATATATTTAAATCCCGCGAATTCTGCACACTGCTCCATACATATCTCTCAAGCCATTCACCTCAATCATCTCAATCATCTCACTCACCTCACTCACACAAGCTCCAAAGCACAATTGTCGATCATGCCTCAAATTAACGGACAAGAAGTCGGCCCCATCGGCTACGGTCTCATGGGTATGTGGTATCACGGACAGAATACAAGTCGTGTAATGCGCAGAAAGTAAGCTAACACTTCTGCAGGCTTCACATGGCGAGCCAAGCCCTGCCCCCAGGAGCAAGCCTTTGAGGCTATGCGCGCCGCCCTCCAAAACGGCTGCAATTTCTGGAACGGCGGCGAATTCTACGGGCCGCCAGAATACAACTCCTCGGTCCTCCTCGAGCGCTACTTCGAGAAGTACCCCGAGGATGCCGACAAGGTTGTGCTCTCCATCAAGGGCGCCGGCGGCGCACACCTCGAGAAAGGCGCAGATGGCAGCCCTGAGGAGATCCACCGCAGCGTGGATGCCACCCTGAGCCAGCTGAACGGGCGCAAGAAGCTCGACCTCTTCGAGTGTGCGCGTCGCGACCCCAGGACCGACATGAAGGTCACGTTCGGGGAGCTGCAGAAGTACATCGACGCGGGCAAGCTGGGCGGCATCTCGCTGTCCGAGGTCAACGCGCAAACGATCCACGACGCGATTAAGATCACGTCCGTCAAGGCCGTCGAGGTCGAGCTGAGCCTGTTCTCGACCGACGTGCTCGAGAACGGCGTCGCCGCGGCATGTGCGCAGTACAACATCCCGCTTGTGGCTTACTCGCCGCTGTGTAGGGGCTTGTTATCGGGACAGTTCAAGAGTCTTGATGATCTTCCCGAAGGCGATATTAGACGTCACTTTCCGCGGTTTTCGCCCGGGAACTTCAAGCATAATATTACGTTGGTGGAGCGTGTCAAGGAGCTGGCGGAGAAGAAGGGGATCACCCCGGGTCAGTTCTCTCTTGCTTGGGTCAGGGCGCTGTCCAAGCGGCCGGGCATGCCTGCGATAATCCCAATTCCGGGTGCAACGACTGTTGAGAGGGTCGTTGAGAATGCCAAGTTGGTTGAGTTGACCGAGGAGGAGATGAAGGGCATCGATCAAATCCTGGAGAGAATGGACGTCAAGGGCACTCGGTACCCCGCTGGTATGGCGAAGGAAACTTGAGCAGAGAGCTTGTGTCATATTTGGGACTATATTAGTGAGCCTGATGATTTTGGAAAGTCAGCTTTGTGTACATCTGATGTTGGCGGATCTTTACTATCAGAGAACGGAATTGGATCGCAGGTCGCGTAATCAGAAAGGAGTGTTTTATCCACAACAACACCGCTTGCGCAGTGTCTTCAGAATTGCAGAACTCATGAAGTTGCTCATCATATAAACGGCAGACCTGGTCTTCTAACAAGCAAAGCGGGAATGTGACTAACCTTTGGTCCAGCGCTCGAAATTATTGACGGCGCATCTGTTGGTTGTGTCCGCGGGTCTCAGCGTTACGCCCTGAGACGAGCGTCAACTCTATGAACCTCGGTCATGGGTTTTCACTTCTCATACACGCAAGTGAGAGACGCGTATAATGATGTCTTGGTTTGCATATTCGCAGTCAAAGCATACCTAGACAATATTTTTCGGCGTTGTTACAAAAGTAATGGTGAAGAGATGAAATGCTGCCGGTTGAAATTTTAGGCGGGTTATATCCGATGTCTTGCTTACCTAATCTCAACACGACAAGTGAATAAATGATGCTCCAGATTCATATATGCCTTTAGCATTACACATTTTCTGAAATTCAGCATACATCCCACAAGTCCCAGACAGACTCATCATGTCCTCCTCAACATCTCCGGACGCCTTCACCATCACCGGCACCAAAGGCATCAACCCCGGCCGCTCGCTCACATCCCAGCACGCCCACGCCCCTGGCGCCCTCATCGCAACCTTCACCAATCCAACACTCGCGCTCCCCGCCGGTCCCTCCGCCAAGCTGGTCTGCGCGCACTGCCTCAGCCACAATCTCCCCACAAAGGCCTGCACCGGCTGCAAGTGCGTCGTCTACTGCAGCACGACCTGCCAAAAGGCCAACTGGGCGACGATCCACAAGCTCGAGTGCAAAGTGTTTAAGCGGGTGACCAAGACCGTCGGCAAGGACTGGCTGCCGACTCCCGTACGCGCGCTGGTGCAGGTGCTACTGCGGTGGGACGGCGACGAGGAGGTGCGAGCTGTGTTTGGCCGGTTGGAGGGAAATGTGGATCGGTGGATGAAGCGGGAAGAGGCGTGGAAGGATGTGGGCCTGCAGGCGTACGGCGCGATGGCGTATGCAGGGAGGAGAGAGAACGATGATGAGTTGCATATGGCGAGGGATATTCTGTGCAAGGTGAGAGCTTTCCATTCGTGGAGTGGGGCTTCGGGCAGCGCGAAACAACAAGCTACACATACTCCAGATATTGTGGACCATAGCGCTCCGCTCTTCTTGAAATGTGATGCTTCGAGTATGGGCCTCGCTGACTGTGCGGTATAGATCCAAACGAATGCCTTTGACAGGACCGACGCAGATGCAGGCCAGGCTGGCATTTTCCTGCATCCAACATTGGCCATGATCAATCACTCTTGTGTGCCAAATGCCGCCGTCAGCTTTACAGGAAGGCAAGCTTCCTTGAAAGCTGAGTTGCCCATCAAAGCTGGTGACGAGATCACAATATCGTATATCGGTAAGCCGGCCCGAATCAATCAGACGTTGAGTTATTTGACCGGGTACTGACGAGCGTTAAGACTACGTTAAGCCAAAGCTGTTTCGGTCCCTCGGCCTGGCACTCTACCATTTCGATTGCGTGTGCCCGCGCTGTAAGGACGATTTGAGTGTGTATGATGTATGCAGGAGTTCTCCTGTCATCCCTCTCAACTCCTTAAGTCTGGTACCCGACCTGAAGAAGCTACGGCAACCACCCATCGACCCACCCACATGTCCATCAGAACTCAGGGAATTTCACAGCAGCATAGACGAGATCTATGTTGCGTGTCAATCGACAGACCCCTCGCAGACTTTAACGGCAACAGAGAAAAGACTTACCCATCTAAGACACCAATGGGAACAATGCCAGCCTCTCATCCAAGCGAGCATGTGGGCTCAAGAGCCACTTGGGCTCACAATAGAACACGCGGTCATGTATTACACGCAGATTGGGAGCTTTGCTCATGCTCTGTCCGTTGCGTGTTTTGCAGCTCTAAACTGCGCCCCTTTCCAGTATCCTGCACCATTCAAGGATCGCAGGCTAAAAGGACTCATGGTGATAGCCAAAATATTGACAAATACCGCGTCCCCTTCGGCCATGGACCAGCTCGAAACTCGTACCGACCCAAGAGTAATGATGTGCCTGAGACAAGCAGACCAAGTGGCAATTTGCGAGGCGCTGGCACTGATGGTCGAAAAATTGAGCCCGATGGCTCACTCGGAGGACTGGGAGATTCGAGGATTGGCCAAAAATATGTTGCAAGAAATCGGCAGCCTGGAAGGTCGGGACAAGGAAGCTAGCCTGTTGTCTGAGTGGGCAAAGAGTCAAGATAAAGCTGGCATGAAGTATTTTCAAGAGCAGGTTCTGGCCCCGATCGAGGACTTGGCCGGATTTGCGGTCGATGTTATGAAGGCAGATTTCGAAGCCTAAGCGCGAAGCTGAGCCCGAGCGTTGGCTGAGCCCACTGTCTCGCCTGCACATTGTTGTACCCTGGCGACTGTAACAACAGGACATTGGTTCATTGAGCAAATTGATGATAGCTCCTGGTTCTGTCGGCGCCTCTATGCAAAATTTCCATTGGCCCCGATTTAAGACACTGTGATCGCAAGGTACACGGCCACTTGTCAGCATTGGAAGAGGAGGCATTGGCGACATCTGTTGAGGAGAATTGAGAGGATGCTTGCATCGCAATTATACCAGCTGATTGACTGAGAGCTGCTTTGAGATTCCGGAGCTGCATGGCTCTTGCCCCATTCAACAACAACCCGTTGATGAGCTGGCTTTGCACAAGCTGTTCAGCTTCGAGCACACCTTCGACGGCAGGGAGCGTGGCTAGTCACTCGATCGTAGAGTGGTGTGGTACTTTAGGGAAGACCCTGAGGACCCACGGATAAGCGTCGGTCACGGCCTCCCATGTTGTTTCATTCCGAAGCAGTGCCTGGACGTCAGCAGCGGTAGAAACCTCATCTGGAAGCGAGGGCCTCGGGTCTCTCATACCAGTACCAGCAAAAGCCTCCTGAGGGCAAGCTTCGTCGGCAAGGAGTGACTGAGTCCTCTTGTTCAAAGACCCCATGGCCTTTCCATGGGCCCTCTTGGCGATGACTACCGGGGTTGTTTTCTTCGAGGAAGCATTACGCCGGCCGCGAGTTCTCTTCGCAAAAGTCTGTTTGGTGTCGGAAAAAGATCCTCGAGATTGATCTCCAGAAATTGAATCCGAGATAACAGCTGAGACATGTTCGACAAGAGTGTCGGCGTTTCCATTGTCTGCTAAGAAATTCCCAGAGCCATTGGTGCTGTCTTCTTTGTGCGCTAGATCCGAAGGCGTGCAATCTTGCGACCCGGAGACTGGAAGAGAGTGTCTTGCGTCGCGACCGCCGCGCTGCTCTGTGGCCATTCCGCCGCTCGGCAGAGGGGAATCAAGATGTGGAGGTTGCAGAATGAATTCGCCTTGAGAGGGTGTTTGACCTTGAGGGACTGCTTGTATTTGAGAAAGTGCACAGCCGGTGTCGAAGTGTTCTGCAAGTTTAACCAGAAGCCTGGAGAAGCTGGACTTCATCTGGCGCATTTCATCCACGTATGTTTGGGATATGGTCTCTATTCGTGCTTCCATGGTCTTGACGAGAGAGACGATGTCTGTTGTCTCGACTCTCGTGCGCAAATCGGTCAAGTCGGCTTGCATGGAACTGAGAACATCGGTTATGGAGCTGTCGACTGGAACCAACGCGGTAGAAGCTTCACGCCTCGGCTCGATCTCGACTTGTAGAATGTTGATTGCAGGCGTCTCGGTGATTGTTATCGGCACGTTTTCTTTGTATGCAATGTATTGTACGACATTTTTGTACGTGACCTGAAATGTACGACTGGAGACGACGTGGATCTTGCGGCCTTCAAAGACGATTTGTTGGCTGCAGGTCAATGAGTGTCAGCAAAATGCATTAGAGGATAAGACAAAATGTGCTTACTTTCTAAAGATGTGACCGGTTGGTGTTGTGACGAGTTGAATGCCAATCTCGACATCGCAGAAGACACAAGCAAGCTGGCGAAGTTGACTGAGGAGATTTAGTTGCGGACAACCGGACCATCAACATAGACTGCCGAACAGCTGGCACATACCAGTCCGCTAAGCCAGTCATTGGAGGTCCCACCATGATGGCTGATTTCCAACGAAGGTCAAGAGCACCGTGGACACCATGTGTAGGCACACTATAATGCCCAAGCTCGATCCACCTGTTCATGAACGTCCCCACTGTCTTTCCACAGGAAGCACAGTTGCAGTGGATGTCATCCATCGTTACGTTCAGAATCAGGCGAGGTGAGGCTCAGAGGCTGCCGTGGGATGCACGTGTGGCGAGAGTCAACGACAGGAATAGGCTGGCAAGGAAGCTTGTACGATGTGAGGAATTTCCACAATCAGATTTGGGACGAGAGGGCTTGAAGTTTCGAAGTCTCAGAGCTATGAACGAGAAATGATCATGGAAGTCTGAAAATCGTGGCAGAAGCTCGTGGTAGGTGTGGTTGCTTGCTCAAAAGCTCCTACGAGGAAGGAGGTGCATGTACAGAGGTCCCTGCCGAAAGTGTTGATGTATAGAGACAGGGATCTGAATATTTGAAGTGCACCTATAAAATGTCCTAGAGGATATTTACCCAGGGGTAAATATCCTAGAGATGGTCATCCCAAATGTGATTATTCTAGAGGCGATGATCCCAAACCTTGAAGGTGGTTTCCTGTATCCTACCACACTACGGGCGAAGCGCACAAGGTGCTACAGAGCATGGTACATGTACCGTGAAATTACTTTTTAAATTTGTGGCCTGCCACCGTTACCGCAATGTTTGCTTCTTTCGCGAGTGCGATGTATATCGTATGATACAGTTGCATGTTCTGACAGCATATTACTCACATTTTAGTATTCAATATATTGTCATTGTAGTCGTCGTTTGCTTACTTGTTCTTGGAAATATCATGTCGGCCTCAGATTCAGGTGGTCGCACTGGGGGTGCCGTGCCCTGGCTTTTCTTCACGGCGGCCTGATCCCTGTCAGCCACTTTTCACTATCCAGAATGGGCAACAACGTTTGTTCCTTCTTCTGCTCTATTCGGCTGTTTCTGCGAGAAGTACGAGTCACAAACAATTCATTTTCGAAACCGTCCCGTGTTCAGTTACTTCATCGCTATCAACGATGGAGGGTATAGTGGCAAATGACGGCGCAGACGCTGGACCGAGCAAAGCTGTCGTACCTCGAGAGTCGACACCAGTGTCATCTTCGAACAGTGCAGGCACCAAGAGACGCAGGTCCCACGATGAGGGAGATGGAGATGGTGATAGAGATGGAGCCAAGAAAGGAAATGACGATGGATGGCAGAAGGTAGAGCGCCGGCCAAACAAGAGGCCCAAGAAGACGCCAAAGCCCGACGGCGGAAACTACCCAGCCGTCACCTTCTCATCCCAGGCCAGGCTTCAGTCCAAGATCTCCATCACGCACCTGCGCGACCTGGTCTTATACATCCTAGCCGACGGTACCGCTCCTCAATGGGTGTCCGTGCGACACAGGCCTCATTTCAGAAAGGTCGTTACCATTATCGTGCCGGGCTTGGAGGAGGCCATGTTCAAAAAGAACGTCGATTTCGCTTCTTACAACTCCCTCGATAACAAGCCATCAAAAGCCGCCGATCTTCTCGTCACGTCTCCTGACGACTACTACCCACGCCCTCTCAAGTCTGACACTCTGCCTCCGGCGTTGAAAGCTTTCGCGGACATGTTCCCCTACCTTTGGCCTTGCAAGGCTACAGGCGACGACAAACAGGGGCGAATGCACTCGCCTATCTCTACCTTTCTTACCGCTCCTGCGCCAAAAGCCCCCGATGACAAGGGTCGCAAGGGCCCCAAGCCTGCCAGAGACCCTCAAGGCTGGAAGAACGTCCGGACTCGCATTACCGAGTTTATGCTCACTCCTGATCTATATATTGAGAACGGATTTTCCGTGCACCCAAGCTTGCTCGCACCTGGCCAAGCCTACGAGCCCCCAGAAGATTGGGTCAACACAAATGTCGACAAGTTGGAGGATGGCGACATTCCCGAGTCAGAAGTTCAGCAAGGTAGTATCACAGCAGGTCGCGAGATACTTGCCATTGACTGTGAAATGGTCATGACTGGAGAGAAAGAGTTCTCACTCGCCAGGATCAGCATCGTCGCTTGGGATGGCAATGTCGTCCTCGACGAGCTTGTGAAGCCTGACAAACCAATCATCGACTACGTCACGCGTTTCTCAGGCATTACCGAGGAGATGCTCAAGCCGGTCACCACTACACTGAAGGACATTCAGCAGAAGCTGCTGAAGATGATCACCCCGCGGACCATTCTTGTTGGCCACTCTCTCGATTCGGACATGAAAGCGATGAAGATGACACACCCCTTTGTCGTTGACACTTCAGTTCTCTATACCCACCCCAAAGGTCACCCATTCAAGCACTCTCTCAAGTGGCTTGCTCAGAAGTATCTCAACCGCGATGTTCAAAAGGGAGACGGCACCCTTCAAGGCCACGACAGCATCGAGGATGCTAGGACCTGCCTCGACTTGGTCAAGAAGAAGTGCGAGAAGGGCAAGGCGTGGGCGGCGGGTGAGGTTTCCGGTGAGAACCTGTTCAAGCGTCTGGCACGCGCTGGCACGACTTACAGTGCACAAGGTGGCCCTCAGGCAAAGGGAGGTGCTGTCATTGGCAAATCTACCGCGGCTGTAGAATGGGGTGATGCGAAGCGCACTGTATGCACCATGGCCGAGGTTGTGCTAGATGGCTGCACCAACGATGCGGAAGTCGAGGCCGGGGTATTACGAGCTGTACGCGGCGATAGTGACGGCGCGGTCGTGAAGGGCGGAGGAGTCGACTTCACGTGGGGTCGGATGCGTGAGCTGGAGGCTCTGCAGGGTTGGTGGACGCGCAGCACCATCGTTACAAGGGAGGAGACCGAGCCCGCTAAGGAGGTGGAAGAATCTGCCACCAAGGCGCGCAGTAACCCTTTTGCGGCCAACTCGGACTCGGACGTCTTCAGCTCTGCTGTTGTCGACTTCAAGAAGTTCACCCCTGCTGCAGACGACCACGACATGCTCGCCGAGGAGCCTTCGATGCCCGCGAAGCCCGAGCTCGAGGAGTGCCTCGGCAATCTTGCCGACCGTCTGAAGCGCATCTACGACGCTCTCCCGCCGTGCACCGCCTTCATTGTTTTCAGTGGCAGCGGCGATCCGCGCGAGATGAGCCGGCTGCAGGCTATGCACCAACAATACAAGCGAGAGTATAACACACCCGGCATGAAGTGGGATCAGCTGAGCGTCAAGTGGACGGATCGCGAGGAGCAGGCGCTAAAGAAAGCTGCGCGCGACGCTCGAGAAGGTATTGCCTTCGTGAGTGTCAAGTAAAGAAACAGACTATCATGGGGGGTAGGACATCATTGCTGTTACAGCGCACCATGAACACAGGCTATGGAGATGGAGCATTACTGTGCGAGACGGTACATTGTGGCGGTTGAAAACAAGACCTTGCAGTTCTGTCACAAATCTAGCAATTATGAACAGTACTAAGTAGTCACGTTCCAGTAGAATTCTGATGATACCCTCTATTTATACGAGTACAATCCAAAATGCTCTTTGACACGTTAGATCGTTGCTTATTCTTGCATTCTTGATATGAGACGGCTATGCACATCTCTCTAAAACTCGAACTCGTTCCTAAACACGTCAGGGTCTACCCCGAAGATGACCTTCTCACTCAGATCCTTCCTGCTCATCATCGTAAACACCCTCCGCAGCGTATCGTAGAGAGTGGTGCTGCGATTCTGGGTCGTCATACGCTCCAGATGCTCCTCAGATACATTGATCCCGTCGCCCGCGCTACTCAGCAACTCCCGCGCCTTCTGCCGCCCATCCTTCTCGACCGTCTTGTGCATGTTCAGCGCCGACAGCAGATGGCCCGCCGCCTGCTCGTAGCACCCGATATTCATGCAGCTCACGCCGAGATTGTAGCGCGCGCGCACGAAGTTGGGCCGCAGCGCGAGTGCCTTCTCGTATGCTGAGATGGCGTCCTCGGACTTGCCGCTGTTGGCGAGCGTGGCGCCGAGGCGGTTCCAGAGCAGGTGCAGTTGGTTGCGCTGGTTGACGAGGCCGAGCTCGGAGGAGGCAAGCGCTGCGTGAAAGCAGTCGACGGCTTTGTCGAAGTCCTCGCTGCCATAAAAGAGCACGCCGAGACCGACTTGCACGTCGGGGTCCATGTGCTCGCCGTCGGGCGCGTATTGCGCTGCTTCAATGAAGAGGTCGGTGACTTTGGCGTGCAGGTCCGCGCGATCGGTGAAGCCCATCTCGGCGGCGTCGGAAAGGTTCTTGGGGTCGATGACTTTGGGATATTTGACGGAGAGCCAGCGCTCAAGCGTGCGGTAGGCGGTGCTGTCGTAGCCTTCGTTGGTATAGGAGACTGCGAGGCCCATGAGGGCGTCGAGATTGTTTGGGTCGAGCTGAAGGACGCGTTGGTATGCGCGGAGTGCGGCGTCTTCCTTTTCGTTCTGGGATTGCGCTGAGCCTAGCCTGGCCCATGCCTCGATGTGTTCTGGGTTTTGTTGGACGGCGGCCTCGAATGCTAGGGCTGCCAGTGAGAGGTTGCCACCCTCATCCATAATGCGGATACCCTCCTCGAATGGATTGCCCTGGTCTTTGAAGAGGTTGTCCTCCTCGAATAAGTAGTCCGCAATCACTGGGTCAGCCGACAAGCGACCGCCTCCTCCCCATGAATCGAGTCCGTCGCTCCATTTCATGTCGAGATCCTCGTTGGGCATGTTCCGCATTGATGCCTCGCCCTCTTGGATGCCCTTCCATATTGATTCGAAATCTCCAAAACCTGTCTCTGATTCCATCAAGTTCTTGTCCATCTGGTCGAGTTCCTGCTCCATAGCCATCGCTTCATGCTGATCTTGTTCATGCAGCTTGAACTGCTCCTCGAACTGTGTCTGCAACTCCTGTGTATCTACCTCTTTTCCCTTTCCCTTCACATCCGGCTGCTGCTGCTGCTGCTGCTGCATCGGCGCCTGCTGCCCATACATCCCCATACCCCCACCACCATACATTCCCATGCCCATGCCCATGCCCATCCCCAAACCGCTCCCACTCATCATCATTGGCCGCTGGTACGTGCTGACGGTCATGCTCTGACCCGGCGCCGTCGGCACAGGACTCGCCCGCTGCTGGCCCGCACCGCTCTGATTCGCCACCGCCTGGAACTTGACGTACTCGTCGGGCGTGAAGCTCGGTGAGAAGGCTTGCGGAGATGCGCTCTGTGCGCGCATGTGCGTCGGGTCGAAATGTAATTGTGCTGCACCGCTACCGCCGCTGGCATTGTGTCGTTGCTGCTGCATATACTGCATCTCGGGCATGCTCGGGTTCTGCTGCATGAAGGCCTGCATCTTGCCGTCGAGCGGCGTGGCGGGGCCAGCGTTGGAGCGGAAGCCTTGTCCGGAGCTGGGCCCGGTGTTGAGCAGGCGGTCGCGCTGGAGAGAGTTGTCGGCTTGTACGTGCTTGGTCATCTGTCCGAGGGGGTTCGATGTCGAGCACTCGGCGCCGCCGCCCATGAAAGAGGCCATGTTTGCGGCGTGGATCGTCGGGACGAAGGTTTGTTGTTGATGGTGGAAGGATGAGATATTCAGGTGGGAGGGATGTAAATGGATGTGCAGATAGGTGGATGGGTAGTGTCAAGTCGTTCGTGCGTGGAGTGAATTCGAGGTGGAGGTGGAGGTGGACAGTCTTGTCGGGGCGCTGTCGGAAAGATCACGAGCCAATGTTAGAGGCCTTGTCCGAGTTGAATGTGACGCAATATTGCTGCGTCCTCATTGATCCTAGGAATGCTCTTCAGATGTTGATGCCAGAAGTAGGAGGGCATTTACCGTGGAATTACCAAGTGCAATGGCCATTGTCACCGTGGAGCGAGCGATTTGCTGCCGGGGGGGGGGCAAAAAGTGATATAATTCATGCCGAGGTGGACGGCGCTTGGTACGTAAAGCTTGCCGAGGCTTTCCGCAGACGGTAATACTCTGGTATGGTTGCGAGTATCAAGAGGTGCAGGGGGCGCTTCCTCGTTATCCTGACCTGACGCCTCAATGAAACTTTCAAGTTCCGATATTATCATACGCGATCCAGTGGGCAGGCCAGGTAGATTGGAGATGTTTCAATTTGGATAATAGTTCGTACACTGCATCAGAATTACACCACTTTGTGCCTTACTTGAGAGCCTGCCGTGCAGTGTCCCTCTATTCGACACATCTAAATTTTACATTTTCGGCTTGATTGCCTCAGTCTTGACCTCGATATCCACAACTCGCCTCTAATGCCATCCCAAAGTTTGTCCACGAGCGCTCTCGCATCGTGGATCAACTGTCAACCTGAACGCCTTTTTCAAGTTGACCGGACAAGCTTATTGATTTTGGCTGAATCAGACGTCTCGGCGTCGTTGCCGTCGTTTCGTCCTCCTTCTTCCTGGCTCTGTTCGCATTTTCTATACCCACTTCACCATCCTACAGCACAAGGCGCTTACATGTCGTTGTTCCTGTTGGGCTTGCTAGCCTCAGCAGCGTAGTCCAGCCTCAGCTCACGGCCACCGATCGTCATGCCCGCCAGCTTCTTCTTGCCCTCGGTGCAAGCCTCAACATCGGTGAAGTCGGCGTGCGCAAAGCCACGGGGCCATCCAGTGGTGCGGTCAACGGCGACGCGCACATCGGTCACGTTGTCCAGCTCGCGGAAGATACGGTTCAGCTCGGCGTCGGTGGTCTCGTAGGGGATGTTGCCGATGTAGAGCGACTTGGTCGGGCCGATTTGGCGGGCGCTACTGGTGGAGACGCGCGCGGCGCGCGGAGACACCTGAATGCGGCGGCCGTGCCAGAACGACGAGTTGGTGCCAGCGACGGCCTTCTCCATCGCGTCTTGCGCGGTGAACCACACAAATCCGTATCTGATCGAGTCGTGCTTGGTTAGTTGTTGCCGCCAAGAATCGCAGTCTCGCAAACAGGTCGCGTGTGTGGCAAACCTACCCTCTGCTAAGTCCACGGGCATCCCGTGCAACAGCCACCTTTGTGATCTCGCCGTACTTCTCATAAGCCTCCCTCAAGTGATCCTCGTTGGCCTCGAACACTAGATTTCGGACAAAGAGACCAAAGCCAGGCTCGTCCTTGTTCTGTCCGGTCACTCCCCCTGCGTAGTCTTGTCAGTGCTATGCTTCTCCCATTTTTTGGAAGCTACCATCGCCAAGTCCTTTCGATTGACCTGCGTACAGCCTCGTAGCTTCGTTCGACTGACCTTCACTGGCTGCTTGCATCTGTGAGAAGCCATCCTCGGCGGCGACGCGCGTGGTCTGGGAGAAGCAGCGCACGGCACTCGGTGCAGCAATTCGTGTGACGGAGGGAGCAGCGAACTGTGAGGCGACACCAAGCATTGACGTCTTGGTCGAGGGGACTCGGGATGCCGAGACGGCAGCCCTCACAACGGCACGGCGCATGGGGTTCCTGAGGATGGGTATCTAGTGTTAGAGCTTCGATCATGCATCAAAAAATGGGTAGTGAATGACTGGAAGGGTACAACACGTACATTTTGAGTGATAGAGAATGGTGCTGGTATCGAATGCACCGACAAAGAAGAAAGTCAAGGAGAAATGGCAGAGGATGTTGGAGAATCGCGTCGAATGGGGATGATGGAGTAGACTTGAAAATATTTTGGCCTTGATTGACCGGACATCTGGAGCCTCTACCCCTGCTCCCCTGCCGTCAAACCTGCAAGGCCAGTCCAGGCGGCTTACATAACCGATTTGATTCTTACGGCATATTTCAGATTCTGAACAATTTTATTCGCATCTTGGGTATAACAAATAAGACTCATGACATCTACTACAGATCCCGGTCTCCGGCTCTGTATGACAATATGCAAATATTGACCAGCTCGCCGACCATGAGTCTGATCCGCTTCATACCTCAGTAGCTCCGTTGACACCGACCGCCTCGACGCGATTGACAAGCTTCTTGACCTTGGTCCACTCCTCGTTCTTGAGGCTCTCCTTGCCACCCAGGTCCGTTCCGACTTCGAAGACCGTCAATGCACCATCAATGCCGCCAGCAGCCAGTCGCTTACCCTCCGATTGCTCCCACCGCACCTTGTTCAAACTCTTGGACAACATGGTCCGGCTGTCCTTCCTAGAGCTGGGGCTTATGCGCGCCACTGGCTCCTCGGTCTCCACGGTGATGTCCCACAGCTCCACCCACCCAGCGCCATCAACGAGCGCAAACACGCCAGGCTTGACAGGGGACCACGCGGCATCGTAGACGACATCTTCTCGTACGAAGTCCATCAGATGTGACACAGTAGCCTCCCCCGGAGCTCCAGCGCCGCCGATGTTTGAATTGGTGGCTGGTGCGCGGATTTTCCAGAGTTTGACGCTCCAATCCAGGCTGCTTGACAGTACTAAATCGCCCAAATCGACTGGGCCTCTGGCCGGGTGGAAGTCGACCGACATGACGGGACCTGCATGGCCCTTGTAGCTGATTCGTGGGTCGACTCCAGCTTTGGCTCCAGCTCGATCGTACCTGTGGCAAGGGAAAATGGTACCTTCCTCAGTTCCGACCAGGAAGAATGTAGGATCCGCTTGCGGGAAGGACAGGCACAGTGGACTGATGTAGTCTGTCTTGTTCGGTGGGGGTGCGGCCAAGTTGAGTGTCTCCTGCGGTTGCGCTAGCATGTCCACCGTCCAGCCACATACAGTGCCGTCAGTGGAGCACGAGATGATGTTGTTGGCATTTTGTGTTCCGATGATGTCAAGGGCATAAACAGGGTGCGTGTGACCGTAGCCGGTGAGGGGCGTTTTCTGGACTGGTGCAGCCCGTGCTCTCGTATCCCAGAGGAGTACCTGACCGCTGTATGCTCCGCCGACGATGAGATTTGGGTGGAATGGGGAGAATTTTGCACAAAGGATATCGGACTGGGCATGGAACACAAATTCGGGTCGATCCATGAGATTGTAGTTCCAGACTTGCACAATGCCATCGGGGTCGTGCGGTGCTGATGGGTTCTTCGTGTAAGATGCCAAAACCAACTCTGGGAATTTGGTTGAGAAGTCGATAGCGCTGATCATGCGCTTCTTAGACCATCTCTCGTCGTAAAATTGCCGTACCTCCTTCACTTTCCGGCGGCCTTTCCCTCCAGTGTTGCCTTGTTCATCGTCGTCATCTAGATCTTGTGCGTGTGACGTGTAGTCGGTCAAAACGTCGTACTGGTCCAGTGCCTTCTCAATGACCTTGATAGACCGATCGAAGAAATCGACAAAGTCGTCTGAAGCGGTAATAGCGTTCAGTTCTTCATCGGTCAAAGTCCTGTTCGCGAAGTTTGAAGACGACGGAGCAGTATTGTTGGCATCTCCGTCCCCTGCAAGATCTCTCGCGGCTTGCAACTCTTCTTCCAGCTCTTGACGAATCTGCTGCCGTAGCTCTTCTTCCCTATCTCGCTCTCGCCGACTCATGCGCTTGTTGGTTGGTGACGACGCATCTTCAGGTAGTGACTCCAAGGAAAATGTGCGTGCTCGTGATGGTCCAGGCAGCAGGTCGTCGGACGTCTGCACTCCTTTGCTGTACGAGAAGACCTCCTTGACTGGTGACGGAGGACACTCATACACTGTCGTCAAGGGTACCGTGGTCAGTGTCTGGGGTTGCGTGTAAAGTGTTTGGGTCAGGTTGTCGCCGCCGAGTGGTGATGTGAACTCGGATGCCGCAATGTTGCTGATTTCCCCTGCGCTAAGAACACTGTTTGGCCGACTGCCTCTGAGTATAGGTGATGCAGCGCCGCCACTCGATATTGAACCGGGGCCGACCAAACTGTTTATCAGGGATTCGATTTCACGACGGTTGTCTGCTCTACCCGGCGTCGGTGAGATCAACTGCTCAGTGGGTTAGCATGGGCTTTGGAGAGACTCGGAGAAGAGTTCCTGACATCGCTGCCGCTAATACTGGCGCGACCACCTCCTTGAGTTTGGCGAAGCTCCCGCTGGCGCTTCAGCTCTGCGAGCTTCGCCTTTTTGGCGAGAATCTCGTCCCGTCGTTGCTGCATTTTGGCGCCACCCTTCAGTGACCCATTTCAGAAACGCCTGAGGGTGTATGTGTGAATATAAGAAAAGAATTAGTCTCGTATCGTCAAGGGTGTCCCAGGAGCTAAGAGCAAAATGTCCTCGAGCGCAGGTGTTTGTTGAAGGAGATATGCAGCTTTATCGTTATGCCCAAGTTGTTCCAGCATGTCTTGTCAACAAGGCCGCGGCTCTAGCGTCTCTCAGTCCCGGGGCCGGTACACCCTTGTCGCCAAGAAGCATCAGTACTATGGAAGTTCAGCACAGCAGGGTGGGCCGTGCCCGCCGGCGTCTCTGGCTTGAGCAGCTTCTCCCGGCGCAACCCTTCCAAGCGAGAATTTCCCGCCGAACTAATAAGTAAACTTCAAGCTCACCTTCGACTTCCTCACCTCGACGGTCAATCCAAATCGGGTTAATTGTCATCAATTGCCTATCCCACGACTCGACTTTTCTTTCTCTCCGTTCCTGTGTCACCAGTGGTCGCGAGGCCCCCTCGACTCCTGCCCAATGTCTGCCTCCACCGGAGTCAACGTACGTCCTCGCCCTTGCGCACGATAGCATCATTCGAAGCCGCCTCTTCTTTTCCAGCGCACTTGATCGCGTGTGGGCCGCGCTGGAGCCTTTATTTGACGGGACACGATACTGACGAGCCCAAATACAGGTACTCCGGTACTCCGCCCTTGCCTTTGGCGTCTTCTACGGTTTCTCCCACCAGCGGACGATCAACGCGACCCTCAGCGCAGCCGCTGAGAAGCGGTCATACGAGCACAAGCAGCACCTGATAGAGCAGGCCAAGGCCGAGTTCTCAAGGAAGAACAACCCGGACTCGTCTAGCGGTGGACGTAAGTAACAGAGCTCCGCCGCGGCCTCCCACGCGGGCACCTATATCAGGAGGATCAGGCTGCTCTTTGAGGCGTAGCAGTTCTGTTAAAGGCCAAAGCTGACGGATACTACCAGTGAACCAAGATCCGATGTCCCCGAATTTCGACATGGAGGCGTTCTTCAATGCACTGGCGAAGGAGAAGTCTTAGAGCTGAGCGCGCTGGACTTATGGCGGAGTGATGGGAGACTCGATGCGGCAGGAGGCGACGAACGGGTCAACGAGACATGGCACAGCAGGTGATGGTGCCGTGATCACTCGTCGGGGCGAGATTCTGCGACGAGCATCTCGAGTGGTTGCGCGGCGTGGCGGACAATCAAACGACAAGCAAGCCCCCGGGAAGATACTCTAAAATTCATCCGACTGCGGCATTAGACCTTTTCTTTTTACCGACCTAGATACCTACCGAGGCCTGTACAACTGTACACTATTGAACTAGACGGCATTTGCAAGCATGATTCCATCTGCCTGTCATTGTACAAACTTATGCTTCAACAGGCGTACAGCTTATGCTATTCATCTTGAGTTGATACGATGGAGAACTGAAGCTCGAATGAGGGCTTAGACGGAACAACGATTTCCTTTTTTGATGGTTTTATCCCGACTATGTGTGGTAAATATCCGTCATCCTTTGCAATAGATGGTGAGTGATGGAGTTGCGATGTCACTCGAAAAGGCCAGACCGCGGAACTGAGAACCAAGCAACTCACTGTCCACTTTGGCATAGTAAGATGTCTTATTCAAAGGTGCACACTACCTGCCCATCATGTTTCTCAGGCAATCATCCTCTGGGCCATCTACCTGTGATCGGTCTGTATTGATATGATGTCCGGGTTCTGTTGCATATGCTGAAGAGCGGCAAGTATGAGACAGGCGCTACAGAATCTGGATCTACCAATACGCCATTATTCCCACACCGACGAACAATACATTCAGTGTGACTAACACAGCCCAAGCGTTCAGGTAGCACGCTCCAGTGAGGTGGTCGAAATATGCATGGTCTGTACATCCCTACCTTTCGATGTTCTGCCGTGACATGCTGCCATCCAGTCTGCCTCAAATAGTGCTGGGTGGCTCATGTCCAAGATGTTGCTGCCCAAGCCGATGTGATCAGCGCAGCTTGGGTCTCGAGTACCAAGTTGTCGGAATCAAATATGATCATCCACGCTGGTTCGTAGATAGCCTTCCATGTTCGTGCTAGATTCTTGGGTTGCCTAAATAAGAGGTGAGTTCGACCTCCGGTTGAAATTCGAGTCCTGGCGTGAATTGACACGTCTTTCGTTCTGCATTAGAACATCTTCCACAACAAGACTCGCAGTGCAGAGGCGGTTTCGTGCTGGTGAAGCGTCATTTCTCCCACGCCTCAGGCTTTTTGGAGGAAGTGAGATCTAGCCTGGGTTCTCGCCTACTCGTCTCGCCAAAGACACCAGTATCTTCTCCGATTTTGCAGGAGCAACATTGATACCCAGACATGCTGCGCACTCTCTTCCGCCTAGCCAGTCTTCCGAGATACACTTGTAGGGCAGAGCGATGTGTAAGACCTTTGCGAGAAAAGGTGCTCAGGTGTCAATGATGCCTCGATCAGCTTAATTTTCACGGAGGGATTCCAGAGCTTCCGGACAGAGGTGCGCAATTATGTTTTGGATTCCAACATATACAACGTCAGTCTCAGGGCCACACTTTCTCCGAGATATTCTCAGGATCTCGTGCTCCTCGCGACTGTCGACGTTGGCATGGAGGCAGGCTCGTTGTTTGAGCAATCAAAAAGTCCCAGACTCAATGTCAACAATGTTGAAGAGCTGCTTTCGAATTGTTTGGC
This sequence comes from Plenodomus libanotidis, assembly GCA_022609195.1. NCBI lineage: Eukaryota > Fungi > Ascomycota > Dothideomycetes > Pleosporales > Leptosphaeriaceae > Plenodomus > Plenodomus libanotidis. The sequence continues at coordinate 99,747 of JAGKQA010000051.1, forward strand.
GCACTTTGTTTGGTACTCGAGCTACAAAATAGGAAAGCATCTCAATGGGGAGACAGAAGACAATGTAGGGGAGAAGCTTGAGCGAGCAAGGAGTACACCAAAATGTGTCTCTGCCTGGTATAATTGGGACACATGCTACACTACAAGTACATTCATGTTATATAAGTATACTTATTTGTTCAATGTTGTGAAGTTTAGATTCGTTCATATACTTGTTCAATTCGCATGCCTAGGCTGGTGATTGTTCTCACATGGACGGCTGCGCGACTTCTCCCCTGGAAGATGGCAGGTATCTAGGTAGACCCCTGTCCCTGCGACCCCCTGTTGCAGGTGAGCTTCGTCACCCAAACCTCCACAGCTCTCCAAACTGTCCTCAACTTTCACAGCTTGATCGAATGTCTTGCAACGACATACAACCCGTCGTTCTTTCTCAGGCCTGGCCTGTTTCTATTCTTCCTGCAACATCGTCAATCAGCAATCATGGCGTCGCTGATTGACACTGCCTTCCTTGGTGGAGACAAACGGGCGATCAACAACCGTACATTGTTCCGTGTAGTGATCCTGCTCTTGATTGCTGGTGCCGCCGTCGCCAGTCGCCTCTTCTCCGTGATTCGTAAGTTGATGCACCAATGCACTCCGGGCCACAGCAGCAAAGCTAATTGTTACTCTCTGCCAGGTTTTGAATCAATCATCCACGAATTCGACCCTTGGTTCAACTTCAGAGCCACAAAGTACCTTGTCGCCAATGGATTCTACAGCTTCTGGGACTGGTTTGACGACCGGACCTGGTACCCTCTTGGTCGCGTCACTGGAGGAACCCTCTACCCAGGTCTGATGGTGACCAGCGGCGTCATATGGCACGCCCTCCGCTCCATTTCCATTCCCGTCGACATTCGCAACATCTGTGTCCTCCTCGCTCCGGCCTTCTCGGGTCTCACGGCCCTCGCCGCCTACTGGCTCACCAACGAGATGTCTGAATCACAGTCTGCCGGTCTCTTGGCTGCTATCTTCATGGGCATTGCCCCGGGCTACATTTCGCGATCTGTTGCTGGAAGCTACGACAACGAGGCCATTGCCATCTTCCTGCTAGTCTTCACCTTCTTCCTCTGGGTCAAGTCTGTGAAGCAAGGTTCTGTCATGTGGGCTGCTCTGTGTGCACTCTCTTACGACTGGATGGCTGCGTCTTGGGGTGGATATGCCTTCATCACCAATCTGATAGCCCTACACGCCCTTGTGCTCTGCCTTTCCGGAAGATACAGCAGCAGGGTCTACATTGCATACAACACCTGGTACATCATTGGTGTACTAGGTGCTATGCAAGTCCCCTTCATCAACTTCTTGCCTGTCAGCACAAGTGATCACTTCTCCGCCCTAGGTACGTACATGCTTTGACCAAAATCCTGAGCACTTATTGATATCTTGACTTAGGTGTCTTTGGTCTGATGCAGCTCTTTGGTGGTCTCCACTATCTCATGAACTTTTACTCATTCGAGACCATCAAGAAAGCTGGCATCTGGACTATAGGTATCAGCATTGGCTTGGGCATTGCGGCAAATGTAGTGCTTGTTAAGCTCGACTACATTGCGCCTTGGGGTGGGCGTTTCTACTCACTATGGGATACCAGTTACGCGAAGATCCATATCCCCATCATCGCCTCCGTTTCTGAGCACCAGCCGACAGCATGGCCTGCATACTTCTTCGACTTAAACATGCTTATTTGGCTGTTCCCAGCAGGTATCTGGCTTTGTTTCGACAAGCTGACTGACGAATCCCTCTTCCTCATCACATACGCCGTTACAGGCAGTTACTTCTCCGGCATCATGGTCCGTCTTATGCTCACGCTTACACCTTGTGTCTGTGTTGCCGCGGCTCTGGCTTTGTCACACATCTTGGATGCTTATCTGGTGGCTAAGACACCGGAGCCAGAGGAGGAAGTCGCGCCGGTGGAGGGTGCAGCTAAGAAGGAGAAGTCCCTCAAAAAGGCTTGGAATGAAAAGGACCCCCTGGTCGGTGTCTTCAGCATCACTTCCAAGTTCGCCGTCTCTCTGGCTTTCTTGATCTACCTTGTCATGTTCGTCATGCACTGCACTTGGGTCACATCTAACGCTTACTCATCGCCATCTGTTGTATTGGCAAGCCGAATGCCAGATGGTAGCCAGCACATCATCGACGACTACCGTGAGGCTTATCAGTGGCTGCGACAAAACACCCCTGAGAATGCCAAGGTCATGGCTTGGTGGGACTATGGATACCAGATCGGTGGCATGGCTGATCGTCCGACGCTTGTCGACAATAACACCTGGAACAACACTCACATCGCCACGGTCGGCAAGGCCATGAGCTCCCGCGAGGAGGTCAGCTACCCAATCATGCGCCAGCATGAGGTCGACTATGTCCTTGTGGTCTTCGGTGGACTACTCGGCTATTCTGGCGATGACATCAACAAGTTCCTCTGGATGGTCAGGATCGCTGAGGGTATCTGGCCCGAAGAGGTGAAGGAGCGAGACTTCTTCACGGCTCGTGGCGAATATAAAGTCGACGACCAAGCTACTGAGACCATGAAGAACTCTTTGATGTGAGCCTCAAAACCCAATCTTGATTGCATACTGTAGCTAATAATGTCGCAGGTACAAGATGTCGTACTACAACTACAACGGCCTTTACCCCCCTGGGCAAGCTCAGGACCGTGTCCGCAACGTCAGGTTGCCAGCGGTGGGCCCGGAACTTACCACAGTGGACGAGGCTTTCACAAGCGAGAACTGGATCATCCGAATTTACAAGGTCAAGGATCTTGACAACTTTGGCCGAGACCACGCTTCCGTAGCGGCCTTCGAGAAGGGCTCGAAGAAGAAGAAGCCCGTGAAGAAGCGTGGTGCTCGGACACTCCGTCTGGATTAGATGGTCTTGCACATATAGAATTGTGTGTGTACAAAGGGTGCCTGGTAGATGGATTTTCTTTACTTTTCACATGACAGATCATGGCAAAAGGGCCCGGCAAGTCGCCGATGTGCATAGATTGCACTTCTCGATAGAGAACAAAATCTTGCTTGTAAATCATTTCCTTGACTCTTGATGACACCTCGATGCTGTCTCAATTTGTGATTGACGGAGTCTGTATTTCATGTTTCGGTAATCACGTCTGGAGCTGCTCAGTCGTGCTGACTCCAATTCTCGCGGGCCTGGACTGAACTCAGTTTTGACCTTCCTCCACCATTTTCCTCTGCTGCGGAACCTCATCGAAGCTTCTTGCGTTGCCCTTGCCGATATCTAGTCAAGCTCTGTGTTTGTTCCTATTCGCAAAGTCAGCTGTTTGTTTATATCTGCACTTTGTCAGACAATTGCCGATTTTTTTCCCCTCGACCAGTTCCTCGCCCGCATCGAACCGCTGGTGTTACTCCCTTGAAGTGGCCGCCTAGGTGTTGACTGGGCTCGTGGCAGTTGCAAGCAGCTTTGGCTGCACGTCTCATCGAATATTTCGACTAGCAGTGACGCGTTGCACGTTCAAATTTGAGCGCCGCCTCACCTGCAAAGTTCGACCCGGTCGCGCTGCAACAGGCTTGCTCCCCACCCTCCTCCACTAATAGCGAAAACAACCACCACCTCATCTTTACAACTGCGGTCTGGATTGTCGCTGCCATTCGAGACTTGGCTTCCTTCACTGACTGCCCCTCATTGGCATGAAGCGAGCTAGAAAGGTTCGCCTGCAGTAAGTCCATCATCATGAGGGGTGGTGAATCAGACCAACATTTGCTGACCCTACATCTTTAGCGAAAGTGAAGACATCTCCGAGGGCGATCGCCACGGCCATAAGTACAGCAAAGGCACGGGTCCGCACCGCGACAAAATTCAAAAGGACAAAATGGCCTTGTATTCTCACTCCGTCGCGGATGAGCCCGCCCCTCACCAATGTAGCAAGTCACGACACTCGCACGACAAGCACACGTCAGACAACACGAGTCGCGACGCCCAATTCGCGCCTCGAACTAGACAGCACCGCACCGTCAGCCCTGACTCCTACTCGTCTGATGAGATCTTAATCAAGGGCAAGGCTTCGCGTCGCGCCCGCCGTCACACAGACAAGAACGTCAGTCGCCAGTTGAGGGACATCGAGAAGGCCAATCTCGACGTACTGCGGTCATCCTCGGCGTCGAGTGGAGAAATACACATCCACTTTGTGCCGGTTGTCACGAACTCAGCTTCGCCTCCGCTCACTGAGTCTCGCCGGTCCAGCTCACGATCTTCGAGCGGTTCCAAGTCAACACGCGTCAGTGTCAGCAATGTCACCAGCCAGCTGAAAGGCCTTACCAAGTCATGGCTCGGCCGTCACAGCAACGACTCGCAGAAGACCTCTCGACCGAGCCGCACCAAGCACGAGAAGCGCGACAAGCACGGCAAGAAACGTGTTCCTGTCTCCCAGTACCTCGCGCCGCTTGCCCAACGATGGGTCTGCTACGGATGCGGCAAGGTTCGTTCTGGTACGATCCAGGCTCGCCATCCTCTCCAAGAAGGCCACAAGATGCATCCCAATTGGTGCGGCAAGTGTCGTGTTCATGGCGAGCTTCAGGGTCGCCCATGCAGCTTCGAGGGAAAGCGTCACTACTGCTGGGGATGCGGTATTGTTCGCTCTCAGACTTACAACGACGACAACCCCCTGCAGAAGGAGGACATGTCCGAACCTAACTACTGCAGGCCGTGTCGCAAGAGTTCACCCACCTTCAATCGGAGCTTGCGTGAGGCCAGTGAGGCTGGCAGTACGGTCAGCATTCTTGACAAGGTAATACTACCAGACCAAATTCAAATTATGAATACAAGGCTAACAGTACTGTCACCAGGCTTTCACCCGCGCGATGCATGATGCTGAGCTGAGCGAAGTTGAGGAAGAGTCAGACGATCAGGGTACCAGCGCTCCTGGCAAGGAGAACCAGGACCCGAGGCCCAGGAAAAAGAAGCTCAAGGCATCCGACAGCTTCATGCTGGAAAATTTCTCATACAAGGTCAAGACTACTTCGGATGCCTCGTCTGCCGATGATGGCGTGCCCATCAGCATTTTGAAAGCCCTGTACCTTGACAAGGAGCGGTCTCGCAGCACCAGCGGTGCCACCGATGCCAGCGGTGGGGGCTGCCGTCTGTCTGGCAGCTCATACCAGCCTCCTGTCGTCGAGTCCGATGTCAATGAGGAATGCAAGCCTGGTCTCACGGTCAGAGAGCCTATGGTGCCTCCCAGCGAAGTCAGTCATTACGATACGATGAGTCCAATGAAGTCGCACCGCGGAGAGGAGCTTTCCAGCCCCACTACCGTCCTCCCATACAAGCAACATGACAGCGACGACAGCGACATCAAGAAGAAGGTCCACTGGTACAAGCAGGCGCCTACGTTCACGGCTACCGATAGCAACGCGTCTGACTCGGCCTACTGCAGCAATCGCCTTTCCGATATTACAAACGCGTCCAATGGCTCAACTGCCCGCCGGGTCCGTCGCGGACCTGGCGAGTACAGCACCGGCAGTCCACCCGTCCATGAGGGCGAGACTACCGCCGGAGACCTCAGTCACGATGTTCGAAAGCAGGAGAATGCCTCTGTCCGACGACCTGTGACCCGTGGCAAGGGCCTGAAGCTGAACTTGCCTACTGAGGGTACCTTCGGTCGGCCTAGTTCTAGTGCTGAATCCGACATAGCTTCGCACACGCACGATTCTACCGAGTCCGGCAACACTCACTCGACGCCGCCCACGCCTCCCGAGGCCCACATTCATGCGATTCCAGACTTCGTAGCGTACGCTGCCGGTGCTGCCTACGACAAGCCCGTCCGTGGCTGGAACGCCTCCCCGGAATTTCCCAACTTTTCGCGACTGTATCTGAGCCCAAAGAAGCAGCGATCCAAGGCCTCCCGCAAGACCGAGCCGATCTACCACCCAGGCTATGATTCACATGCTGGCAACATGCAGGAATACTCATCTTACCAGTCCGCCGCGCACTTCAGCGACTCGACGCGGGACCGCGACTTTTCCGGTTTCGGTACCACCGGCGAGGAGTACGACATGCACAGTGATCAGTACGGTCGTCGAAGCTCTCCCGTGCAGCACGGCGCATGGCCTCATCGCGGCTGTCCCGTACAGAAGGACTACAACGCCGGCACCGTACAAAACGACCGTGAATGGGCCGGCTCGTACGGCGAAGACCACAACTCTCCCATGGACTCTACCGGCTACGCCGCGTTTGACTTCAGCGGCTTCGGCGCAGCCAGCTCCGAAGTCCACGAGAGCGTCTCGCCTGTGGAGGAGACGTTCGTGCGGAGGAAGAAGGCCAGTCAGAGTACTCCCAAGCCCCACACATGGCACCTGTATGATGATGGCGAGAACCTCGCAGGCAATGAGCCCAACCTCGAGGGATTCTCTTGGAAGAGGGATGGCCGCACGACTGTTCACCGCTCCGGTGGCGGCAAGATGCCTAAAGAGGGCAAGACGGTGCATATTCTGAGCATCCGCGAGATGCGCAGCGATGAGGAGCTGACTGTCAGCGATGGTGAGACATGCTTCCTTCGGGAGGGTTTGTCGAATGCGTGCGCTAACGTCCGCAGCAGACTACGACGAGGCCTCCGTGATTGGCACTGTCATGGCTGACGGAAAAACCATGAAGTTCATATGTGAAGCGTGAACATAGCAGAGCGGTCCTTGATATGATCTTAGGATACGACTCGATTCCTGCCTACTTAGTACATGGCGTGAGTGAAACACACACCCCCCCCCCCAAAAAAAAAAAATCTTGGAGGTTTTGTACTGACCTTTCTTTGATCAGTTGTATGACCGATGCACATCGGCTGCTACTACCTTTTGGACTTGCACCCAAGTCTTGCTTTCGGTTCTCCTGTCTACCCGACATGACACAGCTGTTTCAAGGAGTGTCTTGCACCGACAAAGCTATGATTCTACTACCCTAAGACGACATGACTAAGACTACTTGTTTTGTTCAGACTTCCACGACACTTGTTACGATAAGATACGACACTTTCATTTTTCTTTTCATTCTTCCTTGTCTCTTTTCCACTTTTGTATGATCACGACCTGCACCAACAACGACTGGGAGAGTCCTTGCTGTTTCACATACGACGAGAACACAGGAAAGGGGCTGTATTTGTTTTTCTTTTCTTTCTTTTCTATGCAGGCTAGCTTTGAAGTGCTGGCCTCGTGCTACATTGTGAAGGCTTTATGACGAAGGAATGAGAATGTTCGGATGTTTGGCGATACGGAGGAAAAAAGAAAAGGGTGGAGGCTTGTGAAGAGGAATGCGTCTGTTCAGGATGTATACAGATGTTTGATGGAAGACGCAGTTGGGTACTTGCCGTCGTAGTTGGTATATCACTGCTCTCATTTTCGTCATTGTCTTTTTTCGCGGCCTACGAGGCCTACTTTGTCTGGGACCTATCGGCGTATTGTACGCATTTAGCAGGTATGATGCTGCTGAAGATCAAATAGACTAAGAATTCTTCGAGTCTGCTCGTGTGATACGATAGGGTTCTTTGTTGGCTTGTTTTTGGGCGCCAAACTACTCAACTTTTTGTGCGCTTGACCAGCCAGCCAATCAAGATGAGCGTCAAGGCCGAAAAGGGAAACAGTTGGGCGGGCTGCCAAGATCAATGAGCTTTGTGATACACGCTTGTTCAGACGGACTACGGCCCCAGAGACATGCCTGCAGAATGATGGCCTTTGGGATGAGGTTACGATATACATGCTCCTGGCTTCGTGATCCGGCCAGCTTCGTCTCAGCCTCCTGCCTCACACGCAGTCCCTAGACGCCTCGTCAGAGTCGTCACTAAGCCTTGATATAGGGGTCGTGCAGAAAGTCCAGCATGGGGGTCTGGGCACCATATTTTGAGTACCCGTTGGCTTTGAAGCTGTAAGGAATCCAAGGCGACAAGACTCTTGCAAATCTCCAATACCAAGTGTCCATGGCTTCGAATCTAATTATGCAGCCCGAGATCTTCAAACAGAGATGGGCACGCAGCCGCTGCAACTCCTCGTATCGACTAAAGACTCTGCACATATGCTGTATTCGATGATGGTCATATTTCCAGCCGGGACTTCAGTTCGTTGACGAAGTGGCAGATTCCCTCGAGATGTGTATTCGCCCCAAGACCTGCGTTAATGGTCAACTGTTTATGGCGCAAGAGTCAGCGATTGTATACTAGAGAAGAAGAGTACCTGGACTGAGACTAAGAGCGAGAATGCTGATAAACACTCACTTTGGCAACACAGTTACCCATCAAGACCACTCTTCCGCCATTACTCCATCGACCCGCAACAACACCTTCTTCCAGCGGCACCATAGCAGCTCGCACTCGCGCTTCCCATAGATCATCAAAAGTATAGCCAGGCAGTACGACCAGATGGCGATATCTATTAATGGTCGTCTGAGCGTCTGTTTCCGTATATCACGGGCAGTCTGAAGTAGTCGACGGCGTGTCTTCTTTCACAAATAGAAACCAGAACACAATTCCTGCAACACCGGCTGCCACAATAGCAGATGCTTTCCGGTAGTATTTGTTGTGGGCTTTGCCGTCATTCAGGAAGGGTTCCGGCTTGTCGTCATCTCGCAGGTTCTTGGATGTGGCGAAGATGCATCTGTACGTTGATGCGAAGCCTGAGTTGAGTCAGCTCCATCAAGACTTGCGGTGTTCTTCAACATCACGTTCACTCACTGTTTTGCATAATCTTGGCCAACTGATCACTAGTGACGGCAATATGGTCCGCCATTAGTCCGTGGGTCGTGCTGTGAATGCCGTCTGCTCCTACTAAGATGCTGCCTCTGATCTCCTCGCCCTTGTCAGTGATGATTGTCACTCCATCATCGTCCTCTACATATGACAGCACGCCCTCACGGTCCCGAACCCGATCCTTGTGCACGATGTTGTCGAGCAAAACATCGAGGAAAGCATGCTTCTCCATGAACAAGACAGGCTGTTGTGTCTTCTCGGCTACGATGCGCAATACCTTCGAGTCCTCGACCATTTTTCCGTTCTCGTCATAGTTCAGCCTGTCTAGCAGTGGGACTGTACCGTCTTGAATCGTCCTCCATGTTCCTAACTATGCATATACCCTAGGCGACTGGCATAGCACCGGAATTGAAGCTCCTAGACGAGGCGCGATGTCCTCTTTCTCTAGAATCAGAAAGTCGATCCCCGCCTGATCCAGTGCATTGGCCAGGAGTATACCGACGACACTGCCGCCTGCTATGAGTACTCTGAAAGACTTGTCATCTGTCATCATTATTGTCCTGTGCTCACCGATCTCGTTCTTCTTGCTAGAAATGGGTTTGCAGACCATGAGGCTCCAAGCTTGACACTGCCATGAAGACAGTATGTTGTCAATGCGGACCATTTCCCACAAGCTGACTACAGTATTGGCAAGATGCGACAGCCCGCAGGCTTGCTGCATGCTTGCATGCAGTCTGAGTGGTCGAGGCAGTTCAGTCAATGGACTCTGCGCTGATGTGGCTAATTCTTTCTGATTCCGTGGCACCCATATCTGATGAGTTGTTCTATCCGCGAGTGAAAGTTTCTGATCAATATTCGCCTCAGACGTGGATCCGTGTTACAGCAATTACGACCTCGATTCCCGTATTCAAAATGAACATAGCTGTTCTTGTAAAGGGAAAAGAAGCTTGATAGGGAAGCTTATTGATCGCTGCCATTAGACTCTAGCCGCGCCATTCGCCTCGCCTCTTTCAAGGTCCCCATATCCAGTAGTATTGGTCGCTTGCGGTCTTACGCCGTTAGCTGTCTCGCTGACGTGGTCTGTACCTGTACCACAGCCTGTGTCATGTCGACACCTCGTATCCGAGATCAGATGCCTCCCTTGAGCATCTATCACCCCATCCCGGATCTCGGACTGCTTCAAGACTTGACGAGCCAGCTCCTCGTGCACTTTCTTCTTCATCTTGCTCACATTTGCTCGCCCATGATCTCGAACGACTTTGCTTTTCCACCCGATCCTAATCCATCCTTTGTATATGGGCAGCGTAGTGATGATCTTGGCGACAACCTGGTTGAACGTTGCGCTGAAGAACGCGCGGATGAAGGGGCTGAAGGCGGGGATGATGACAAGTAGCACGGCGCCAAAGGAGACAGTAACTATATAGACAGTCAGCAGTTTTGGAGACCTGCCGTTTCTGAAGACACTTACACATGACCAAAACTTGTTCTTTGAAAGTCGTTGGGAAGAATGGCACGATTGTATTGGAAACTGGTCCTGATGAAGGATCCAAAGCATTAGATGCACCGGGGCTAGGATCAGTTCCCGTGAGCTCTACAGCGTTCATTCCAAAGAGACTTGACATGAACGAGAGCGGGAGCTGCAAAGTGTGGCTGTCAGGCGATTTGTCCGTACACTGTGTACAGTGGAAATCAACTCACGAATATGATGGTCATCACAGTGAAGACCATGATGGCCTTGCCTTGCCGCACCGTCTCCTCGCCTTGCTTCATGGCCTCGTAGGCCTGCACCACACTGGCTTGCTGCTGCTTGAGGCTGAGAAGGTCGTTGACCTGAGATAGACATTTTTAGCGTCGCGCTGAGGGTCATGTATGTGTCAAGTCCCATTATGAACGGGGATGGAACCTACGTTCTGTGCTGTGCTTTCAGCACTCTTCTTCAACGCCGCCAGCTCGTTCCTGCGATCCTGTATCTCAGACAGCAGATCTTCTGAGTGAGTCTTGAAAGCGGTTTGTTGCTGAAGTAGAAGCTTAGCTGTCTCTCGATTTGCTTGTAATCGAATAACGATTTTGCTTTTCTCCATTGGGTAATCTTTCATCTCTTGGTGCAGCGTCTTCTCAAGTTCATGGTACCTAGCTAGGTCGGAGTCGGTGATTTGGACAGCAAACTTAACGAAGCGGGAAACCATGTCTTTTTGCTGTCCAGCGATGTGCAAGATGATGTCAAGCTCATCAATGATGTCGCGTATCTCGCGCTGGAGCTCGGCCTCGGGCGTGACGTTCAGAAGGGCGAGAATGATTGCTGGGTCCGCTTTGTCTTCGACGCCGGACTGATAGATCTTTGTAAGGTGCTCAGACAGCTGCCATAGATGTTTAAAGGCGATGGCTTGCTTGTTCGTCTGAGAATACGTTAGAAGTCGGACAGAGACCAGAGTGACGAAACTGTGAGCGAGTCACATACCACGCGACCAATGCTTTCAGCAAACATGTCCATAGCCTGCGGCCTCTTATCGGGCGTTTTGGTTCTGGAAAAAAATGTATCGAAGCTCTCATCCAAGATGATCAGAGCCAAGTCGAAAACACTCAAAACGTGGTTGTCAGGGTTGCTTCTCGTTTTCACCCTGAGGCGAATTGCTTGGTGTACACCGGAAGGGTCCTTGTCGGACATGCCATACCGCTGAGGAAAGCATGTCAAAATCGTGTCTTTGTCCAAAACCCACATCCAGAGTTGGTCGACCATGATGGCTCGTGAAACTTTACAAATATCGTCGCGGCACTGCACACATCCATTCTTTTTCTCGTACTGCCCATGACGATTCCATGCCCAGTGTTCATGATCGGCTGTGCTGTTCTCGGTCTTGAACTTGATGCCATCATTCTTGATATCAGAAGGGGGCTGAGGTCTGTATCTATGAGCGAATTCCGCATTTGTGTACCGATAGACGACCTGGTCTCGGTCTCGAAGGCGTGTATCTCGCAGTCGCCAGAAATACGCTTGGTCCAGCGTGCGTCGCGGGTGGAGTGGAGGGTGTTTGAACAAATACTCCTCCAAAATACGTTGATCTGGATAAGTCTTCATTTGTTCATATAGACGTGCAGCTTTGACAAGGACCCGTGCGAGTGAGGTGGCCGGCTGGAGATGTCCGTGTTCATCGATGTCGACGCCTTGAAAGATATGTGACTTTTCCCGTTCCTGGAAAGACTTCCCATGCTGCTGTTTCTTGGCCCTCTTGATTTCTTCCCAGAAGATATCTTCTAGGGCATGAGGCGTGGGACAACCTCTTCCGGCTACTTTCACTCGCCATAGAATATCTTTCCAATCACGCAGCTTCGGTGTTGGCCCGGTATCTTTCGAGAATATTGGCAGAATCTTCTCGGATCGCAGTATGTTCGGCAGTGGTACTGTCTTGACAGCCCTTTCGAGCGCAAGCAGAAGATGGCTAGTGTACTCTTCATCACGAATTTTCTGCCACAGTGCGTGAGGTAAGCCGCACGGCATGGGTTTACCGTCCCCGAGACAGCTCCACAGCATATTTGCGAGACCCTGTAGAATAACGTCTCTGTCACTGCCACGGGGACGGTAGTAATCAGGTGTCAGGTATGCCAGAGGCGGACACCTCGGAGATTCCCCCAAACGAAGGGCGCGCCGGTCTGCCTTCCTCTTCGATGCCCACATCTTGGCAGTCTCTCGCTTCTCGAGGTCGTGCTCGTCGGCCAGTTGCTCGATCAAAGTGGCTGCCTGATTCCGCCTTCTGTCCGTCTCCCAATGCAGAAATGGCATCTAAGCCGTGTAAGCAGCGCAAGTATGTGAAAGCATGGAAGACATGGTCCATCTTCGACTCACAAATAAGACGAGGCCTTTCTGAGTATTCTCGCAGCTTTGGTACAAGTCGTCGATATCTACAGCCCGTTGCTCTGGTCAACTACATAATTTCAAAGAGTGCGACTGGCAGTTCACTGGAGTTCTAGACGGACCTGTAGGTATTTTCTCGCACATTGCTCGGAGGTTGCGAGTATGGGTGACTGAGCCAGGCCCACCGTTATGCTCCTGGCCTCTCCAGCAGCCATCTTGCAGTACAAGTTTGGTCTTTGGGCTCGAATCAAAACTTGCCTCAGTGATACTTTCGTCGAAGTAGCTGGCAATGGCTTTCTAGCTTTCACGTCAGTTCCATAATGGTCTACCAGAATGATATGCTAGAAATATATGTGATTCTGCACTTACCTCAACCCACTACATACAGTATGTCAGCGTGCATATCAGCATAGCAAAGTATGGAGCAAACTCACGGTCATATTGTTGGCTGGAATGTGATAGTATCTCAGCTCACTTGGACAAACTGCCTCAGCTCTCACAGCGTCCAACAGAGCCACATTGTATGCTGTCTCGTCTGTCTTCGGGTCCATCCCAGCAGCAACCACCTTTTTCTTCGCTACCTCTTGTCCAGACTCTTGCCTGTGCCGTTTCTTGAATTTGTCTTTTAACAGGTGGTACACCGATACCTGCTGATCGGGAAAACTGCCTTTGAAAATTTTGTCGCCCACCTTCTCTTCCATTGGCTCCATCACGTTGGCCATAAACGATCCGGCGCTGCAACTCGCAGATTCCGGTCTCTCGAGTTTGATCAGACGGGCCTTGATGTCTCGCTTGAGGTCGTAGGCAGCAGGTTCATCCTCGTCAGGTTCTGACTCACCATCTCCCGATCGCTTCGCTTTGATGATCTCTGCAAGCTTCTGCGAGAACTTTTCGAGATCCATCTCGAGTTCTGTTCGGGAGGCTTCAACAGTCGTTGTACGGCGGCGCTCTGACGTTGGTCGTGCGTTCGTTGAAGATCCTGTGCGTAATTGGGCCTGGGTCCCCGTGGTGCGAGCTGTGGGTGTGCGAGAGGGTGTATTTTCTCTCCACGTATGAGAGTTCTGTCTAAATTCGCGAACCATGTTGATGTCGTCCTTGTTTTTCCTTCTCCAAATCTTGATGCTATCTTCCACGTCTTCAACTAGACCTTTGAGCGCGGGAGTCCTCCGTAATACCTGAATTCTCTTCAGCTCCGCTTGAAGATTCAGTGCTGTGATGTACCTCATGTCGACCTGGTCTCCATTTTCATGGCCGGGGTCTGGGGTCCTTGTACTGGAGCTTCGGACATGAAGCTTCGTATTCTCGAGTTCGAGCCTCGTGGCCTGTGTCCAGATAGCATGATCGGGATCGTCCAGAACCTCAACACGCTTTTTGATGTTCAGACACCCGAAGAAATGGGATTGTAGGTCATGCACATTCTTCAAGTCATGGGGAAGCACTGAGACGCAAGAAGCTTGGGAGTTGCTGCCCTCAAATAATTCGTCCAGATATTTATGCGCCGCGTTGTAAGTATCGTCCGGTGGCGGGATCGATCCGGAACTGGTCAAGGACGCCGTGTTCAACATGTTGTGCGCTGTGCTAAAGGGCTGCTGCAGTGGAACAGCAGCAGCAATAGCGTAAGCAGCATGCCTCTTCTTATGTGTGCTCTTAGGACAAGGCTCGCAGTCTCGGTCGTTGCGGCTCTGCAGCCACTCTGCGACCCTGCCACTATATTCGTAGTCGCACAGGTCGGTGGATGCGCCATTTTTGACCGGCGTGGTGGCTGTGGGCTCTGCATGGCTAAACGAGACGAAGAGATTGTCGAAGGGTTGCAGCAAAGTTGCAGCACCACGCAGCTCGAAGCTCCGGACCGATGCACTTTCCGTCAGCTCGAATCACCAGGACGGCCGCGCCCATGCAACCTCGTCGAAATCAACATTCCTGCCATTGGCTATGGAAATAATAGCTCTCATCCTCGCCTAATGCGGCAGCCTCCGGTTCTCAGCTTTCCAGCCACTGCTTCTTGGGCTGACTGTTGTCCAGAGCGTGGGTGGACAGGCGCATAGTCACGGCACATGCTGGGTAAGAGCTGATATTGCAGCATGAACGCATAATTGCTTCGAAGTCTGCTGATTGTGAGGGCGTCAGCGTCATGGTCTCTTCACTTGAGGCTGTTCTTCTCGCAACGGCAGGCTGTGAGACTCGGCTTAGGAAACCATGGCGGCAACATTTAAAAAATTGAGAAAATTTTGTCCATGAGTCGATGCAGATTCTTGGTTTGCAGAGATGTGTTCGATAAGCTGCTCTTTGATGCACACTCGGTGATGGTCTGCGATACTTGGCTGTGAGTCGCTCACGAGTTAAAGGCTTGCGGACGACAGGGGACTGTCCGACGTCCTGTCAGCGCTAGGTCAGTGAGCCGCTGGGCGGAGTACCTAAGCCAAGCGTCAAAGGCCCCTAGAAGCACATTGGCTTTCTGCCGCGCCTCAACTTCAAAGTTGCAACCGGCTTCTCATCTTGGCCAAAACTGCTTCTAAGAAGAACAATGGATTGACCCTTCCTCATGGAGGGCTCTGCTCATCTCTCCTTCGGAATTTGCATCGCTGATGCACCTCTCTCACGCACAACGCGCGCCACCACGCGACCCACTGACGATTGACGATTGACGATCATCATGTTCCCTCGCGTGGCAGGGCCCCGCCGCTTCGCTGGGATAACGTTCCTCGTCTTTTTGACCTGGACGCTTGCCCTGTGGATCTTCCTGCCCTACGACAACCCGTTCATACTGTTCTTGCAGTTCACCAGCTCGCGATTCTCGTCATTCTTCCACTCCTCGGCCGACGACGAGCGCCTCCTCCTCGAGCAACCGGGCCGCTTTCCCTTTGGCGATGCCGAGGTCGCGTATATCGTCAAAACGGGCTATGGCACCCAGGAGCGCGTGCCAGCACTGCTCGAGGCGTCCAAGAGTATAGGTCTGGGAACGGACAAGTATGAGGAGGACAACATTGTGGTTGTGGGGGACTTTGCTGGGCAGTTGGAGTTCCAGGGGCAACCAATAGTCGTACACGACATGGTCGCGGCCGTCATGAAGCACAAGGCGGTCGTGAATACAGAGACAAACAACACGGAACGGATACGCAAATATCGGGACATGACCCTTGCGATACAAGAGGGTAGAAAAGAGGAGGCCGAGCGATACTCCAAAGCCGTAGGATGGGAGCTAGATGCTTTGAAGGTAGGTGTAACACCTCGGACATTGAGTGGACAGCTGCTAAATTGGATCAGTTCATACCGAGTCTTGAGCATGTGTGGGAGCAAATGCCTAACAAGAAATGGTATATTATGCAGGATGACGATACCTTCATACTACGGCCGTCTCTGTATCGTTTCCTCGAACATCTTGATCCATCCAAGGCGCTTTACTTGGGCAACGCCGTAGGCGACTATAAGGGCAGATTTGCGCATGGTGGATCGGGCTTTATGCTATCACACGGCGCGATGGCCAAATTATTGGACGACAATCCAGAAGTCGTCTCACAAGCCTACGTCGCATCACTCGACGAAATCTGGGGCGACAAATTGGTCGCAACCACTCTGATCAAGGTCGGTGTTTACTTGAGCGAGAGATACCGCCACTTCTTCAACGGAGAGCCCCCCTTGATTACGAAAATTTCAGCAGACAGACTCTGCTCACCAATACTTTCCTTTCACGGCCTTGCCCAGCCAGAGCAGATGAAAGAGGTCGGCAAAACGTTTGCCAACATCGACAAGCCGATGTTTTGGAGGGATCTATGGAGGATATACGGCCAGCCCGTGGGTGATTTTGATACGACGTCCTTCAGGCCGGATCAGGATCACGTAGGCAGACAAGACGACCCGGAAATGAGCCAAGTACTTGATTCAGTGGATAAGTGCGCGGAAGCATGCCGGATTCTCGCCCAGCAATGCCTTGCTTGGACGTGGGACAGCAAGACGCATATCTGCTTGATGAGCCCCTGGGTGATTATAGGGGACAAACCTGTGGGAAAATACTCAGGGCTCAATGTGAAGGAGGTGAAGAAGCTGGACAGCAAGTGTGGAAAATACTCGCCCTAGCTGAGAAGCATCTACAGGTTTGCGCAGTTTCTCTTCTCTGGTTTTGTTATCATTTTGCTAGATAATTTTGGGAGTCTGGCATAGTAGATGTGACAGAAGCGACGATTTGATACCCCATGTAGTTAGTAGCCTAGAAGAGATGCACATTGACTTTGAGTTCAGTTCGAGCCGTTCTCGTAATGCAACAGCAACAAGGGTCTTGACATGAAACAGCCTTACCATTTTCCGATAGCTGCCTGATTACGGAGGTACTTACCGCAGCAAGTCCGATCCGTCATCATTTTTAGAGGACTATCTTGGAATTGTGAGAGCGCACGCCACCTGGGCTGCTGGGCGGCCACCACCCTCCAACATCAAGTTGCCCCCGTGAGGATGACGACTAGCAAGGGCAAGGAATGATTGCTAGTGAGTGCCCCGCGTTGACCGCCCGCTACTGCCCACCCAGCAGCTGCCCAGGTGACGTACCCGCTCAACCGCGGCGCAGCTAGCCGTAGTAGTACCTAGTATACAACCTCATGACGACCCGAGGAATTGGTTGTTCAGCTGTGGACTTGCTTTGCGTATTTTGAGACAAAGTCAACAGCAGCACGCCCTACAACACTCAACACCTTCAATTCGACCTCGACAGCCGTTCCGGAATTCCTACTGTCGGAGCAACTCTACAGTATCGTATTACCAGTCACATCGTAGATTCACAAGCCTGAAGTGAAGGTAAACAAGATCTGGGACCCCACACATCCACTTTCCTCTGGTGTCCACAGGGCACTGTCGTGCGCGCCGATCGTCAAGGACCTTGTTGAGCCTCAACGGCCCAGCTTAGCTTCCAACCCACTCGTGCGCGCTTTGCTTCTGACCTCTTGAAGCTTTGCGACTAGACTCATTGGGACATATTTACTCACAGTTGTCCTGCATAGCCCTACACAATCTACAACGACCATGGCAGAGAACGCGCAAGCGCCGCAAGGCTGGACTTCTTTCTTGAAGGTGAGCCCACCGCCCCTTGCCCCCTGACCCTCACGTGGTGAAGGGAAGAGGAAGCAAAGCTGACATGGCCGTCGCGCCTGCGTCTAGTCTATCGCCTCCTTCAATGGCGACCTCTCCAGCCTGACTGCGCCGCCCTTTATTCTCTCCGGTATCTCCCTCACCGAATACAGCTCCTACTGGTGCGAGCACCCGGCCATCTTCGCCGCGCCCGCAAAGGAAGCCGACCCGCAGAAGCGCGCCATGCTGGTGCTCAAGTGGTTCCTCACGACCCTGAAGCAGCAATATGCCACGCGCAGCGAGAAGTACGGCAACGAGAAGAAACCCTTGAACCCCTTCCTGGGCGAGCTGTTCTTGGGCAAGTGGGAGGACGAGTCTGGGACGACGGAGCTCATAAGCGAGCAGGTCAGGTGAGCACAATATTGTTGATGCTATACGGACCAAGGCGATCTGTGGCAGAATAGCAGCTGATTATCCAAACCTCGGACATAGCCATCACCCTCCTGCCACCGCTTACAGCATCACCAACGTCCCTACTGGCGTCCACCTCGAAGGCTACAACGCTCAGAAGGCCACCTTTACGAAGACCATAAACATCAAGCAAATCGGCCATGCAATCCTAACTGTACCGACGCCGTCAGGCGAGAAAGAGACGTACCTCATCTCGCTGCCCTCCTTGCACGTCGAGGGCCTCTTCGTCGGCTCGCCCTTCCTCGAGCTCAACTCTGCCTCCTACATCACCTCCTCGAGCGGCTTCACCGCCAAGATCGACTACGCAGGCAAAGGCTGGGTCTCAGGAAAGAAGAACAGCTTCACCGCCACGCTCTACCCGACCGGCAAGGAGAAGGACGTGCTCTACTCGGCCTCGGGCCAATGGACCAAAACCTTCGAGATGCACACCGGCGCGCCCAAGCACGCCTCGTCCTCGAATCTGATCGACACCTACGACGCGCTCACCTCCAAAACAACACCGCTTACCGTCGCGCCCATCGAGGCGCAGCACCCGCTGGAGACGCGCCGCGCATGGCAAAAGGTCGCCGAGGCCATCCAGGCCGGCGACATGGACACGGTCGGGCGCGAGAAAAGCAAGATTGAGAATGCGCAGCGCGAGCTGCGCGCCAAGGAGAAGGCCGAGGGTCGCATGTGGCAGCGGCGCTACTTTACCGTGCTTACCACGCCGGACCCGGTGCTGGGCTCGCTGGGGAAGCATGTGGGAGTGCCGGATCATGGCGATGGCGACAAGACGGGGGGCGTTTGGCGATTTGATGACGCCAAGGCTGCGAAGGTCAAGGGCGAGGCACAGTTGGCGGAGGATGCGAAGCAGACGTATGCGAAGGATACGCTGGGGCAGTGAGCGAGTTGTGATATGTACGAGAACCCTCGCAGGCAATGAAAGCTCCAGTGGTATTATTTGGGACTTATTATTGGGAGCATGAGACAACAACGGGATGTGCCCAAGCATGGTATACGACGGTATGGCAAGCATATTAGAGAGAACGGGACCGACCTTTATGTACTTCGTAATAACGCGGCTTTTACCCATGGGTTGCGAAACATAATGTGGGTTTGAAGAGTCCAAGGCCCGGTTGGAGACAAGAGACGAAGTTATGCTAGGCCTACTCAGTAACACCACAATAGGTATTTTGCAGGCTTTTGGTCATGAGGCACGAACGACGGATCGAGGCATTTTCATAGGACCACTTTGATTGACACACATCACTTTGTAAAGTTCGCTGCAGATTTACAACCAGGCGTAATACTGGTTCTGCGTTGTCTTTGCCACACACGCGCACGGATTAATCAGACCGGTGTAGGTATCAATCATTCTTCGCATTCACAAATCTGCCAACGTATTTCCTGACCAATTTTCCTAGGACCAGGATTCCAAAAGTACCTCCCAACCGTCACTCTCACCTTTACTGCTCTCTGAGCTAACGACACGCTCGAGTACTCATTCTCATAGCTCCCAGCTCCCTCTGTCTCTTTTACTTTTTCAACGCCCACTTTATAGCTTGCCGGCGGTGTTGAAGTCCTCGAGAGCAATCGCAGTACGCTTGCTCATGGTCTTCTCACCTTCACGGACCCAGACACGCGGGTCGTAGTACTTCTTGTTGGGCTTGTCGGCGCCGTCGGGGTTGCCGACGTGGGCCATGAGGTAGTCCTTCTTGCCGAGGAAGTAGTCGCGGAAGCCGGTCATGTAGGCGAACTGCATGTCGGTGTCGACGTTGACCTTTACGACTCCGAGCTTGATGGCCTGCAGGTACTCGTCCTTGCTGGAGCCGGAGCCGCCGTGGAAGACGAAGAAGACGGGCTTGTCGTCCTTCTTGGAGAGCTCCTTCTTGACGAACTCCTGGTGCTTGCCGAGGAGCTCGGGGTGCAGCTTGACGTTGCCGGGCTTGTAGACACCTGGGAAGGATAGAAATTAGTATTGGTGCACTATGATGTTAAGGTGGTCGTCAACAAAGTATGCTTACCGTGGACGTTGCCGAAGCCAGCGGCGATAGAGAAGTAAGGGCTGATGGGCTCAAGCTTCTTGACGATCGCCAAGATGTCCTCGGGCTGGGTGTAGAGGGAGTTGTTGTCGACGTCCTCGTTGTTGACACCATCCTCCTCACCACCAGTGATACCAATCTCCATCTCGAGCCACTGCTTCATGGGAGCAGCACGCTTGAGATACGCGGCAGTGGTGTCAATGTTGTACTGCACCTCCTCCTCGGACAAGTCAATCATGTGCGACGAGAACAGCGGCTCGCCGGTCGCCTTGAAGTAGGCCTCGTCGGCGTCCATCATGCCATCCAACCAGGGCAACAGCTTCTTGGCGCAGTGGTCGGTGTGCAGGACGACAGGGATGTCGTAGGCGGGGGCGATGGAGCGGATGTAGTGGGCGGCGGCGACGGCGCCGGCGATGGAGGCCTTCTGGTCGGTGTTGCTGACGCCCTTGCCGGCGAAGTAGGCAGCGCCGCCCTGCGAGGTCTGCAGGATGACGGGCGACTTGGCGTCGCGCGCGGCCTCGAGCGCGGCCACGACGGTCGAGGACGAGGTCACGTTGATGGCCGGGATAGCGTACTCGTTCTCGCGCGCGTGCTTGAAGAGGGCCAGGACGTCATCGCCGACGATGACTCCTGTCTTCCTGCTGAGAACGTCTTGGCAGCCCATATTTGCGGTAAAGCGAGAAAAAGCTGTTGATGGTGTTTGGTTTATAGGTCGAGGTGGGGTCTGTAGATAGGCAATGGGTAAGTAAATGGGATAGCTAGTTGGGAAGAATAGTTGTTGAAGGTTTGAATCTAGGAGAAGCGAGTGAAAAGCGATGACGGGAGCTTGAGGCTTTAAGAAGCTGGTGGTGGGGCAGTGGGCTGTGGTGAATCGTGTTTTAGTTGGAAAGTGGTCTTGTTTTGCATGCTTTGCAAGGAGTTTCTTTCGCTTTCCAAGTCAAACAGCCCACTCTTTTGAGGCGTCCGGGCCATTGACGCAACAAAAGGGTCAGTCGATCAGTGAAGTCAGCAACAGTTGTCTGCTTTCCTTCCTAGACCACTCCTGGCTCTACCAAGCCAACCAGACTGGGGCCATTGCGAAATAGGGGAATCATTTCTGTGGTTCTTCAGTGTCCTCTGTGTTTATGTACCCGATAGTGAGAAGGAGGGCAAAGTGCCCTTTATCAGATTGTGGAAATAGCGGGGTAGCTATCGGCCCTTTGAACTCGGCGCACTAAACATGAAAAAGAAGAACTTGAACTCACAATGCACTTTTGTTAGTGGTCAGACAGAAGACTCGGTGAGGATTGAAGCAGAAACTGTACGAGTTTCGCAACATGCTGCAATTGGGGCGACGTTAGGCCATTTGTATGGAGTCGAGGCCAGGGCCGCTCACTGGTGAAGGTGGGGGGCTTCGCCGTCATAACCCCACTGCCGACACGGACCGAGCGCCCTGGAAAGTGACCCCGCGGCCACCCGCCAAATTCCCGTCCTCACAGCTGCAAGACTGCAACGATGCGGGATTCTACGGAGCCTAGGCGAGAACAAGACGTTACCCCTAGGGCTGTACGCCCTCCAGGAACCACTCATACGACTGCACAGCTGCACTGGCACAACTATAAGAAAGGGCCATAGCTCTCGAGGTTTTCGACGAGGCCGGAGGCTGATGTTCGAGCACCTGGGCATCATGAGATCTTCAACGGAAACCCTCCGAGATTGGACCCGCGCCAGGCACTACAACCATAACATGCTTTTTAGACATGCTACCGCCATGGGTTGTGAGTCCGACCCATGACTTCCGGTCCGAACATTCAAGATGGCTTGCACCGAGTCCAGTCCTCTTCATTTGTCTTGAAGCGGCTATCAGGGATCGAACCAAATATTTGGCAAGTACAATACAGACCTCGTGCGGAGGAGAAAAGAAGCAAACCTTGCAATTGGTCCACAACATGGACACCGAAAGGGCAGGCTCTGAATTACAACAACCAGAAATCAACTGGTCCAAGATCACAATCACCAACACGAAGGCACCATGTGATCACAAATACCAGTATCACTCGATTTTATTATCGTGAATGGTTCGTACTGACAGCACCAAGGTAATCAACCTGAATGACACTGCGTGTGTCTTCAATCGGGCTCGCCTAAGGACGTTCCATCTAGCTCCTGACTCGATTTCATATGGACTAGAAGGAGGTATCCGTCCATGTTTCCCAGCTACTGCCGTCCCAAAGCTGACTTTTGGTCACAGCAGCGGTTGCAGTGGTCTTGTCTGCGGCGAACACCGGGTGAGCATATGTCCATCAAGACAGCGGACTACTAGTGAGAACTTACAGACTCGACTGGTGTTAGAACTACCGTCACCAGTATTGCCAAATTTCTCAAAAATCCTGAAGAGTCTCAGTGATTAGGTCTCAAGGACGGCAGGGGCACGGGAACTCCTCACGGAGTGGCATCGGCAGCAAACGTCGTCCAACCTGCAGCCGCAACGACGTCGGTGAGAGTCGACTTCTGGACAACAACCCGTGCGAGCACGCGCCATGGTCTTCCCAGGGACACTTTACTAGCCAAGCTATAGCCAGATGCTTCGGTGATCTACAGAGCATTCCGAGAAATCAGCATACCTCCAAGTATCACAGGGAACCGAGACGAAGACTTACCGTGCTGGAGTCTATCACGTACCAAGTACTATCCGCCGTCGACCTCGAATTCGCAGTGATAGCACCACCGCCATTACTCGCAATCGTGTACTTGCCACATCAGGCTGCCGCAGCATCAAAAATATAATCTACCGCGCCTTCGATGTAGCAGTTCGAGTATTACTGCGCGCCGGCTTTGGCATACAAACAGTGTCCTGGTAGCCATAAAAGCCAACGCCATAGATTCCTGCTGGTTCCCGTTGGTTGTGACGGCAACAGCCTGTGTTCCCGCGCCGTAGGTGTTCGTGAAATCCAAATTGTACGCCTTGAAGTTGGCGCTGACCACGTTCAAGGTCGCGGATGCGTCGAGGTTGCCTGTGGCTGTCGAGGTCATGCTGCGTTGCAAAGTGGCTACATTGCTCTTGTAGGTGCCGATGCTTTTCCCCGAGGACATCAGTCTTGGCTTGATCCGGGAGTGGAAACACTTACTCGGTTGTCTGTCCATATAGCGTCAGGTTCCCGGTATAGTTGACATATATCTGGTCGGTCCCAACAGTGTAGATGCCTGCGTACACAAAAATGCAGGCAGTCGTCGTGCTGCTGCCGCTCCCGAGGGCGGAGAGCGCAGCGTTCAGAGAGCTGTACTGGCCACTGGCCGGTGCGGTACTGACTACCAGATACCCACTGGGAGGAGTGCTGCGGGCTGTTCTTTTTTCAAGCAAAAGACTTGCGATTGCAGTTCCGAGGGCGAACACCGCTGCGGCGAAAGTGGAAAAGTACATGTGCGTAATGATGCTCTAGCGTAAGGAACAATGAAAGATCATTTCGGCTTGTATCAAAGTCATCAAGGTTACCATGAAATGCACTTGTGCAATTCTACAGTGCATAATTATCAGGTCGCGAGTTCATGACCATTCCAGGACGGAACGTCGACTTTGGTGCTCCGCGGTCTCGGACTTTTGGATACACATGCACCTATGCATACAGAATCTCGTTGGGCTGTTCCGTATACAGTAAATGAAAAGTCCATGTAGGTAGGTAGGTGGCCACGCGGACTTGTGCCTCGTAGCAGTAGTAGCCCGAATACCGCTGTAAGTGCCAGATTAGGCAACTCTACGGGACGATCTTCAAACCTATTGAGCTGCGAAATCTCTAACTTCAGCACTTCCAATCAAAATAATTGACAGATTCGATCTTACTGATACGAAAAAGGTCTCCCACTGGGGTCTTGTGAATTATTCAAGTTCCGCCAAAGGAGGAGAAGACGCAAACGCAAGACATGGGCAGGACCTGGAGGTGTTCACTGATGTCGTCCAATGTATCTTCACGATGCAAATCGGCTTTTCCATATATCTTTCTTGGGAAGGATTGTTTTCTGTGCAAATTATCCACGAGCCATGAAGCGGACCCTCCGCTAGTGCAGACTTGAACCCTTGGTTTCTATCTTCTAGCTGCGGTGAGATCCGGCATCATCTGTCCATCAGATCTCACTCCTTCCTGGCATCTTGTCCAAAACCTTGAAGCTCCTCCCCTCAGCATATGCGCTCGTAGCAGCAGCAGGAGCCTGCTCGGCAGCCGCCCTATCAACCGGCACAACCGTTCCCCTCGCCCACCCCGCGACCGAGAAGCGCGCCTCCTGCACGCCCGCCATAAAATCCTGCGGCGCCGGCAGCACCATCGTCATCCCCGCCGGCATGACCTACAGCCTGCGCTCGATGCTCAGCTTCGCGGGCTGCACCGGCTGCGGCTTCCAGCTCGAGGGCACGCTGAAGGCGTCGAGCGACTACACGTACTGGGCGACGCAGACAGCGATCATCTCCTTGAGCGGCATCAGCGGCGCCAAGTTCCGCTCGCTGACCGGCGCGGGGGTGATCGATGAGAATGGCCAGGATGCGTACGACGACTTCGCTGTGAATAGCGCGCTGGTGAGGTCGACGGCGGTGTACATTACTGGCGGGTCGAACATCTATGTGGGTGGGTTTCGGGCCAAGAACCCGCCGAATGTGTTCTTTACGCAGAAGGGACCGACGGTGAGTATGCATTATGCTAGTTTGACGATAACGGCGGCATCGAAGTCGACGAATGCGCCGAAGAATACGGACGGGTTTGAAATTGGTGAGAGTACTTACACGACTATCAATAATGTGTATGTCAGTAATCAAGATGACTGCGTTCCCTTCAAGTCTGGGTCGAATTATGTTACTATGGACCGCGTTACTTATGCTAGTGAGTTGCTCTCGTCTGTTGTGGCAGGTATAAGATATATATTTATGCTAACAACCAGACCAGGAACAAACCATGGCCTATCGGTAGGACCTCTAGCCAGAACGAATGCCGACTCAGTGAAGAATGTCTATATCAACAATGTCACCATGACCGGCTGCACCAAGGCCGCCGGTATCAAATTATATCCTGGGGGCTCTGATCACGGCACCGCGACAATTACCAACGTGACGTGGCAGAACGTAATTGTGTGCGTGTTCTCAAGCAACTCCTCCATCTCCTCGATGATATTGGGCTTCTGGATAGCATCGGTGGGAGCGTCAGAAAGCGCGGAGCTCTAAGCCTGATTCCTTGGTGAACTCATCCTGCTCACAAGGTGCTGAACATGGCTGGACCCCATGGAATTTCACAGCGACCAGTGCGGATATGCGGTACAAATCCAAAGCTGCTACGGCTCACACGCCGACACTTGTGCAGATGAGCCGAGCAAGGCTGTTCTCTCAGGCATCTATTTCAAGAGCTTCTCAGGCAAGACTGCAACCACGAAGGGTGCCGTCACGGGCAATCTCAACTGCCCGGCCGCGGGCACTTGCGATCTCCACTTCACCAATTACGCAGTGACCTCGTCTGCATCGACGTCTCAGGTTCTGTGTAATAATATTGATAATAGTCCGGGCATAACGTGCGTGTCGAACGCATCTGAATGAGGTAGAGCTGAACGGAGGTCTGTTCGAAGTGTTGTGTACGTGCAAAGAATAAGAAACCAAGACGACAGGGTCTCTTTGGGAATGCCTTCCGCGAAAAGCACAGTCTTTGTAATCAAATGCCAGATACTGCCCAAGAGAAAAACGCCGGTCGGCACATGTCAGTGAAAGATTTGCGTGTAAGGAAATATCCTGTGGGATAAACACTGAGGCTGTGGGCTAGTCGCCATTCCGTATGTGGACTGCCAATGGAAGGCATCACATCGTAGCATTCTAACATATTGTCCGCTAAATTTGGTAATGATGTGTTAGGGTATGTGTGTGTGTCTTGCGGTATTGAGAGCCTTGACTTGCCGCTGGTGAGCAGTATTAAAAAGTATTCACTTCACATGATTAACAAGCAAGGTTCTGGGCGGAATATGCGGCTCATCAGACTTGAAACGTTGCGAGTGAGGCACACTCAAAATAGACATCTGGAGCGCTATGGCAGTGTGTGGACGCAATTGAGTTGCTGTTTTGCCCCGCTGTGTGCCTATGAATCATCACTGGAGGCGGTTGAATGGCAGTGGCAGAATACCTAGGTAGGACCGGGGAGGTGCGGGCAAGAAGCCGATCGTCAAGACCCGGATTGACACAGTCGGCATCGCCTCGGCTATTAGACATGCGCCCAGGCCCACTGCGACTTGTGCTGACAACTTCGAACCACATCTGCTTTGATTGGCCATTTTCTGTACTCCGACGACAACTTTCCTAACCATCCTCCTACCAAGTACCCGACAACCTCGCAGTGTGACCGACTTGCGAGACGAGACGCTGCGGAGTGCACTTCTCAATCTTATATACTTTGTTTGCCAGATTGGACACTACCACCATGGCCTCCACAATGGCTATGAGGAGGCTCACGACTGTAAGTATTCCTCCATCGAGACTTTGCGCCTCGCCTCGCCTCGCCTCGCCTCGCCTCCCCGTCGAGCAACACAATCACTGACGCGATATTACACAGCTCTCGCGCCTCCCGAGACAACAGACCCGAAACTTCTCCTCCACTCGCCCAGCAGGTACGCTCCTCCTCGACCTCCTCCTTGACTTGTTCCTCCTCAGATCCGTCGCCAGTACTGATATAGCCGACTGGCAGCCAAGATATTCACAGGCGGCCGACCTCTGCGGGCAAAGGAGGCGTCACCCTTCGTTAGCACAAAGTACCCGGTAATAGTACGTCGAACCAGCTTGCCCTCCTAACCGACAATCACCAACTGGACAATAATTGACTAGTCGTGTGCAGGATCACGAGTACGATGCTGTCGTTGTCGGAGCTGGCGGCTCAGGCTTGCGAGCTGCCTTTGGTCTTGCCGAGGCTGGCTTCAACACAGCTTGCATATCGAAGCTCTTTCCCACAAGAAGTCATACTGTCGCTGCCCAGGGTGGTATCAACGCTGCTCTAGGCAACATGCACGAGGACGACTGGAGGTGGCACATGTACGATACCGTCAAGGGCTCAGATTGGCTTGGAGACCAAGACGCCATCCACTACATGACCCGCGAAGCTCCCGCTTCTGTCATCGAGCTCGAGAACTACGGCTGCCCCTTCTCACGAACCGAGGACGGCAGGATGTACGCAACAGCCTTTCTGAATGCTAGCTGGGACGGCTGAGCTGACTGTTTGTAGTTACCAGCGTGCTTTCGGTGGACAATCGCAGAAATACGGCAAGGGCGGACAAGCCTACCGATGCTGCGCTGCGGCTGACCGTACGGGACACGCCCTTCTACACACCCTTTACGGCCAATCTTTGCGACACAACACAAACTACTTCATCGAGTACTTCGCCATCGACCTGATTATGGAGGACGGCGAGTGCCGCGGTGTCCTGGCCTACAACCAGGAGGACGGTACTCTCCACCGCTTCATGTCGAAGAACACAGTCCTGGCCACTGGAGGATACGGTCGCGCATACTTCAGCTGCACGTCTGCACACACATGTACCGGAGACGGCATGGCCATGGTCGCTCGTGCCGGTCTGCCCAATCAGGACATGGAGTTCGTCCAATTCCACCCTACTGGTATTTACGGCGCCGGTTGCTTGATTACCGAGGGCTCGCGTGGCGAGGGTGGCTACCTGTTGAACTCCGAGGGTGAGCGGTTCATGGAGCGTTACGCACCGACCGCCAAGGATCTTGCATCTCGGGACGTCGTGTCTCGGTCCATGACCATGGAGATCCGCGAGGGTCGTGGTGTTGGCCCTGAAAAGGACCACATCTACCTCCAGCTCAGCCACTTGCCCCCGGAGATTCTCGCCGAGCGTCTGCCCGGTATCTCTGAGACGGCCAGCATTTTCTCCGGTGTCGATGTCACCAAGCAACCTATCCCCGTTTTGCCCACTGTCCACTACAACATGGGTGGTATCCCAACTCGCTACACTGGAGAGGTCATCACAGTCGATGAGCAGGGCAAGGACAAGGTTGTCCCCGGTCTGTTCGCTTGTGGTGAGGCCGCCTGCGTCTCCGTCCACGGTGCCAACCGCCTGGGAGCCAACTCGCTGCTCGATTTGATTGTGTTCGGCCGTGCTGTGTCTCACACCATTCGCGACAACTTCACGCCGGGTGAGAAGCCGAAGCCTATCAGCGCTGACGCTGGTGCCGCATCGATCGAGGCTTTGGACCAGATTCGCACTTCTGATGGACCCAAGAGCACTGCTGAGATTCGTCTCGCCATGCAGAAGACCATGCAGACGGACGTCAGCGTGTTCCGTATGCAGGAGAGCTTGGATGATGGTGTTCGCAAGATCGATGAGATCGACCAAATGTTCAAGCAGGTCGGCATGAAGGACCGCAGCATGATCTGGAACTCAGACCTTGTGGAGACTCTGGAGCTCAAGAATCTGTTGACTTGCGCGTAAGCTTCAAAACTCCATCCATTACGTGTCAGCCACAAACTAATCATCGCCATAGCACTCAAACCGCCGTCTCTGCTGCCAACCGCAAAGAGTCTCGTGGTGCTCATGCTCGCGAGGACTACCCCGACCGTGATGACGACAACTGGATGAAGCACACCCTGTCCTTCCAGAAGGAGCCTCACGGAAAGGTGGAGCTTGGATACCGCGCCGTCATTCCCAACACCCTGGATGAGACTGAGTGCAAGGCTGTACCGCCATTCAAGCGTGTGTACTAAGTCAAGAGAAGTTGATGCGGAGAGGCCATTAGACAGCATGATAGACGGAGCCAAGAAGCGATCTGGACACGGTGTTCATTATGCACAAAATATCAACAAAGGCACCTGTTGCACCGAAAGCAATAGCCTCGCCAAGTTGATCTGACAGATGGTACCAAAGTTTGGTGTAATCCATTCTTGACGGGAAGTGGCTTTTTGGCGGATCCACTACATCAAGGCGACAGAGGTGTACCACCAAACGCCATTCTCGGCGTTCTGTACATGTACACATATTATTGTGCGATGTTCGACATGTTGGTAGCGTATGCAATTTGATGATCTTACCCAATTTTCCCTTCCCATGCCTGACCATCTCCCTGTGACCTCCTGGCAACTGGAGGGAGGGCTGCGCATTCACTTTAGCCTACCTGTCTGGCGAGTTCATTCAGTATGTATGAATGACAGGCTCTATTCCTTGTTTACTACTTGGGGGTGTCCTTTCTAACGCCTCTCGTCCTTATGGATCATAGCCGAGTTCTTCTCGATCGTCGTCCATCAGTCTCCCCCATTCCAACAGTAACCTAAACATGTACACCCGCATGTCCTCCTTCCTCAACGCCTTCGCCGCCCAATCATGACCGTCAGCTGCAATCTGCTGAGCCAGCGGCGTCTCAGTCTCCGCATCTTTGACCACCAACTTCCTGCTCACAAGCCAGATCACATCCCACAGGCCGCTCAAGCTAGCATCTAGCGGCACGAAATGCTTCCACGGGTGGACGCGCTCATCATACCATGTCCGGAAAAGCGTCGCGCGATACACGGTACTCTTGCTCCGCAGAAATGGCAAAAACCGTCCCGAAAATCCCGCTCCGTCGACGTCAACGAGGTGCCGGTAGGCCCAGTGGTCCTGAAAGTCACTCTTAGCCGGCTCTCCCCCCTGCCCGCCGCCATAGAACGTCGCCGCCATCCCACGACACTCGGCCGGATCACAATGCGTGAACTTCCCGGCAAACGCAATATCAACCGCCGGCGCATCCCTCCGCGCCAACGCCAACCCCCGGCTCCTCTCAACAAACGCGCGCGCAAGATTCACTAGCCGCGCGCGCGCAAAACCAGGCCACGTGTTCCCCTCCGCAAACCCATCTGACGCCGTGCCCCGCCAGAACACAGTGTCCTTCTTCCCCCTCCACTCCCTATCCGCCGTCTCATTCACCCCCACCTTGTCCGCAAAGTGCCACGGGCTCGGCACCAGGATATCGTTGAACCCGCCCACGCGGCTCTGGCTGAAAATCGGCATCGCGCGCTGCGTGATCGCCAGCCCGCCCGGTCCGCCGGGCGAGACCAGGAAGCCGTGTATATGCGCTAGGTCCGGGCGGTCGCACAGGTCCGGTGTCGAGGTGATGACCCCGCCTCGTGCCTCTGGCATCGTCCGGCGACCGGACCACCACCGCTGCCTCAGCGCGGCGGAGCCGGTGGCGCATGTTGGCGCGATGTACGTGTCATACACACCCAGCCGGGGCTTCTTCTTGCTGAAGTACTTCGACCGCGGCGGCGCTGCACTGTCGGTGGTGGTGTCCTCCTCCCCGAGCGATGACTCGGCGCTCGTGCTAAACCACCCGCGCAGCGGATGCCCCTCGCCCTTCGACGCAGCCAGCACACCCCGCGGCGCGTCGCCCGCCGCCCTCAGCCGCGCCATCTCCCCCGCCGGCACCGCCACCCGCGCCTCGTCATCAAGATTAAACGCAACCTCCATATCCGGCAGCGCCGCAGCAAACGGCGCAACCATATCGCGCCACGCCTCCATCATCCACCGATGCGTGTCAGGCACGCCCGCGCCGGCAATTTCGACGGCGCCGCCGCGAATGCGCAGTCCGCCGATGCCGAGGTTGCGCTGCGCGAGGAGGTGGCGTGTGCGTGCGCGCAGCTCGGCGGGCGGGAGGCCCCAGAAGGGGAGGAGGTCGGTGTGGATCTGGTCGAAGGGGACGATGATGGGGGAGTGGTGGGTACGTGCGTAGGCGCGCCATTGCGCGAAAAGCGGGGGTGGGGGCAGGTTGGCGTAGCGGGCTTTGTAGGCGGCTGCGGCGGCGCTTGCGCTTGTGTCTTCTGCGGCGGCGGCGGCGATCCAGTCGTTGGAGAGTTGCTGGCCGGCTTGGACAATGGCGAGGGCGTCTTTGGGGTGGGTGAAGAGTAGGGTGCGGGTTGTGGTTGTGGTGAGGAGGAGGGTTAGGATGGCGAGGGTGGTGGTAAGACGGCGTTTGTGGTGGGGGGTTTGGTCGGTCGCGAGGCGGACGGTGTGGTGCGAGAGGAGCGCGAGGCTAAGAATCGCGAGGACGCCGATCGTTATTGCTACTGCCGAGCTTGGGTGTGCGATGCCGTAGCCGGTGATGGGCTGGAGATTCGGATGCACTGATATAAACGCCGCGCCGCCCACGAGCGCCACCGTGGTGGACGTCATACAGCCCAGGAGATACGATCCAGACAGCAGAACGCCAGCAGCCACAAGGCTGTCGAGCAGCAAATTCCCTACAACGAGGCCCCGATACGACGACGTCGTAGCGATCTCTCTCCAGCTCGTCGTGGCAAACGGCGAAGTCACCACCAGCACAGCAAGCATAGCCACCGCCGCAAGCACACACTCCTCCGCCACCTGGCAGCCTCCACTCACCTCCGCCGGCGCCGCCGGCTTTTCCTCCGCATGGAGACGCCCTTCTCTCCTCCGTCTCCCAACGAGCAATAATGCACTGGCGTCAAAACCCAGGACCAGGAGCTGCACGAACCCGGCTGCAGGCCATAACGTGCCGCTAGGACAGACCATGCCGGTCGTGTGCGCGGTGAGGACGAGGAGGCGGTCTGCTAGGAATGCCCAGGTGAGCGCGAGGGCGACATGGCGCAGAGGAAAGCGCTGGCGTAGCTCGGTTTTCTTCGACGAGACTTTGGCGAGATGCGTCCAGAGGCCTTGCGGTGGGTTGGGTGAGCAGTCGTGTGTCGCCAGAGGCGTGTAAGCTTGCTGCTGGGGCCGGGCCCAGTCTGCCACTACGAGTAGTGCAGGGAGGAGGAGTGTCTGGGACATCGCGGATCAGCAAGACATCTTTCCGTACACGCTTGGAGATCTTCCGTTTTTCTTCCTCCTCTTTTCCTAGATTTCTCCTTTTCGACGCTTTCACTCGGCAAAGTATACTCACATAACCTGCCGGAGCTAGACATTGCGCCCACCACAGCGTATGGCGGAAGAAAAACGCCCTCAGCACCAGAGCAAGAGGCACGGCCAGAACTTTCACCAACTCGATCCTCGTCGGGCTCTGTGTGATCTGGCGCAAATACTGCCTCCCCGAAACTCGTTCCCCAGTTTTGCATCTGGTATAGAACACCAAGCTGAGGCCAGTCCATAGCAAGCTGAACGCGGTCAGGACGACCGGTCGTTCTGCGATCTTGGTATTAGCACACAAGACGAATGGCGCGTCCGATCACTTTTCTTTTCTTCTTCCATGCCAAACTTACCGAGTGAGGCTGTTGTGGAAGATCGCCTCGAAAGAACAAGGACTCCCACGGTGAAAACGCTGCAGCCACTGTCAGTAACAATAAACCTCGCAAGTGCGCTCAGCACGACGTCCGCATCGCGCAACCATCAACCATCAACCAAACAACACAGCCAACGAGAAGGTGCCGGGGAGAAAGAGAGAGTGCTCACCACAGCGCAACTGACTGCCTCGGATGCCCACTCCGAACCGCCTCCAACACAGCAGCAAGCGGAATTCTAGCCAACATCATCAACAAAAATAAGAAAAGAAATCAACAAGACGACAAATGAGCTCACTCCCAGGAAACCTTAGGTAAAACAGAGGTCGCCCAGAAACAGAAGTGCCTACATGAACGCCTGTCAAAAACCAGTTACGCAAACATCCTTAAGAGACGTGGCGGGCCCCATGTTGCCCGTCAGCACGAAGGGGCACAAACCCGGCCTAGCTCTGACAAGGCAGTGGCACAGCATGGCGAATCCTGCGGAAGATGGGGACCACTAGAGAGGCACGGAGGACGTTCTGACTAGCCGCATCCTCAGCTGAGGGGGGGGGGGGGTCGGTGGCAGAGTAAGACGATCCCGCTCCCCGCCCGCAGCGCGTTGAGTAGTCTCTCGTCTTTTTCCCCCCCCATCATCAAGTGGCTAATGAACTAGCGCTCCAGGGCAGGTTTTTCCCGCGGAGCGTTGTAACCATATTTACGCTCTAGGCGCCGCCTGCCTGCTTATTACAACATAGTGTGGAATATAAGGATGATAAAGAACCCAGAAAATCGCGGCAGATAGATCCTGTCAGACTGGTTGCGTGAGAGCAAATTCTCTCCATCAGCTGTTGTGCCATGACCCCGAATGCGGAAATCCTGTACCATCAGCAGCCAGTAACATCCGAGATGACCATCGCTTTTGCTGACTGCATCGCGTATCTGTGAAATCTTGAGTGCCTCAGACAAATGGCACAGACGGGCTTTCCGATAACCTCGCAGCGTCCCCAAGATAACTGTTTGTGTGGTTGGCTATCTGTTGTTGCGGCAAGGCTGTGGACCTCTTTGCGGACGGGACCCCGCAGCCTCGTCTAAGTGGAGCCCTGTGAATATCCGTGTCAGCGGCGCTGCGGTGGGCGGCCGACACAGCCGAGCTGTTTGCCTTTGTTTTCGCTGCGCGCGCCGTGTGGCCGCTCGGCTGGAGGCCTTGGGGCTGAAGCCATCCTTGGATCCAACGTGTTTGCGCCTCAAGTCTTTCTCTTTTTGCGCATCAGCTATCTACCACCTAGAAGCAGAGCATGGGCGTCAAGTTTCCAAATGTGCGTTTCGAGCACGCAAGGGGCACAAAAAGTATTGTCAAGGATCCAATTGCACCCTTCTCGTGTTACCCAAAGAATATATACAACGGTCAGGCAAGTCCTCACACTCTCCGCTCCAAGACATGCTCACTATAACCCGGAGAAACAATAGATAGGTAATGCAATTGAGACGCGACCTGACAACGCTCGCTCGCAACTGTTGGAATAGTGTCAAGAGGGCTTGGCAGCTTTCACCGTCGCAATGCATCACAGGTCCGCGACCGCCCGACCTGAAGTCTTCTGGCTTCAAGTACGGCTAGCACTCTGGCGCGCACGATTCGAGTCGGACGAAGCAATCCCCACGGCATCCAAGCCAATGGGATAGACGCACTCAGGCCAACGAAGCTGGACGGTCCACTAAGACCTCCGAACCTTATTCCAGAACCTTTTCATGACGTTCTTGTCGCCCGCAGCATTATCAGGACCCCATTGGTCCACGGCCGCCAGCATGTTGTCAGCTTCCGTGGGCACCTGGCCATCGCTCCAGCACACAGCCGTCGTCTGGCCGGCGGGCGCCGCAATTGGCTCGCTGCGCGGCGGAAGAGAGTGAGACTTGCGCCGCCCAGCATTGACGTACGGCGCCTGCGGTTGCCAGCCGTAAATGAGCTCCTCGTTCGCGCGCAGATCCGGTCTCGTGAGTGTCATCCGAAGTGTCATCTCTCGTGAGGACAGGGGGTTGGCACATGAGTCGCTGCTCATCGGCTTGTGGGGCAAGGCTGGCTTCCGGCTACCGCTGGACTGGTTCAGCGGGTCGGTAGGGCTCCTCAAAGGACGGTGATGGCCCGGAGGCGGCGTAAGGCCGCCGCCAAGCTGTGGTGTTTTAGGAGAGTCCGGGTCGCTCAAACTACTGGCATCATCGTGTATGCTCCCTTCTTCCTCATCACCGTCAAAGTCCAGGAAGGACCGCATGTTGTCCGAGCCATCTGACCGTGATGGGCGTGTGTGACCCCTTGCCTCGGACGTTGATGGTCTCTGTGTGGCTTCAGTGGCTGGGAACCCATACTGGACGGCCTCGTCGAATTTCGAAGTCGACGCCAGATATGCCCGCAGCTTCTGTCGCGCCTCGGGATCCTGGTAATGGGCTGCTGTCGGATCGATAGTGGGAGCCGGGTCCGTCTGGAAATGCTTAGACGGATACATGACAGAAAGAGTCCGGGACAGCCGTCGTTGAGTCGGGTTTGACTGCGGTGGCCTGGTCCTGTCCAAAGCTGGACTTAGTGGCGAGTCTTGGCTCCCTGGTCGACTTGCAGTCATCGAACTCCGCCCGAAGGGTAGTTTTGATATGGAGATGCGCCTCCGGAAAGATGGCCGTCTTTTACTGAATGTTTGCGGGATATCCTCCCGGAGGTTCGCGTGATATTCGTCCACGTCAAGCCCCAGGTCTAGATCCTCTTCTTCATCCAGCCATCGAAAGCTGTCATACAGGCTCTGCCTCATGGGGTCTCTGCCATTGAGCTCGAGTTGATGCTCCATTGCGCTCCTCATTGAGTCGAGACTGCCTCTTCGACTAGAGAGAGTGGCTGTGGAGTGGTCGATGTCGGGAATGGGTGAAGTCGAGTCTCTGTCGTTAGCGCGACCTCGGGTGGTGAATGCCTCGTTGGCTGCTTCAAGGATGACACTGGCGCGGAGGTGCTTTATGAGATTGACTTGCTCCTCGCGTGTCAGGTCTGCCTTGTTGACTTTGTCCTGGAAGCCGAGGACCCAGGAGTCATCCGACTCTGCGGTCACGCGAGAGTCGCGCAGATCACGACGATCCGGAGCAGCCGTCAGGGTTTCGGGTGAACTGTGGGCCGGACGGTGTTTCCGGTGATAACAGCTCTGGGACTTGAGGTCTGCGTAGTGGTTGTAGAGGAGGTCGTCCGAGTCCTGAGCAAATTGAAGACGTTCCGAGGCTGAGAAATACTGCAGTGGGAGGAAGAGTGGTGATGTCAGTGGGCAGTATCCAGAAGTGCCAATTAGAAGTGACGACAAGCTGGCGTACAGCGCCGAGAAGGGTCTATTATTTGGAAGTGCATGAACGACATGGCATGGAGGAGCAAGACAAGGCACGACTCATGGAGCGTGCGAGATAGGAAACGAGCTGGGAGTGTACAGTACGATCTCCTCTCTGTCTCTCTCTCTCTCTCTCTCTGGCGCCATGCAGCTATGCACGGCCAGGAACTGCAGGAGGCAGGCCGCAGGGTGCGTGTGGCTTCCTCGTGCCTGGTGGAGACGTGCATAGCATCGCATGGCGGCGGCAGCAGCAGCAGGGAGCAGCAGGCCAAGCAGGCATTGAATGGAGAGATTAGGTTGAGGGGCCGCAGCAAGGGCAAGGGCAAAACGCAAGGATGAGGCCCTGAATGGACGAATTGACAGCAGGAGCCACTCGCTGTCACTTGCCAAGCGCGCATGGCTCCTGGCAGCTGCAGATCCAACATTGGTGCTGGTGGTGCTGGTGGTGGCTGTGTGGTGCCCTGGAGAGTCGATGCACCCGCCTCCACCAGCATAATGAACGTGATATTCAATGCTCAGACTGCTCTGTGACTCTGCGGATGCTGCGCGACCGAACGACTGCTGCGTATTCATTGGACACGCACAACAGCAATTCAGTGCGAGAGAGCGGGCGGGGAAAATATAATATACGAATGTGGGTGTGCGTGTGCGTGTGCGTGTGGGCGTGTGCGTGTGCGGGTGCGGGAGTATGCGTGGCTGGCTTCGGCCCTCCCATGTGTGAGATCGCGCCGCCGGGCGGGCATTCCCAACTTGGGGTGCACCGCAGCGGGTTGATGATAGTTGACAGATTGTGGATGAATGGGTGTGTGCTTCGTAGACGGGGAGGGCTGGCTTACCAGAGCTTGGCAACTGTTGTGGCACCACTGTGGAACGTAATTAAATATGTTTCACAGAGACGAAGGACAATATCGGACACAATTGAGTTGAGCACAGATGAAAGGAAAAGATGTGATCGAGGGAATCGAGCTGTTGGGATTCCGAGGATTGCCACAGACTCGCTGTGCTCAAGATATTGGGTACAATGGAGCAGGCCGATCACACCTCGGTACCGGTTTTTTCAGAATTGAGAATAGAGTGCAGAGTGCCAAAGTGAGATCGGCGTCGATCGCCAGCGGCTTGGGAAGGATTAAACGCGACTCGCAATATTGACGACAAGATGTCACGGGCCCCGTCCACAGCGGACGTGCGCCCACAATCGAGTATTGGATGGACCGGAACGCCTCAGAAAAGAACAGGAAAGACACCCAAAACGGACAGAGCCGTCAGCACTCTCGGCACGCTTTTCCCACTCGGAAGCGAAGCGAGCCTTACGATGTTGGTCTTGATACGACCCACACCGGCCAAGGTATCCGGCACGCGAAGAGCGGCGTCGCATTCAGGCGGAGCGGAGCTTTCCAGGTCCGGCGCTTGCAGCAAAACTAAACGATAGACGGTGATTTTTGACACCATCGTCACCCTTCTCCTCGACTAGGCCTAGTCTGGAACTTTTCGATAGTCCCGACTAAGCGGTGCCAGACAGCTGGGCCCAAGTGGACGCGGCTTACTAGACCGTTGCCAGCCTTGGCCCAACGAGGCTCAAACGCCGATGCTGTCTTAAAAAGCACGCGCTTTCCATCCTCTGATGTCTGTCTTGTTCCCCACCGCCACGCATATTCAGCTTCAACGTCCGCCACTCGACGGACCTGCGGTCACCCGCGCGCTCGAGGCCCCTGATAGCTGCAGCATGGCCACTGGCGCAACATACAGCCGGAGGATCCAGTAGAAGATTCAGCCATTATGGACCATTGGATGCCCAGAACACACGGACGGGAACATGACGCGAGGCCGTTCTCGATTGGGTGCACTTTCGAAACAACAACAACAACAGCAACAACAACAACAGCAACAACAACAACAACAACAACAACAACAGCTCGGGAATCAACAGACAACGTGACGATCCAATGACAAAGGGCAACACAATGGGGAAATTCTTGGGACCCAGAAACCGACAGGTCGAATTCCCTCCGACAGCCAAACAGCCGAGACTTCAGCATCCTCGACAGGGGAAAAGGTATGTCGCACCCTCCGGAAGAAAGAAACAGACAGACAGGAACCGTGCAGGCAAGCGTACCTTTCGTTGTATCGCCAGCGGAAGAGCCAGATACTCTTCCTTTGTGATCGCCGGCCGTGGTCCTTGGCTCTCGACCTCGTCCACCTCGTCCGCCCAGTCCCTCCGCCCGTCCCTGCGCGCACTCGGCGTGCCAGACGATCCAGGTCTTGTCGACGGCGTCAACTTGCCCAGATGGTTGCTCACGCTGTCCACATACGCCGCATCGTCGCTCTCCCTGCCCGTGGCCGCGAAATAGTCAGTGTTCGTCCGCCCATGGTCAACCGACTGCGACGGGCTCCTCTTCTTGCCCCAGAAGTGGAACGGGCTTGCCGACCGCTGCGCGCTGCTGCTGGTACCACTGCTGCCGGTCTTGGGCGCCGAGCGCGGCCGGAAAGGCGTGCTCTTCATGGCGTCGGCTCCGGCGGTGTTGGAGTAGCTCGAGTTCAGCCTGCTGTCGGTGGGCTCTGGCGTGAGCTGCTTCGGCACCATCGTCGGCGCCGACGGAGGCTGGTCGTCGAGTAGTCGACGCTGCTCCAGAGCGAAGGAATGCTGCGTGGTCGGGGATGCCCCAGCGGTCGAGGGTGTCGGGTCGAAAAAGGTCTGCGCGTAGACCGACGGCACTGGGCTCGTGGGGACCGACACGGTATATGCGGTCGAGTAATAGGTTGTGCTGGACGATAGTGACCCTGTGTCGTCGTCGAGGTATGTCTCGTAGCTATTTTCCCGGCACAGCTGCTTCAGGGTGTCGTAGTGTTGTTGTTGGCGGTTGTATTCGTCGTGTTCTGCAAACTGGATTCCGTGTTGATGTTGTGATTCGAGGCGTGTGGGTGAAAGGTTGAGGAAAGACACCAGACGAGTCAACTCGTCTGAAAGGAGCGGCGCACTCGCACTCGCACTGGCACTGGCACCGCCTGTCGTATTGGATGGAGCGAGGTGAAGCGGCGGGTCCGGGTCAGTGTGCCGTAGATCTGGATCTCGCGAGGCTGCTCTTGATTCACCGCCAGACCCGGTCTCCTCTTGGGCCCAGCGGTCCACGCTCTCGGGACTCCTGGGCAAAAGAGCTGCTGCTACCAGCTGCTGCAGCACGACGTCGCCATTGGCACACCGTGACGTGGGACCACCCGCAAAATACCCCAGCTGCGGGCGCTCGGTGCCCATGCCTCGCGCTCCTCCTTCTCGTTCGGTGGCGCGTCCCCCGACCAACAACAAGCCATGCTCTCCCGCGGCCATAGTGCTGTTCATTCTCGCTGAAACCGGGGTGCAGCGGACGCAGGGGGGGGAGGGTCTGCTGGAGGCGGGTCCTTTCCCGATGATTGATTGACTGGTGTCGTATCCACCTGGTCCGCGAGCGGGTCTTGTGTGTTTTTGGATGGTTTGAACCCCCAGGGGACGAGCAGCTCTTTCGCGTTCGAGGGCACGGGCCGCGCAGCAAGATGGCACGGTGGCAGTACTGGAAGGTAGCGAGGCAATGCTCTCGGGCTGCCAAAAGAGTCAGAGAAGCCTGCTAGCGAGGCTGAATGCGTGTGTGCTGTTGGTCGGGAGCACGAGAGCACGCCAAGAGGGCGTCAGCATTAGTACGGGACTGCGGGCTGTCTTTCGAGCCTTTGATGAGGGGCCCACCGTTCCTTGGTGTGCCTACGTGGTGCCAACCAGCAAGAAAGTGGCCCACGTTTGGCTATATCTAGCAAAAAGACTGAGCAGAATCTACCTGTATTGTGTATGAGATTGGCATCTTGTTTCTCAAGAGTCATTCCCTGCCTCGGAACCGTCGCAGCTTGCTGGTCTACGGAGCTGATAGCTCGAAAGGCAGACGAGTGCTTCAAGGGTTCCCAACCAGTCGTCAACCTTGAGAGGCTTGTTCGTCCCAGGGCGTCCCAGGGCGTCCCCAGGAGTCCCCAGGAGTCCCAAGGACGTCTCAGGGGGCCCTGGCAGCACGTAGCTTCGGGTACCTGCCGCGCTGCCGAAGCTGCCACAGGAAGCCGATATGCCCATAGGTGCCCATCATCAGACGAGAGGCTTCTCTGATGCAGCCGAAACACCACTCGGTACAAGAGAGACTTGCTCATCCAGCCTTTCTACGGGACACAAGTAAGCCTTTTGTAAGCAAGTGCAACATATGCCTAGAAGTGAAAACAACTGATACCCGAGACCATCACGACCCGGCCCGTGTAAAAGGCCATTTCAGAGGCTTGGGGATGATCCTGCGTTTCACAAGTGTGCTCTACCCGTTGCCTGAAGCACTCTAGAAGTATGCTGGCTGCCGAACCCATACTGTATACATTGTAAACTTCGTACACACGAGAACCATTGACAGATGCTGCTGTACGACTTACAAGTACAAACGTATAACGAAGCCATATCGTTCAAGGGCAAGCGCATATTGACGGCGACTGAACGCACGCGGCAGCTGCCCAGACCACTCTGTCCAGTCTGTCTACAAATCCGTGCCAAACCCCGTAGTTAAATGACACAGAACTGCCGCACCGACGCCGTTCGTCAGCCACAAAAGGCCCAGACGCGACCGACGCGCAATCTTGGTCACATGGCAACACTGGCTGAATGGAGTGGAATGCAACCTGCTTGCTCCGTACCGACATCTTCTACTATTATAGTCAAGCAATGCTGGCAGCGTTCCATTGCCGAACTATGAAGGTCGGAGAATTCCTGCTTGCGATGCAAGAGATACGACATGCCCTGGGTGCCCGCCTGCAAAACAAAAACAGGAACATGAAACAAGTTGCTGTGAAAGTCTTCTTCCACTCTGCCAGGATACGCAGTGTTCCCGAGGTGCATATTGCAACGCTCCCCACGATACGGAGTACACGAGCTTCCCCAAAGGACCGACCTTCCAGGCTTGTGAGCTCTCCCACAAACGCATCCGACGATCCACAATACAGAGCCTAGCGGTGCCTGGGCAGGTGGCATTCGGGATTCGCCAGCTCACCCTCTCCATTTCCAATGTGACGGCGCACACGCTTGCTCAAGTGGACCCTAGACGACCGCTGTGGAGCACGAGGCTCATCACTGCAAAAGTAATTTGCGCTGCGGTATTTGGCAATGCCGCGTGCAGACGCACAAGTCTATCCATGATCCGATGTGTAGTCCGAGCTCGCGCTGTAAACTTTCTAGGAATTCTCATGATCCTGCTGCTTTGATGGCTTTGGATGTAGAATCGTCCCAGAACACTCTGGTGCAGTCAAAGCTATTAATAAGTGAGACCCTCGGGGAGCAGGGGACGCGGGAGTGCACGTGTTTCTAAAGCAGACTGACTCTTCAACGGAGTCTGGCCTTGTGACACCGCCTCCAGTGAATCAGTGCCTCGGGCGGAGAATGAGGTGGTGACACCGCAGATTGATAGCAGCTGGAATGCCAGCTTCGGTGGCCCAAAGAAGAAGCTCGCCGCCGTCTCAACCTCCCCTGTGCGCCTATACAGAGGCAACATCTCCGTACTACTGTGCAACATATAGAGTGTCTCAGCGGGCTTGACAGGCGACAAGCGCAGCGTGTAGCCGATATTTCCCTGGGATATGGCCCTCTGATATCAGCTGACACCTGCAGGAGCTCCAAGCGAGGGCGATCGCAGAAGCAAACTTGCGGGCGGGTCTTTTAGATGACAGGAGTACAGATCAAAACTACTAATCTAGCTTGCTCGTTATAGCTTGCTGAACTTGAAGATACTGATAGTCGAGGCGCGGCGTGTATCACACTTGCAAGATGGCATGTCGGGGAAAACGATGAGCCCATGACTCTATCCCACGGAAACCATGGAAACTTCTACAGCCCACTAGCATCTGATGACAAGTCAGTTCTCTGAGAGCACAAAGCAAGATTCACACTTGCGACATCGTGGGTATCACTAGCTGTCAGACCCGCCAGGCTGAATATGCATTGATGTGCTTTGAACGGCCGACAGGGCTGATCACATATCATGAACACAGTGATGCATCGGCCGCGGAGGCGAAAGGGCCCAAGCTCGCGCACAAAGGCCTTCCTTGGGTTCCTTCGGCTTGGCCATGCGGTATACCTCATTTGGATCGATTTGTGCTATATCGTAATGTAAGATATATGCAATTTTATACTTGGTAAATCATATTTCAGTTCAGGGAAGATTATCGAAAACGGGACTGTTCGCTTGCCAAATCGCTTCATCTCGGGTCCATCGGCCTCATTTCCAAATCAGCCTCATCACGGTTCGCCACTCTCATCATTCCGGAGTCCGGACATGAAGAACATGTAATTCACAGCACATTGGCACACGCACGTGGTATGATATACCTTGGCATCTCACACCCAAGATGGCCTCGAACCACGGGACCATAGATCCGCACCGTCCTCTAAAACAGATCGGCCGCGCAGATGCACACCATGGAGATCCAATCGCAATGTTCTTGGTCTTGCCGATCCGGGATGATAATTTCCTGTACTTATGAAGCTTGTACGGATCTGTGAAGGCGAGCGGTGTCGCGTCACAGGACGAAAAACGCTCGACCCAGCACCATATCTGATGGATAGTCGCACAGTACTGTCTGTGCTGGATGTTCCGTTGGCGCGCGGCTGATCCCGCGATCAACTAGAGTCGGAAATTTTGCAAGTTTCAGAGGACTGACCATTCCAAGGCAAAGAAACTTTCGTGAGTCGCAATGAGTGTAGGACCGTGTGGAGGGTGTTACGGCTGTCGTCCAGCTTCAACCTTTGGACGTGGGGATCGCCGCGCACGGCCGCAACGACAGTGGGATTTGAGGGTCGACTCGAAATTAAAGTTAAGATACAGTAATATCATGCAAAATCCATTGCACAGCATGTCGCAGATTAGCGAGAAAATGTACTGAAGCCCGAGTGTCGGTCGGTGCGTGCTGGGTCCCTTTGCGACATGGCTGCGTGTTCTGTCCTGGCAGGGATTCAACAAAACTGACCAATCGTCTTACACCGTTTCTAGCCTCGTCAAGGTGACATGCGACGCATAACAACGATTGGAATATCCGGTCTTCGCATAGAAAACTGAAGACAATCGTAGTCTAACAGTATGAAATCTTCTGACGTGGGCGAGGTCATCTCCAGCGCTTCACTAAACGTGGCCGAATCGCCACGCATCGAGAGTACATGTTATCACCCTCACGCCGATGTCAAAGACCTGCGCTGGGGATGAGCCAAGAGCAGTGCCCCTCTCCTCGGCTCAACGAGGTCCCCAAACTATTGGTGCATGACTTGGTGGAAAGGCTCCCACTGTTGTCCAGAATATCCGAGGGCAGCGAGCCTACTTGAGTCGCTCTATGGTGCTAGCAAAGACCGCGCAATTGTGTTTGCCTCCCTAATCTAAAAATCAGAAAGACTATCTATCAAAAACATGGCAACATGCGCGGGAAATGGACTTCAAATATCTCCGCCAACTTCCAGAACTGCAACGCCCCCAATAAACAAAGCTTGCTCCAGGACCGACCAGCTGCGGTGCTAACGGCTCTCATGCTGCTCATCACCAACATCGATACCACAATGGGCAGTAAGGCTTCCGATCGGATCATGGTACTCAAATACTTCAGGCTTCCTGCTACCGTTGCCGCTACCCGTGGTGATCGCAGGTGCCACAAATCGCGATACGCCCGTAGTACGATCGTATGACTGGTGAGTAGACCCGTTTCTTTTCCCTCCACCGCCGGGCAGGTCGACAATGAACTTTGGGATGTTGAAGCCAGCAATGGAGCCTGTGATCTGTTCTTCGAGGTCAAGCAAGGTCTGAAGCGGCGTCCTGAGGTGCTCGTTCATCTTGATCATATCGCAGATGTAGACATAGTACTATAGACAACCGTCAGTAATTTCCATGAGGCTCAGCAATCGGGTGGAAAGACGTACTGGGGTTATGTTGCTGTCCGCCAAGATTCTAATCAACCGCGACATAGTATCAACATCATCGTTCACACCCTTCAAGAGCACGGTTTGGTTGCGCACAGTCACACCCTGCTCAAAAAGGGACTGTGCTGCTGCTCGCGTCACCCACGAGATTTCGTCCGGGTGGTTGAAATGCGTGTGCAGAGCGACTGACTTGCCCGCTCGCCGAGCTTGCGCAGTGACGTTGATCAAGGCGGATGCCCACCCATCGTTCGGGTCAGTAATGCGGATGGGCGCAACGGCCAAGCCTTTGGATGCGAATCGGAATCGTCGAATGTGTGGAATGTCGATGAGGCGTTGCCCGATGTGCTCGATGTGTCCAGGTTCCAGATAGTATGAGTCTCCCCCCGAGATGACGATGTCTTGCAGGTGAGGAGTGGCTTCGATGTATTCGAAAATCGCGTCCCAGCGTCTCTTAGTCGGTTTGAAGGAGGTTTTGGTGACGGAGTCAGTGTCAGCGCCGACAGCGTATGAGCGAGTGCAGAAGGAGCAGTATGTCGGACAGACAGAGGTCGCTAGATTTTGGTCAGCTTGTGCAATGCACAATCTTTAAACCAGGAAAGTTCGCTGCTGGGTCAGAAGGCCTACCAAGAAAAAGTGCCTTGTCTGGATATCTGTGTACCAAGCCTGGTACCGGCGAGTCCGCCGTCTCATGGAGGGAGTCGAGCGTCAGCTTTGGGTGATCTGGAAGTATAATAGACTCCAAAGGAAAGAATTGTCGGAAAATGGGATCGTTCCGTGGATCTTTCCAGTTGATGCGGC
Source organism: Plenodomus libanotidis (assembly GCA_022609195.1). Classification (NCBI taxonomy): domain Eukaryota; kingdom Fungi; phylum Ascomycota; class Dothideomycetes; order Pleosporales; family Leptosphaeriaceae; genus Plenodomus; species Plenodomus libanotidis. Next base: position 144,126 of record JAGKQA010000051.1, read on the forward strand.
TGAGAACGTAGGGCCTATATGAGGAGCTCAGCAACACCGTACACATGAGAAGGGAAACAGGGGGACCAACGTGACGCGTATTGCCATGGCCGCAGCATCGACACCTCTGAAAACGTCATTCACAAAGTCTTCGCGACTCTGGGTCCTCACGTCGTTCTTATCGTAAGGAACCTCGTCTGGCACCACAGCGTTGAGGAACTGCCAAAGCTTGGGCCTGCCTTGTACGGTGTTTCGTATCTGCACATGGGAAATCAGTCAATCATGACCACAAAGTCCGTCCATAGGCACTTATCAAGGACTTTGGACTGTCGAGCTTTGTGCAAGATCAAGGGCAGCTGAGGGTGGGCACTCACACTCCAACGATAAGAGAGAAAGTCACTGGCTGACACATTTTCATATACCGGCACGCGGCGCCAGAACTCGTCGACATCACCACGAGGAAGATCCAGGTATGGCTGTTGTATGCCATGATCCACCGCGGCAACGGTTGCATACCGCAGGGGCTGATGTACCAGAGCAGCGACAGGCGCCCGGAGGAGGGGCCGTCGTACGAACGTCGACAGCATGATAGTTGGTGATCTTGGGGGCCGTGTGCAGGAATCCCAGTTCTCGGTTGAGGTGTCCGGGAAAGCGCGAATCGTCTGTGATTTCCCAATATTATGAGAATCGCCTCCTCCAGGTCTCTTTTTCGTGGCTGCAGTGGATGTGGGTGAGACAAGACTGTGTTGGAAGGCACGACGTGATGTAATCGATCTTGTTCTTGTAATAACAGGTCTTGTGATTCGGGATGTTGCTTTTGAATTCAAGATGAGGCTCTTAGTCCCAGACTTAAGTGACTCTCGTGGCGTTCTGAATAATTGCCTCTGATGGTCACAAGCCCTTTTGAGTGTGTTTGACAAGATCGTATCCTGCCGAGTGCTGGTCATGAGGCCAAGAGTTTGATCAAAAGACAAAGAAAATGCAGTTGATGCTGATGTGAGAGTCCAAAAACGAGTGAATATGCATAAGGGTATCACGAACCGCGGGTTTTATACAACCGACATGCTCTGGAGCCTCGTCAGTCCAAGCAGTCGGTACCAACTGCAAACTGCACCTGGATCCACTGTGTATATCTCCACGTAGGTAGAACCTCGGGTACTGCTCCCTGAATGAACTTATGAAGTACTTTGGGATGCTGCACGATCTAGTTCTGAGAGCTGCAAGATTTGCTTGGAAGGAGGCCACGGTGGCGCATTGGTGACGGCGCAAGCACCAGGCGCACCGCTTCCGGTTTCGCGAACATGTTAAGGTACTTGACTTTATGGCTTTTAACGCGCATAGCATATGTCACAAATACTTTGAGGTCCGCGAAATGGACATCGGGCTTATGTTTCGTCCGCCTCGTTGTCTGAGGGCGGCAAGGCAGAGTAGCACAAATGTTGAGGCACCAGCCCCTTGATAGCGCAGCAGCCTTGTGCATCAAAGGTTGGCCATACTCGCATCACCATCGTGATGATTTTTATATTTTTTTTTGCTGTGGTCATAAATTATTGTGAACGGCACTGGGTCAGTGATCTGTCCCAGAATGTCGCCTAAACTCCATTAGCCCTCTCGGTGCCTGGTGAGGCGGTAGTCGCAATGTCTGTTGAATCGACAGCAGACAACTGTTTTAGAACACTCGACATCCATAAAGAATCGAGATCTCAGAAAGTAACAATAGCCCTGAACGATACAATCTGAGCCCCGCTGGTTCTATTTCACGACGGAGTGCCTCAAGGAACGGCCTCCTTCCCGAGTCGAGAGACCACCGGCGTCTTTGACCAAGGCTGCCGACAACATGAACTTGCGGTAAAGTCATGGAAAGTCTCCGAAGGGTAATTCAATGTCAAAGTACGGTACAGTATCATCTAGGGTGGATACTGCCCGTTGGCTGCGGTCATCTAACAGTTGTTTGACCAGTAACCCAGCATGAATACTGCTGTGAATGACGATCAACCCGGTCTACAAACAAGAGCTAAGACGATGGTATGTATACCAAGACTTCACACCCATTGGTGAGTATTCTGTCATGCAGCAGTAGTCATGGGGCCCGCAGACAATGTGAGATGGCGACAGATGACCGAGCGGCTCAGGAATAGATAGTGCACAGTACTTGGGCCTCTTCCATTTCTGGCGCTTATGGACGGCTCTGAGGGAATTAAATATTGAAAATCAGTGGAAACCTAGTGTTTTGAACGACCGAGTGCTCATACCACCCATAAATGAGGTCTTCATCGCCATATAAGTTTATGCTCAGGGCCGGCATACCTGAATCTGCACCACGCGCAAGTTGCTACTTCCCACGCAGTGGACAAATCTGTCAAGGCCCACTGACACGTCAACCCGTGGCAATGAAAAGCAGTGTTATGCATAGAATTAACGACGATGTGCAGGATCTTCACAGGCCACACTCTCCCCGGTGGCCTGAACCCAGAAAACGAACCTGAGGGCCCCATCACAGCATCGACCACCAATCACGATATGCCAAAGAACGTCGTTGCCTGACCCGACAGTCTGGCAAGCGATCTGCACATGACAGAGATACCCTGCACTGGTCCGTTGGTCCGTCGAAGGTATCCCGGCCTCGTTTCCCACCGTGTGGGTCGAAGCGGGTCTCGCTCCTCACAGCAAGGCACCGTGTTGAAGGGTTACAAGGACTCGGTAACGAGTTTGACTATTATGGTAATGTGCCAACGAAGCACTGCATAGGGCTCGCATAGAAGGCAAGGTCTGGCTCTCCGGTCCTTATTCGACGGTGGAGCCAACGACATACGCGGGTCATGCTCGCCAGCCCTCTCGGACCAGACTGTCGGGACCAGAGGGCACAGGCAGCGAGCAAAAGGACGATGCGCCTCATTATCGTTGGTACCGAGGGGATGGTAGACCACGGTATGCAGACGATAGCTGTCAGGACATTATCCAGTTGCTGCGTTCGGCTACGACGGCATAACACTTCGACCCGGTCAGCAACCACCGACTTCGCCCTTGCCACTCTCGCGATTTTTCTCCGCTTCGGGAGACAACTCTGACACCACGAGCTTGGACATTTACGAGTCATTTTTGCGTCCGCGGGTACTTTGTGCGTACGTTGAGAGTGAGCTTGCACATCTCGAAGTCACTTTGTTCCTCTGTGGGTAGTTTGTGCGCGTGCCTCCAGAGTGCGCTTGGGGGCCTTGTCGAACCCAGCTCAGATTGAGCCCGGCAGGCAGGCGACCAGCAGACAAGTGTTGACATAGCGAGAAAGCTGTTCGGGCGATGCTTTGGTGAGGCAATTAATCTCTCTGCCCTTTTTCAGGCCAGCCATTTCGTCTCGGAGACGTGACTGCTGCACAGCGTCGTCCGATGCTCATTCTGGAGTAACCAGTGACCATCTGCTGTAGCCGCAGCGACTTCTGCGACGGAATTGCGGAGATCATTAGTAGAAATCTATTTCACGCGAGTTAGGCAGATATCTTGTGCATACCCGTGAGTCGAGGGGCCAAATGGGAAGGTGGTTGTGCTCAAGATCCAATAAAATGTTCAGCGATATCGCATTTCAGACATCAACCACTCACCACAGACTGACTACCCACCGCGCGTGGACACACCTGAGTAGTCACGACTTTCCATTATCGGGAACACCAAGACTAGGAATACAGCTAGCAATGCTTCTCGAACAAACAATACCCTCGCTGGCTCGTTCTCTTCTGTTGCTATGCCGTAGTCTAGGTTCAAGAGTTCTGTCTGCGGCTCCGTCAGCCTTATTTATAATGAATGTCCTGCTCCTCTAATAAGGTCACTGCTCAAGCACAAGACAACGCTCCACAAAAGACACAGACACTCGTGAGAGGGAGGTAGGTAATGAAGAAGATAGAAAATGCCCCAGCGCCTAACATGCCTCCTTGCTTCAATCACCCTCTGTTTCCACACATTGTACACAAACCCAAGCCCCAATCGGTTGGCACGTACCCAAGGGCTGAGCCTCCCCAAAACCACTGAATGGACACAATCCGCTCATACCTCCTCATCACTATCCTCCCCTAGCAACTCGCCCTCATCATCATCCACCGACGCATAGTCCCCTCTGCCCCTAGCAAAACTATCTCTTGTCGTAAATGGCCTCGACCCACCACCCCCAAGTCCACCACCATTCATGCCTCCCAAACTCGAGAACCCGCCCCCGCCTCCATACCGCCAGCGATCAACCGCCGCCGAGCCCGCGCGCCACAAGCCCGCAACAACCAACGGAATCGCGCCAGCCACCGCCACGGCCGCACTAATCGCCAGCACGGGGTACCGCACGAAAGGCGAGTCTGAGTCGAACGCGCCGGCGCCGTAGGGCGCCGCTGCGCCGTTGACGCCGCCGTGGTCGCCGAGTCGAATTTGACCGAACTTGCCGCTCCAGTTGCGGTACACCCACCAGCCCGCAGCGCCCGCGAGCGCAAAAGGCAGTATGATGGCGAAGAAGAGCCCGATGCCCGAGATGCCGTGGCGTTGGGCAAATTCTTTGGAATGGCCGGGGCATTCTTGCGCGGCGCCGATCTTGTCGAATTCTTGGCCGCCGACGCAGGTCGACAGAGGGATCTTGCGGTAGCCTGTTGGCTGGTAGTATTCGATTTGGTCGGGGTTCTTTTTGCAGGCCAGGCTGTGGTCGGGGGGCTGGAAGCCGGATACGAGCTCGCACACGCCGTGGTCACCTTTAGCAGGCTCGAAATTATAATCGCTGTAGAGTGGAGGTTAGCACGCTGTTATGACAGTAGGTATTTGGTGCTTGAACTTACCATTCGTAATCACGTCGACTGCAAGTGCAATTTTGGACATTGTAAATGTGCTGTATCCTGTAACCATTGTAGCACTCCTTGTCCACCTTCTTGCGCTTGTACTCCGTCTTGTGTCCAAAGAGGCAATCGTTTTTCAAAAGGGGGTGTTTAGGCATCCAGATGCGGTAGTCAGAGTCCTGCTCTTTATCATTCCATTCACAAGGCCGACTGGCCAGACCCGTGAAGTCAAGAGTGGTGGCCGTTGTCTCGCCGCCATTCACTGTCCAAACGATGAACTTGCGGGACGCGCCGGACTTCTGACTAGTCAAGTCGTGGATCGTCGCTTCACTTTCGGCGAATTTGAAGTCCTTGAAAGTCTCACCCTCGTTCGTTGTGTACGAAATCACGTTTGTCTTCGTGTCCTCGGGCGCCAGAACAATGATGGAACCTTGGTCACCGAACTGCCAGCGCCAGCGGCCCTTCTTGACATGCTTCCAGCTGATGCCGGCATCGGTTGTCATGTACGTGTCGGCGTCGGCCTTGGAGCCCAGATACTCACCGACGTTGCCCCACGCGAACATGAGACCCACAGCGCCAGCAGAGGAGAATGTTCTGCTGCGATCAAGCCGTTCCGTGTAGCCGTGGATGTGGAGGGCGCATTTTTCACTACCCTGACCGCTGCAGCCAGTCGACATGTCATCGAGGTATTTGGTGGGTGGAGGCAGGTAAGCCCACTCTGCGCCATCATTGTGACTGATCAATGAGCGCAGTTTCTTTGGCTCGTTGGTCTTGTCGCGGTTGATTACGGTGTTCGCAAGCAGCACACCTTCCAGGCTAAGCATTCTCTCGAAGTCGACGTAAAAGTTCTTATCAGCGTTGACGTCCGGCACGCTCGTCACGTAAGATGTGCCATTGGAGTTGCTCTTCATGATCGATCCATAATGTCTCGGCGTCTCCCCGTCCTTGGTCGAAGGACTTGTAGCGACGAAAAGATTGATAGCATGAGTCTTGCTGTCCAAAAGGGTGTACGCAGGTACCTTGAAGTTGAATGGGAATTTCGCTTCCGCCCAAGTCTTGCCGTCAAGACTGCTCCAAGCCGTGAGCGCTTCTTGAGTCTCGTTGCGCGTGGCAACGACGAGGAACTCGGACATCGTCGCGAAGTCCATGACATCGGTCTGAACGACCTTCGCATCCTCGTCAAAATTCGCGTTGGCAGATCCGGAGACAAGCTGCCAAGGGTTGTTATCGTTGGAAGCAATCTCACGAGCTCTGGCCTTGCAAATGATTTGGTCGATGTCGCGACTGAACTGGTTGAAGGCAGTGGCCCCCGTGAACTCGCAATGATCGACATATCGCTTCAGGGTCGACCAGTTGTCACCCCGATCTTTGGAAAGCATAGCCTCGCTATAGGCGCCTTCGTCCGTCTTCTTTTCGCCGATCCAGATCAACCAATTCTTATTGTCGGGATGGAATGAGAGTGGTGGCCGCTGTGCGCCCGAGTCCCCTGTTTTGTAAGGGGGATTTGGGGCCTTGAACTCGTCCCATGAGGCTCCACGATTAATGGTGAATACGACCTTACCATCGTCCTTGATGAAGAACACCATGTCCTTAAAGTAGAGGTGCGGGAGGATCATCCAGAAGTTTTGCTTCAGAGCCTCGGGGGTTGTCCACTCCTTGCCCCCATTCACGGTCATCATGATCTTCTCGTTATCCCTGACGATGATCGTGTCATCGGCACTTTGGCTGGTGTCTCCGCGCTCGAGATAGTGCACTTCGACGCCATCTAGCGGAGCCTTGTAAACACCTGAGAATCTCTGCTGCGATGAATCGATCTCGCCACTGCCTTGTGTTGGGGGCGGCGTGTGAGAATCCTTGCACGGCACGTCTATGGGGGCATCCTTCTGCGGCCCATCTCCCCTCTTGCAAGTGTTGCCAGGGATCAGCCGGTACCCATTTGATCCTTTGAAAGTCTTGTCAGGTTTGGCTTCGAGACACGCTCCAGTAGGGTCAATGATGGGACCCTTCTGGACGCATTTGCCATCCATGAGTACAAAGTTGTAGTCGCACTCGAAGTCAGCGTCGGTGCAATCGCAGTCAGCCGTCTCAGGCTCGATCAAGTGGAACTCCTGCTTCATGAAGCAGTCGGCGTCCTTTTTCCTTCGCATAAACTTCTGTTTGTGGCCCATCAGACAAGTCGGCTTGCGGGAATCGTCGTCCACTCTGGCCCACCACTCCTCCATGTCGCCGTCGCCACAAGTCCTTTCGTGCAAGCCGTCGAAATCAATGGCGATCACGTGGAATTTTGAAGCGCCACCTCCCAAAAGTTCCTCGCCGTGCAGGATGAATTTGAGACTGGTAGAGTCCTGGGTTGTCGTGAGCACCCAGGGCCTAATCTTGAGACCTTCCGGGAGCGCTGATGTCTTCCAGTTCTGGCCGTGGTCCAGAGAGTATTTAATCTCGCCAACCACATCCGTCTCCTTAATGGAGTCCTGGACGGCGACAAGCAGACTGCCCTGATCACCGAACTCATACTTGTGCGGACCCTTGGGGCCTTCCAGCCAATGTATGCCCGCGTCATCAGATATGTATAGGTTCGACGTTTCGTACTTGTCCAAGAACTTTCCGACATTGCCGTTGGCCATGACCAAACCAGGCGCAGGGCTCGAGAAGACACGGCCGACGTTGTCCAGCTGAGTGACCGAGTGCAGGTTGATTCTCTCACCATTCTCGTCCGTGTGCACCTCGACGAAACTGCGTCCGTCATCGTGAGTGATGAAGGTAGCAATATCTTTCGATTTGGTGCGATCGCTCTCGACTTCTTTCGGGTTCTGGACCTGGTTCACGAGGAAAATGCCCTGAATTCCGGTGATCTTCTCGAAATCCACATGCCCCATCCGATTACGATTGGTATGCTCGATATTGCGCGTGAAGAAGGTGCCGTTGGAGTTACTCGTGAACATGACGCCCATGGGGTCCGAGGGGCGCCCGGTCATGACGTCGATCTGGATGCTGTAGTTGGTGCTCTCGAGCACAGTGTAGGCCTCCTGATCGATGCGGTGATCCTGCGGGAACATGGCCCGGTGCCACTTTAGAGTGTCGTCCGAAACGAACAACGCCATCTCGTCGGTATTAAGTGACGTTGTGGCGACCAGTATGTATTTCTTGACCGCGGCCACGTTGATGATGCCCTGCACCGCCCGGTTCGTGTCGAGCGGGGGCTCGAACTCCTTTATCACGCCGTTGGCGCTCGTGGCGCTGAAGTAGTTGTCCGAGATGAGTAGCCGGTTGTCCTGCCTTAGCGGCGAGAACACGTCCCGGACAATACACATGATGCGCTCCTTGTCGTAGTCATTGTTGCCGGACGTGAACTCGGGGGCGCCCTTGGCCCACCAGCAGCCCTCGGTGTCGCCGCGCAGGAACTTGGCATCGGAGCTGAAGCCGTCCAGCGTGTACATGGTCACCTCGTCGCAGAAGATGGAGTGGCAGTCCATGCCGTTGAATAGAATGCGGTCGGGGTCTTCAGCGTGGAATTGCAAGATATCGCCCCTAAAGATGTTGAATTCGGAGTCGGTGAAGAACGTCTTCCACGTCTTGCCCTGGTCGTCAGTGCGATAGTGGTGGGTGGTGTCGGTCATGATATAGGCCTTCTTGTCGTCGTACTCGTGCATGATGAGCGCGAACGCCTTGCCTTTGTCCACGCCGTCGACCAATTTCCACGTCTCGCCGCCATCGGGGGACCGCCATACCTCGCGAGTCTCGAGATCTTGGAACATGATGACGTCGGACTGGTCGAAATAGTTCAAATTCCTAGGCGGGTGGTCGAACTTGTGGGGGTAAAACATGGGCTCGTCTTTGGCCAGCACCAGAAGCGGCACCGTCCACAGGGAGGCTAGCAGCAAGGCTGCGGCCTTGGTAGCTCCCCTGGCCTTCATCGTGTCGGCCGGATGGTGGTAGGAATCATTAAAGGAGGAGCAGATGAGGCCAACGTGTAGGGTTCGTTCGTCTTTGGTTTCGAGAGGCAGGCCAAACTTGGGTTTCGGGATGCGAATGTGCACGAATAGAGCGGAAAGTCGTCGAGGAAGATCACAAAGATCGCTGTGTCGGTCGAGAACGCAAAGCAGGCGCAACAATTAGGCAAAGCTGGAGCTGGATGGAGGAGGAAAGGCTGTCTATGCAAATACAGCCCAAAAAGAAAAAGCGTTTAGGTGTTGTCGCCGCTCTGCTTACCAGGCTGCCAGGCACATGTGGCGTCTCAGGGCAACAGTCTGAGGCAGTGGGCATGAACAGCTCCTTGGAAGCTCACTCTAGCGGGTCCAACGCAAAACAGGGGTCCGTTTCTGAGCCACTATTATCTCAGCAAAGATCACTTATGGGGGGCACTACGCGAAAAGGTATATCAATCATTCCCGTCTCAAGTTGAACATACCTAACTCTTGAGATAATTTGGATAACTGCTAACAGCTTGAAACATCCCGTCTCTGCGTCGTCACCGCGCGGTTGGCCGAATTGCTCCACTGCAGGCGTCACAGGTGGGCTCTCGCTGAATCTTGGGTGAAGAGTCTCTTTGTTGAAGTCGTCATGACTTCTGTGCAAGGCAACAACTCCCAACTCTAGTTCATAGTCCGTGGGACAAGCTGCCAGACCGATTTAGTACGTAACGTGCAAATTCTCAATGTTCAATTCAGAGCGAACCGTCAGTAGAGCTTCCATGTATTGGAAAGTGTTGGACCTGAGTCTTTGTGGGATTTGGTTCCGAACACACACACACACACTCCCAGTAGATTGATACAATTCGATTATCGCCGAGGTCTTCTAACGCACGAAACACGCGCCGGCGCGCCTGAGCAGGAAAATCGCCAGGACTAGTAAGTAGCCTTTCCCGGAGCGTTTCTATGTGGATCGTCGGGCATTTGATCAAGAACATGTTTCAACAACGTCCGTGAGCCAAGCCGTGACCATTTTGCAGCAGAACCTCGGTCGGTCCTTGTGGTGTCTCGTCAGGACCACGGATTCATAATATGGACCTTTTTGGAAGATAGGTACTAAGCCATTCGCGTATACTACAAATAACAAAATCTCCAGAACCACGGATTTGTGAACCGGACATTTTCGAGTGATACCTGCTAAGCCAATTGCGTACACTACAGATAACGAAACCGATCGCCTCGGAGGCGATTATTCTTGAGATGACTGAGTGACTAGCCCAAAGGTGATTACCACAGACGCGGCTATCCCAGAGACGGGTGTAGTGCAGTGACGAATGTGTCCGGCCTCGTGCTCAAATTTATATTATCAGCACACTCGCTCTACAATACATAGTGCGCCAAAGGATACATAGCTCGCCAAAGGGTACGTAGCTCGCCAAAGGATAGCTCTTCCAGACAGTGAAACATATCACGAACACTGTACGATCGGACAGATATATGTGGTAGGTGAATTGTAAGATAAAAGTAGCTTTGCTCCCTCTGAGAATGGGGACTCAACGGCACACTCGAGCTGGGATGAGAGAAACAGAAGCAAGACAGACCCTCCAATCGCTGCCAACTTTCACACATTGGGGTTCCGGGACGATCGCAGGTAGAATTGTTGGTTTTTTTTAATCAAGATCTTGTAACCTCTTTTGAACCTGTCCCCGCCCTTTCTCTTCTCTCCTTCCCAACATCCAACCATCCTTTCGACCTTGGGCATCACTGCCACCACTACTCCATCTCCTCCTCCTCCTCCTCCTCCTCCTCCTGACTTGGCTAAATCCAGGCTGCGCTCGGCCATAAACAAAAGACTCATAAAACCATGTTTCCGTACACAACGTACATGTACGAAACAGTACAAAGGTGAATATATGTCCAGAGGATGGGAGCGTATAAACAAAGTGCGTAGTCTCCCAACCGAGTTTCGCCTTCGTCTTTGCCGCAGAGCTTGCAAGCTCAACATACATATCATTCAGTAGTACACTGCGCGAAGTATGCTGAGCCTGTTTTTTTTTTTTCTGTCACTGCTGCGACGAAGCCATGGTGTACGGAGCCGCCAACTCCCCGTTCTCAAAAAAAATAACAAATAGCAATTATGTGCGTGTAATATGTGGAGGGGGCCGACAGATCCCCAGAGCCTCACGCATCAATCAATCACTGCCTCCTGAAAAGGAGGATGGCTGCTCGAGAGAGTGGGATTTGGAGAGGGCTGCCGACCGTTGTATCTTTCGAGGTATCAAGTAAAAATGAAAAATTGACGCTAGACAGAGAAAAAGGCGACGCCGTATCCTTTGAAGCATGGCGCTTAATCGTAGAAGATGATGTAGATATCTGAACCAGCCGCCGAGACCTGTGATTTCCCGTTAGTGTGATGGTCATTACTCAGCGAGACCTTTTATAAAACTTACTGTGCAACCATTGAGGTCTCCTGTGACGGCGTTGGAGCTGTAGTCGTATGCGCACGGGCAGCCGTTGACATCACCATCGTCACCGTCGGCAGTACCAGCCACCTGGATGTTGTAGTCCAGAGGTGCGTAACTAGTCGGGGTGTTGTGGAAGATCGACAGGAACGTGTTGCCATCAGCGTTGACACTCGTGCCCAAGTTCATGCCGGCCCAGTTACCAGCCACCTCGGTGTACGGCGAGTCAGGCGTCCACGTGCAGGCCTGGTCGATGGGCACGTCCTGCATGTTGAGGTAGTACTGCGCGGACGTGAACGACCCTTGCCACTCGTAGCTCTCGGACTGGTAGGGGTTGTACAGATCAACCGTCGAGCCGGCGCTCACGAGCGTCGGCAGGTACATGCCCTCGTTGCCTGGGTAGACCGTCTTGCAGATGTACACGTCCTTGCTGAGCTTGCTGACGACGTGCACGTTGCCCGCGCCGGCCTGGCAAAGCTTTGACGTCGTCGCCGAGCGCGTCAGGTACAGCTTCTCGTCGCTGCCGCACCACAGTCCGCCGACGGACTGGCCGGTTGAGCCCTGCGCCTCGGGCCACTGCGCGGCCTCGTAGCCCGCCGAGCAGGCGTAGGTCACAAAGGTGCCCGCTTGCGGGTCGCCGCTGGTGGGCTCCTCGATATCGACGGTGATGAGCGCGGATTGGCCGAGCGTGTAGCCGTCGAGGCCGACGTGCATGAGACCGGCCCAGGGGCCAACGGGAGTGTTGGTCAGCTCGATGGCGCCGTACTTGGCGACGCTGGCGAAGTCGGAGCAGCTGATCTCGCCGTCGGGGAAGTCGGCGTTGATGCCGGTGGCGCCGGACGAAGAGGCGGTGGGAGTCGAGGCGGCGGCGCTGCTGGTCTCGGCGACGGTGGTGGACGAGCTCGAGCTCGATTTGGCGCCGAGGCCGATCTTGTTGTTGATCTCGACGAACGCGCCGGCGGCCGCGGCGGTGGTGCTGGCGACCGAGGTGGTGCTCGTGCTGCTGGAGCTCGTGGTCGTCGGGGTCGGCGTCGGGGTGGGCGACAGGGTCGGGGTGGTGGACTCGGGAGTGGTCTCGCCGACGATCTTGTAGGTGCCGTCCTCGAGGCCCTGCACAGCCTCCGAGTCGACAATGGAGGTGCCGTCGGTGTCGACGTAGACGGTGTCGGTCTGGAACTCATAGTTGGTCAAGACCTCGCGGTCCGACAGGCGCTGATGCCTCCGGGCATGGGCGTGATGGTGGTTGTGAGGCTGGGCAGTGACACCAACAGCCAGAGATGCCGCGAGGGCGACCTTGAATACTGCCTTCATTTTGAATTACCGATACTCGAAAGACTGGGAGAAGTCAGCATATGGTTCGAGTCGTCAGGCCTTTCGAGGGTCACAAAGAGCGCTCAAGCTATAGCCCGGCCGTGTCTGCTCAGACACACCACACACACAAAACAAAGCCAGGAGATGGCCCTTATATTCCAATCTTTGTCCTAGCCTTCTACACCCAAAGGAGATGTTGACTCACTTAATTGTGTTGTTTGGGTTTTTCTAAAAAAAGAAGAATTGAACGGGCAGACGAACGTCTCGATAGGTTTGAGATCCAGATGAGTTCGCGCGAGTTCCAAAAGAGTGTGGTAGAGAGACAGAGACTCTCAGTTGGATGGAGCGACGCCGACGAAGTGAGAGATCGAGGGTATCGCAGAGCGAGTCGAGCGAGCGGTTGTGAAAAAGGGGACGAGGGCGCTTTTGAGAAAGAGTGTGGAACGGGTGGGAGAAGAATGAGAGACATGGGGCGCTTGTAGCGTCGAGGGCGTCGAGTGAGTCTCCACCAGCACCTGGGCAAGCAGGCAAGCCAGCAAACCAGGGCCAAGATGCAACTGCAGCGCTCCAACAGCCCACAAGTGCACAACAATCCACCCGTGGACTGGACGCCCGGCGCTTTTGCTTGGGCTTGCTGGGGCCATGGGCCACGGCGAAATGAGCAGATGGCCTTGTTGGGTGCTGCAAGTCAGGGGCTGTGGCTGTCAACCGCACCATGAAGGGTGGATCCATGTCGTTGGCGAAATTAAACATGACAGGGGGTCTCGTCCGGGGGGACAGGGGGGCAGGGGGAAGGCACCACCACCGCAGCACCACCACCTGGCGAAACATTGACATGCTTGTGATCCCCAGACGCACACACACACACACACACACACACACACACACGCACACGCAGCACGGAGATTTTTCAAGAAACAATAAAAATAGGTCATGTATTCGATTGTACAATCTGTAGATGGAGGGAGCAACAGGCCTGTGCATAAAGACACGAGACTCGCCAAACTGAGCCGGGGAAGGAGTGCTTCAGCACGTATTGAGGTAGTAACCTGCATGCTGAAAGGAAGACGACCAAATCGGACGGCCTTGTTGACCGTCAGACCGTCTTTGCGTCGAGATTGTGAGCTGCGTCTCCTATGCTCTTCCAGGTGCTTGTACGCAGATTACCTGCTTGGCCGCCTGCACACGCTTGGGTATCATTGGGATGCTCATCGCCAAGGCAACATGCTGGGCGCCATGCCGGCGCATTTGCTTTATAGCCCAGGCATCCATGAATGAAAGTGGGCAAAGCTGTGTGCACTCGTATAAGGTTGCACAGGCGGCATAGGCTTGTGAAGGGAACGAAGCGACCGTCGAATGTCGTCGCTCTGTCAAAGTCTGGCTTCCAAGGTTCCCGAATTAGACCCCGGAGAACATGTCAGGAACATCCCTGGCCCCCCCTGCTGTATCTTTCCCCATTGGGCCTAGTCAGGAACCGCGCTTCCAGGTGTGGCAGCATTCTAAATTGTTCCGACTTTTCGGAAAGCCACTCGACGTTCTCGCCTGGACCATCCTGATCGTCATGGCCTTTGAAGACGCGCCAACAACACCGCACAGCCTCCTCTAGCACCCGTCACTTGAATGAACCGGCAATGCGGTTGGTTTCTTTCATGCGCGGTCATGAGCACAACCCACGCGCTCGAGGGAACGAGGGGCCTCTCCAAAAACAATCCGGGGGCCTCACCAACCATGGCCTCGTGTCCGCACAGACAGCGGCCAGCCAAGCGCGGAACAACAAAAGGAATGACGTGAATACGGCGGCCACGGCACCTCGGCTTGCACGCGATCAATACCACACTGTGCAGTGCTACCTGCGTCGAATTAATTTGCAGACTGGTCTTCTATGGCGTCGTCGAAGTCTTGGCGGCCTGTCAAAAGTCTGGTCGCGCGAGGCTCGAGACCCTTCCACTTGATCCAGCATTGGATTGTATTCCTTCGAGCATTGCGCCGGGCCTCGTCGGCCTCATCTCCGGTACGCGGCGATTCCCATCTCTTGGGTGTCCACTTCCTACGCTTTCACATCCTAAGAGCAGGCGCTCGATCATCCGCTCTGTGGATTGATTGGATGAGTCCGATTGCTGTGCTCATCCGAGGTCTAGACACGCGACGCTGCCTACCACTTTACCAGCCTACCGACGTAAGAACCACCAACCCGCGTATGGACTGTCAAATCGCTCGCCGCCAACGCTGTGTTGGACATAGGCTTCACACGCCGTTGCATGCATTCCATGCCTACATAGCACCAGAAGCGGAGCTTTCACTCGGGAATATTCATCGGCTTCGGACCAACCCACTCTGCGCAAATTCGGCCCCTCCTCTGCTGCTTCCTTCCATTGGGAGGCCACCCACAATCAGCGGATGCTAATCTCAGCTCTGCGCTCAAATTCGCATGCCGTCTGCAGTCGTCATCCGCTTACGCGCCGCTCCCCATCTCTCGTGGACAGTCAGTAGCTCGCTTGGTGGCTCATCGTCGTCGCGGCATTGAACCGCGGTGGGCCCTGTATTTCTCTTTTACTGACTGCTATGGGGGTGGATGTATGGGGTGCAAGCTGCTAGGAACAGAATTCAACCAAATCTCAGGCTGGGCCAGAACCCACGTGCTTGTGGTAATACAGGCGTGCGTATGTGTGTCGCCCTCTCACGGCATCGGCGGGAACACAATGGGTATCTACCCGTCTGCGGTATCACCTACACTTCCAGAAATAGAACATTTGGTGGCACCGACTTACTGTCGTTGGTCCACACCATTCCCTCCGCTGGTGGTCCGGGTTTCTTTGGCAGTACCGCTTGAGGACTGCTCCAAGGCGGCAGATGGACGCAGTCCCGCGAACATCAGTGGAGCCTCGTGAGTGTCGAGGGTAGCGAGACGCTTGGCCTTGCCCAAGCAAAGCCTCGTCGAAAGTGAGCCGCTGAGCTCTCTCTCTCTCTCTCGGAGGGGTCCGGTCGAAATGGAACGGTCCTCTTTGCTTTTCCCCATCCGAAGAAGCCCCTGTCGTCTCGGCACCCACAAAGTGCTTCCGTGCGACAGCCACGTTATTGCATCGGCCATAGTCTCCATCAGTGCTGACGAAGACGTTCAGTCAGTGGCACTCAAAGTGCTTACAGCCCGGTGTGCTCACGGCTGACATGCTCACGGCATCACGGCACGGATCGCGCTGGCGCACATGTTCTTTGGCTGGCTCACCCGGTCCACGTCAGTGCGCGCCACATCATTAGACCACATCATGAATACTTGTCCTGTCCCATCCCGAGACACAGTCCACCGGGCCGGTGCCGCTGGTGACGTGCGTCGAGACGCCTGAGTAGTGTGATGTGAAGAATCTTGGTCTGAATCAGCGAGGAAGGCACGCACATCGGTAGTTCTCTCCTACTGGCATCTGGCATCTGGCTGTCCGCTAGGGCAGCGAGCTTGGAGGGCGAGTGCCCTTGCGCGTGGAGCTCGAAGAGGTGATTGCTGTATCGAACGTCCGTCCTCCTCTTGCTTGCACGGCGCTATTGGCTGCTGGACACCGCGTGCCACGGGCGCAGTGCGTGCGTTGTCTCACGACGGCCCACGCCGTGGCGTTATTACTATCGCTGGGTGTCCTCGAGTCTGTTGCTATGGCTGAGCGCCGACAGCCCGAGGTAAGGTAAGTAAGTCTCATTCGCAATGATATAGCCTGCCGACTCCAACCAGCAGAAGAAAAGCTGTACTTGACAGCGTATAGGCCATCATGCACTATGTGTCCTTGCATTCCGCAATCAGGTGCAGCCTATATACAACAAGGAAGGAAAGGAATCAAAACAAGCGAGGATCCATGACCACCTCTCGGTTACATATAAAGTAAAGTAAATGCATCGTTGATGATATTTGCTGTGGGCCATAGTTAATAGATAGCCCCGTCTATTGCCGTGCCCCCTATGTCCAACAACTTGGGGGAAAAAAGAACAACACATTTCCCATGAGCGCCGTACAATGCAGAGAAAAGATTCTGGTGATGATGATCGGCAGCCGTGAGATGTATATCCAAGATATGCAAAAGCGAAATCCTGTTCAACAAGGAAAAGGGACCGGAAATTCGGATAAAAAGGCAACATGTTGCCATGCCATGCCATGCATGCATGCGGCGCAAATTGTCCTGAGATGCGGCCGGTGATGGTTCGAATTGAAAAGTGCCTCGGTTCCAGCTGATGCAAAATGGTGGTGAAGATGATGATGATGGCACCTGGTCGTCGCTCGCTCGCTTCTTGTAAAAAGAAGCCCCCATCTCAAAGGCCGTTTGTTGCCTTTCTTCCGTCGCTTGTCGCTTTGATGCCGAGTGTCGCAGGCCGTCAGATTCGTCGCGCCTCAACTCACGCGCTCGCCCATCCTTCCTGTGGCCGCTTTCCCCAACAGCCTTCACAACGTCAAGTCGTTTGAGCTCAACAAACCTCCAAGCCGTGATACCTTACCGTCCTCCATCCCACCAGGCCTCGGAAAATTCGACAGGCTCCTAGCCCATCCGCCGCAGATTCTCCACCCCAAGACTCGGCACCTCGACATCCCGCAGCCCCAAGATCCCCTCATCCCGCCGCCGATCAATGAAGCTATTGCACTCATGCACAACAATCGCCCACTCAGCTAGCGCGCGGCCCGAGTACGTCGCGCGGTCCTTGAACACGCCCACCGGCTTGACGGGATAGACGACCTGGCGATCGCTGTCACGGCCTCGCGTAGCGCTCTGTGGCGGCGGCGGCGGCGGCCGGACGGTGCTGTCGTTTGAGAGCGACGCCATCAGTGACGTGTCCATGTCCTCTTTGAGGCTCGGCACGCGCTTGGTCTCGGGCAGGCTGAAGGCCAGGTCCGCGGGCTGCTTCTCCTTGCCCGTGGGCGTTTCCTGGTCGCTCTCCGTCTCCGACCCCTCCAGCGCGTTGGGCGCCCCGCCAACGAGGCCGGAGTGCGTGCGCTCAGGCGTCGACATGCCCGCAGCAGACGGAGGGCTGGCCGAGGCCGCGCGGGCGGTGACGCGCGCTTGCGCGGGGGCCGGGAGGCGCGGCCGTGAGAGCGGGCGCTCGCGGGGCAGGGTCGCGAGCATGGTGGACGCGGCGTCGGTCATGTCGGAGGGCGTCCAGGGCAGCGAGCCGAGGGTGAACTTGAAGACGAACTGCGCGGCGTCGTAGACGGGCATGGAGCCGGTCGACGAGGCGTCGGACTCGTGGGAGCTGTGGGAGGGTTTGGGTGGTGTTGGCGGGGGCGCGGATCCGGAGGAAGACGAGGAGCGCTCTGCTGCTGTGGCGCGGCGCGCTTCGGCGAGGTCGTTCTTGGTGTTGCTCCTTGCGCCGTCGGTGGCGGAGGGGCCGCCGTTGGGCGAGGAGAAGCTAATGAGCTTGCCAAACATGGACCAGCGCTTTTTGGCTGCTGGTTCGGAGGCGGATGTCGGTGCGTCGGCGCTGGTGTTCTTCTCGCTGGCG
Organism: Plenodomus libanotidis; assembly: GCA_022609195.1. Lineage (NCBI taxonomy): Eukaryota > Fungi > Ascomycota > Dothideomycetes > Pleosporales > Leptosphaeriaceae > Plenodomus > Plenodomus libanotidis. The sequence goes on from JAGKQA010000051.1 coordinate 162,051, forward strand.
GCAGGGACGTAGCAGCTCGGCTCGTGGGCGCCGAAGGTGCTGTTGATGGTGTCGAAGCCTGTTTGTAGCAAGCCGTTTTGTGTCGAGGGCTGCTCAGTGCGGATGATCATGAAGCGTTTGCCTGGCTGGGGGTGGCATGCCGCCGTTGAAGGGGGTAGTTTTCCGGCGGCGTCAGCGGCTTGCTTCATCCAGAGGTAGTGCGACCATGCTTGCTTGAGCCTGTCGGAGACGAGGTTGAAGATCCTCCTGAATTGGTGTTAGTAGACGCCATGGCATAAGCTTGACTCTGCGCGGTAAAGACTTACATGTCCAGCTCATTGTAGCTACCCTGGTCGCGACATACTCTCCAGCACAGGAGGCGCATGAAATATGCTCTGACCATTGGCGTGTAATTATTAAAGAACTTGTCAAAGACTTGTTCCGACAGCAGCCAGCCAATGCAGAGCTTCTCCTTCCGGACAGGATCCGCAGTCAGTATATCCCACGCCGAGTAGAGCAGCGACAAAATCCGTATCTCTGACATGGTGCTATTCGACTCGAACAGAACCTTGTGAAGCACATCCGACCAGAATTGCCAGTCCACATGGTCCGTAGACTGGAGGCCTTTCGTCTCCATACCAGTGTAGCCAGTATATGCGTCCAGTACCAGCAAAACCTCGGAGAAGAAGTCGACCAGAACCAGTATGGGAGCCTGTCTGAAGGCGGGTGTCTTGAGCGTCGCAGCTTTGAGTATGAACATGAACGAGGTGGCAAAGGTCTCCCTCGCTGTCGCCGTCAGCCCGCCGACAGAATCGTGTGCGAGCACGTCTTTAAGCAAAATAATAAGCCGGTTCTCATCCATGCCTCTCAGTAAGTTATTCGGCGGCAGCGTTGCGAGGGCAGCGGCCATGGCGTCCACGCCATTTGTCGGATCCATGATTTGTGGTCCCATCATGCTCTCAAATGCCGCCTGGCGGTGGTGAATCGTAGAGTCCAGTACACTCAGCAGCTGAGCGTGGATGAGTGCGAAGCCGGGAGCTCGCGCCTTCTCGCTCAGCGGTAGGTCCAAAGGTATAAAATCTTCCATGAGGATGTAGTAATATTTGCTGAAGATGAAAAAGAGGTCCGAGTCCGCACCTCGCCATCGCGAAACCCACGGCCCGTGCCAGTGGATTCTAGCAGCAGTGAGTGACAGCTTGGTCGTCAGACGTAGGTTGTCCGTCATGGACTTGACCGATGTCCAGCCCAGCTTGTGTAAATTTGGTGGGAACAAAGACAGGATATCTTCACTGTCGCCTTTGCTCCGTCTCGGCAAGCCGAACTCGTCCGCAACCCTTCTCAACAAGTCCGGAGTAAGGCCCCAGAGTCGAACAAGGACCTCGGCAATGCCCGGGACGAAGAAGAATGCGTACGCGCAGGCCTTGCCACAGAAGGTCACCAGTGATGCAGGCGCATGCCGGCTGGACATCTTGTCGACCACGATCCCCATCTGTGTGAGCAAGTTGCTGACGAACATGGTCCTCACGTTGTGCTCGGCGGACTCTGCTATGAAGTCTGTAGAGTCCCTGGTCTTGGCGCGTCCGCGATCAGCGTCTTGTGAAGACCGGTCCCTTAGGGACTGAAAGGCATACGTGCACATTCTCCATTCGGGTCGCATCATGATATTCGTGACTAGCTCAAGTAGTCCAGGGCGATCGACGCCTGAGATGGGCTGTAAGCCATGCGGCGCATCCTTGGCTTGGATGGTTGCAAAGGTCGTCGCTGGACCTCCGGTCTCCTTCTTGGGACCCGTTCCTTCCAACAGCTCCAGCAGACCGTTCCACCACTTATGCAGAATCGTCGTCCGTCGGTCAATGTTCTCAGGAGAGAGCGCACAGTTGTCGGCGGAAGGGTACCCGGGATGGCTCCGAAAGAAAGGTATCAGAGTATTTCGAGCGATGAGAATCCTTTGCGACGTGTTGTTCTTTGTGAGAAAGATCGCGTACTCAGAGTCCAGTCTTCGAAACGTCTGCCACAGGGGGTCGCGTTGTGGTTGCGACTTCGGTGGTGCGGTATTTGCGGATGCTTGGGAGGGCTCTGTGACACCAGTGCTGTCTGTACCTCCGGTGTTCGCATCCGAGTGAGAGGAAAGATTCGTTTGCGATGAGAGGCGGTGATCGGGATTGTCAGACGGAGAATGTGTTGACGCTGCCGGAGACACGGTCTCGCTCTTCGTCGAAGGCACCTGAGGTACAGCAAGTGTGTCGTTGGCCTTCACCTGTCCTGGAGTGGCTTGCTTCGGTTGCTTCATCTTGCCCAGATAAGTACTGGCCCTGTTCAGCGCCCTGCTCGGACCGCTCTTCCCAGCTGGTGGTGCCTCGGCGGGCGCGTTCTTCGTCTTGTCACCAACGCTGTCGGCGGTGTCCTTCCTCCGGGTAAGCTTGCGCGGCGACAGGCTTGACGGTTCTTTCTTGGCGGGCTCCTTTTTCGCAAGCTCGACCTTTGGCACGCCTTCAAGCCCTTTCAAAGCCTCCAGCCGCTCCTGTTCGATGTCTCGTTTGGGGGACGGCGACCTGGACCCCCATGACTTCTTGGCGTATTCGGCAAACGAGGAGCCTTTGAACGAACGCGACCGACTTCTCATCTCCTGGCCCGGTCGCGGAGGTGTTGGCGCTGTTAACGTGTTCGATTCAGTGGCCTCTGTCTTGTCACCTTCCGTCTTTTTCTCCTTTTTCAACACCGCTGGCTTCTCCTTTTGCTCCTTCTGCCCATTGTCTGTGGTTTGAGACCTGCTCGGCAACCAGGATCGGGGCCGGCCTACCAACGACTTGGATCGGCTCTTGCTTAGCGGCCGGGTCGGAACCGCCATAGGCTCGGGAGGCAGTGGTGGCTTCAAGGGCGGCTTCACAGCGTCTTCATTCGTGACCTCGACCTTGGGCAGCTTCAGTTCGAGCGGGTCGCTTGACAAGTCGAAGCCAAAGTCGAAGGAGGGGAAATTGTTGTTTGCGCTTCCAGACTTCTGTGCCTGCTGTGCTCCACTCGGCGAGACCGGAGTGGTGATAGGAGCTAGGTTGCCAGATGAGGAGCTGAGACTCGACGAGGACTTGGTCAGCGGAGTGGAGTCTAGGTATAGGTTCGGGGTAGATTGTGAACGATGCACAGCCGGCGCGGCCATCGTTGAAGCCGGACTGTTCATCTCATGGCCGGATCAGGCGGACTGCGATGCTGCAGACAGCTGGCTATGCGAGTGGTTTCTGCGGAAAAAACAACAAACACGCAGCGCGCACTGGACCAGATCGACTGACTGTCAAGTTACAGACTATTCCCACGTCTGTGGCAAGCCGGAAGGGAAGAGGGCCAGGGACCTCGTCTGTGTAGAGAGCTCGATCTGATCCCTTCACCTCATTCCGGGTTTAGTCTTGACCAGGGCTCGTCAATCACGGTGTTTTAGACCCAAAAGCCCCTACTATTACCGGTAGAGAGTGCGAAATCGTGCGATGGCAGGCTTCCAAAGCTGGCCCACTTCGTCACCGTTGTCAAGCTGACGGTGAAGGCTCGAAGGCTGCAGAAGGAGCAGCGGCGATTGTGGCAACTGGGCGGCTAGCAGTGGCGAGTATTGGGCAAGCGGTATAGGTGGTCGGGTCGAAGTTACATCCACCAATGTTTTACATAGACGAAAGACTGGAGAGAGAAATTACATGTGCATCGAAATCGCAAGTGGTGGTCGAGGAGTTGCAAGTGCGGTGGAAATCAAGTGGGCTGCCTTAGCCTCAATCCACGGAAACGCCTCCTGACCCTGCTGGAGTGGGTTTGGTACCTGCCACTGTAGCTACATACCAAGTCATACAAGTGCAGGTAATCAAATCCGTAACTTGGACTTCGCAGGGGGTGGGGTCTATGCGTATAGACTCGCCCTGATACCCACAGGGCATACTGTGATGAAGCAATCACGCAACATTATTGCTTCGCAAATGAACTAACTACTCAGGCTACTTTGCTACTGTGTACTGTGTACTGTGTGGTCAGAGTTGACAGGCACAAGTGACTGTTCGGAGTTCCGCCAAATATATTACAGTGAACGAATCCAGCAGATTGTGGCGAATACTGTCTCAAGTTTGACCGAGAAATATGTACGGTGACGGTGTCGTACTGTAGCATGTGAGAAGACTCGCAGCAAGTGTCTTGTGTGTGTTGATCTTTCTATTCTCGCACACTTCATAAACAGAGGAAAAGACTCTAGTGTCCACTTCACCTGCGAACCGAGAAGTCCACCAAGAGTTATACAATATCGTGACAGCAGGCGGACAACAAAACAGTGAGTCAATTCGTGGGACGACGCAGTCTGCCCAGCTTAATCTTTGGCGGTCTGCAGCCACAGGCAGACGTTTCGCAATACCGCAATGAACTTGATCGCCACCAGGGCAGATCACCAGCCAGCCGAGGGTCTCTATTACTTGTGGAGCAACGCTTGGAAGTCGCCCAACATCGAAATAGAGGCTAGAAAGTTCCCGAGCCGACCCAAACCTTCCTGTGGACCTACGCGCCTGTTTTCTTCGAGAAGCCAATTCGACAAAATCTCCCTGGGATATTTCAGGGGCCAAGCCGCACGATGACACCAGTCAGATGCCACCATGGCGCCCGCCGCACGTGGCGGATGGCCTTGCTTGCGCTACACCCGTCGGCGAGCGTGGGTTGGTTTTGGAAGTACCACTAGCAGAGAGCAAACGAATACCCGTGATACTGTACAGCCCTTCTTTCAACAAAGGCAATAACAAACACCAAGGCCTGACCGCCCAAGGTCGTCCCAGCTTGTTCTTTAGCACAGGGGTCTCGGCGGCAGCCACAGCCGCAGTTTATTCCGATCAGACGGTCGGCTCCATGGCAGACAAGAGTTTATGAGATATACTTTCCGATCAAGCCACTCTCCCGTCGGGGCATGCTAACTTTCCGAAACATCACCACAGAGTGCTTCTAGTGGACATTCCTTCACCAATCTCCCCGCCACCCACCAACCCACCAAAGAAAACAGGATTTCGATCTGGGGGCACAGACCCCCCTCCCCCGAAAAGCCGTTTTATTTCCCCGAGGCCTGCTTGCGTTCTCGCTTCATCCTCGGCGCCAGGCTCCAGCCTCTTGGAATCTCTTTCAAGCTTTCGCCATGCCCGTCTTCGTATGTTTTTCTTTGATCGTGAGAGGCGTCGCCTACGGACATTGTGGAAGCTTTGTATGTGGTGATGATGTGCTGGCCTTGCAGAACGCCTTGGCTTTGGCGCCTCGAAGCAAGAAATTGAGCGAGATCCGCGGCGAAGTTCCTTTTGGCCGCGGACCCGGCGCGGAACCCCACGGCCCACGGACGTTGTTGAAGAATCGCGTCCGTGGAAATTCTAGAAGAAGCAATGAGGACGCAACAGTTCGGGGGTCTGTCTGTTCCTACCGTCCACTAGCTGATTCAATATGAGATGCACTTTGATGTCTTTCTTACTTGTGCTGGCGCGGCAACTGCCGGATAGCTCTACCACGGTGTGATTAGGATGAAATCAAGTCGGCACAAGTATGGAACACGCTCAGTACTGCTGATCCGAGCCGCGTGAAGTAGCCTCATGAGCGACTGTAATAAGAAACGACCGTTTTGCAAGCCGAAGAACAAAGAAGCGTCCGTCGTCTAGTGGTTGTAGACACCATCCCTCCAACGACCCTTGAGTATTTGCAGATTCGCAGGCGAGGACCGCTCGTGGAAGGGAGTCTACGGAAGCTACTTGTACATGCGAATAACTACTCAGATGCCACCTAGATCGAGTCAGAACAGACCTGTTCCGCATAGACAAGACCAACACGCAGCGGTCTACCTTCAGTTGAACGCACACAAATGCACACATCACTAGCAACAGCGCGCGAGTGAACGGAGAATAGGTAGATTAGTGCCGTGTACCAGCAGCCGCTCAATGCATGCTATACTAAACGCTATTCACAAAAGAAGGCCTCCCTTGAGGAGGAATTTGGTATTCTCTCTTTCCCTCACTATCTTTCTTGCCCCCAACAAGCGTGCAGAATCAACCCAAAACAGCACATCGAGCCTGTTACTTAATCACGCGCTCCAAAGCGCGACAACAATCCGCGCACACACACATCACTTCATTCAAAAGGCCTGTCCATGGTACTGCTGTTGCGGTGGCGGCATTCCCCTCGGCGTGCCGGGTGTTCCAGGCTGCATGGGTGCGAATTGACCCGATGGCGGGACGTGGATCTGCCTGTTGAAGCCCTGGCCTGGGCCTGGAGATGCCGTACGCATGTGCTGCTGGTGCATTCCAGGGCCGGGCGACGCTCGCATTTGCTGCATTCCGGGTCCCGGAGATGCCATTCTCATCTGCCCCATGCCAGGACCGGGGGACGCCATTCTCATCGGTCCAGCGCCAGGTCCTGGCGAAGCCAATCTCATCGGACCGGCTCCTGGACCCGGGCTGTTCATACGCATAGGTGCTCCGGGGCCAGGACTGCGCGTCCTCATAGGCTGTCCATATCCGGGACTAGGTCCACCAAAGCCGGGGCTGGGCTGACCATACGCAGCATTTGGACCACCAAACCCAGGGCTGGGTTGTCCATAACCGTGACTAGGTCCACCAAAGCCAGGACTGGGCTGACCGCCCCCATGCATGGGCGGAGGGCTCATGAACCTCGGACCAGGACTATGCGCTCGCTGTCCGATAGGATTCGGCGCCATGCCGCCCGGCAGACCAACTGGTGGAGGAGAGAGTGTCACCGAGCGAGGCGGGCCCGGAGACGACGGGTAACCGTTGTTACCTCGACCCATAGGCATGGTGTGCATCCCGACGCTACCGCCATACGTCGACGGCGGAGGTGGACCCATGCCCATGTGCCCACCCATGCTGCTGAGGTTCCCTACGCTCATGTTGTTTGGGTTGGCGGCATACATTTGCTGCTGCGCATATTGCTGCTGCTGCTGAGCGTATTGTTGCTGTTGCTGTCTTTGGTTGATAGCGTGCTGAACCGTTTGAGAGTTGTACCCCTTCATCTGGGCCTTTTCTCTCTCTCTCGCGTCTATCGCCCCAACCAGCCCGGGGGCTTGGACCTGAGGTGCGGGCCCATTGTTCGTTGCCAGACCGATCAGAGGTGTACCGGTTGCTCGCGCGACTTGTTCTTGCTCACGAGCTGACAAATTCGAGCTGATCACACCGGTGCCGCTGACGCCTAGCATGTGAGTCGAGTCTTGAGACAAGCGACGCTGCAGCAGCTCTGCACTGGTGGACCTAGAATGTCTCTTGGACAAGTAGTCCTGACTCCCACTTCGCCTTAGGGGGTTTTGAGCCAGCGCATTGCCAGAGGGAGCTCGCTTGTGACCATACTGTGGAGTCGAAGCCGCTGCTGCTCGCTGCGCCACGAATTCCTCTGGTGACAGTGCACGCTGGCTATCACCACCGCCGATGGCAACACCAGGTTGCCATGCAATACTCCGACGCTTGAGAGTGTCCTCAGATTCGTTCCGAGCATGGCTGATCTGGCCAATCTCGCCTGCACTGGGTGTCATGTTGGCAGTGGACGCTATGAGAGTTGGCTTGCGCGCGGGAGAGTAGGGCCTTTCGGGTTGCGCGGCCGGTGGATTCGGTGGAGCCCAAGGAACGCGAGCCTGGTTACGCGGGTGCACAAGGTTGAGAGTTGGACCAAAGCTCATGTCAGGCATATCGTGGTGAGAACTTGCTTCTGATGGAGCTTTATTCCCCACGGTCTTCAGCACTCCAGCTCGCGGCCGCTCCATCGACTCTTGGGTCTCGCTGGATTTCCTTGTACTGGCATAGTCTGGGCTAGCTGTGGAAGCAACGTCGTCGTAATTGCTGCTAGCCTCACTTCTCATGGTCATGTTACGCTGTCTCTGCTGCTGGTGGCCATAGTCGTAATCCCGTCGTGACGATTCGGGCGAGTCCATGAGCTGAAAGGCAGCTTCGTCTAATATTGGGTCGCGATAGTTACTGCCCGCTGACCCGTGGCCTGCAGAGCTTGCCGTCGATTGAAGACTGTCGTTCCTCTGAGGTAAGGGTTTGCGTTGTATTGATGGTGAAGATCGTGTGGGCATTGCCGCAAGCGGTTTACGCTGAACTCCTGGCGGGGGAGTCTTGCTGGGTGGTGGACGGTTATGCCCAGCTGCCTGGTACGATGGGTATGCATTTGGCGCATCCATTGGCGCTGGAGATGGCCGGTGCTCCTCGCCATACGGCCCAGGCGGCGGCATTCCGCGACCGCGACCATGCCCAGGAGGCGGAGGACCTCGAGAGCCTTGAGGCCCGTGTGGGGGAGGAGTAGGCGCACCACCATGGCCGTTATACGGACCTGTGCCACCTGGAGGATACTGTCCCCTTCCAGCTGGACCCCCGGGCGGGTATGCGCTCGCACCTGCGGGACGCTGCCCTGCACCCTGGGGGCCAGGCTGCCCGGACGCTTGGTCCATTGGTGACCTAGACCTCTTCTGCTCGAGACTCATCTGTGGCGGTGGCAGACCTGGAGAGCGCTGAGGCGTCATGTTGTTCCCAGGTGTCAGAGCTTGACGCGATCCATTCACATTAGCAGACATTCCCACCGGATATGCGTTTGCGTTGGTAAGTACCGCTTGATCCCGAGGGTCATTTCGACCCGTTGTGGAAGGTGTGCTCCCCCCACTGTAACTCCCCGAGTTCCCTTCAAACAGTGCTGGATCAGTGTTGGTGTCGAGAGCCACTCCCAACTGTGAAACGGTCGCTATGGACAGACGACTTGTGGCTCTCCGAAGCTCAGGGTCATGATACGCCCTACCAGGACGCGCTGTCCGCGCATGAGCAAAAGCTGGGGGTGCTTGAACCGGCTCCGGACTCGTCAACTTGTGCATGTTCTCCAGCTCCTGAAGCGGAGGCGTGGATCCCGAGGTATCGTCTTCAGAACTGACTCTCTCAGGTGTGGAGGCAAGGTCGTTCGCAAACCTCACAGGCGTTTGACCCCGAGATGGTATTGCGCCGACATTGCGCGCGTCGTTCAGATGTGGTGCAAATCCATCCAAACCGCTTGGCCGAACACCTGTGTCTGAGCTGTTGCGCTGGTGCGCTCGAAGATCGGCGACGGCATTCGGCTGGCGAACTCTGTCTCCAGGGGGAGCCGAGTCCGTTCGCGGACCAGATGTTCCTACTGAGAAAGAACGAGACGCGCGGGGGCCGTTTTCTGTTTCAGAGAAGCCCACTCGCACCCTTGTGTTGCCGTTGGGTGGAGAAGGCCCGGTGCTCATACGCTTGCTACTGCGGCTAGCACTGCGGCCGTGAGATGGAGGCACGTCCTCGATGGCATTCATCCTTTGCCCAGTCAGCTCTTTGAGCTTCTTTTTCCAGTCTCTTTCAGTCCAAGACGTGCTCCCGTCAGTGAGGATCAGAGTTGTCACATCGAGGATCTCCAAGTATCCGTATCGTCTATGCTTGGGCATGGCGAACATGAGAGACCTGGGATCCAGTACACTGGCGACCAAACGCCCGGGTCGCCCATACAAGCCGAACGTGTCCCAGGTTGGGAAGAGAAATCGTAAAAGCATCTCGAAACCGGTGACAGCGGGAGGTACCTCAGGCATGAGAAAAATGAAGCCCTCCGTCGACGATGGTGGATCGGAGTGGATCGTGATGCTTCCTTCTATCTTGATCAATGTCGAGGCGTCGATCAAGGATTTCGCTTGCGGATAGATAGCGTAGCAGCAGAAAGCGTCGGTAATGGACGCGATCGGCTTCGCTTTCTTCTGCTTCTTTCCGTCCTTCTTGGTATCGTAGAACTTGACGTCTCCCTTCAACACAGGCGGTTTTGAGTGATCGTAAGGTGACTTCTTGCGCATCTCTTTCTGCAGTTTCTGGTATTCCTTCTCGTCGGGAGGCGAGATAACACACCAGCAGCGACGCCACGGGACGCCCGCGCCAAATCGCACTCTGACCCATGCCTCCGTCTTGAACTTGGCCCTGTCCATGATCACGTTGATGTTGTTGACAGTCTTGCCCTTGCCGGCTATAAGGGCGCCCGTGTATGCTTCTTGCAATGTCGAATGCTCGAACATAGCCAGCCGAATGCCGGCAGTCCATTGGAGCAGAGAATGATGCGAATTGAAATGCAGAAGATACCTGTTTCTGCCCGCCGTCGATATGCTCAGGATGTTCTGTAGCGGTTGCTCATCTTTAGACCTGGTCGGTAGAGATTCGATCTGCACTGATTGTCAGCTTTTGCCACGCGATCGTACTTGCGCTCGCCGCATGGGCTTTGATTTACCATTTTAATGGAAGCATCCGTCAAGTTGATGAATTTTGGCAGCACTTCTCCATCCTCGCCTGCTGTGTCCAGCTCTGCGGCGTCCCATAACGACAATACTGTGCCCACAAGCTGGGCAAAGCATTCGGTCCAGGTCCTATCTGGATTCGGACGCCCATCTGTGTTTGTGTCGGTTAGAACCATACTCTCGCGATAAGGCTTGTTCCGTGCACATACGTGTATTTTGATCGTCGAGCTTGAGGAAGTAGCCTTCCTGATACAGCTTGTTGGAATGGCTGTTGAGAAAGGTGAAAATGGGCTGCAGCTCCGGGATAGTGTCGTCGCTGACGTCCATGACGGGCGGCTGGAAGGTTTGCACTATGGACAGCGGGCGCCCAGAGTTGCTTCGATTCCGGCCTTTGTTGACGCTGATGGGGCTGTCGGTGATAGGGGTGTCTATCGGCGAACCGGTGCCCCAGTGGTGGATCGGAACCACTGATGTCTGTAAGGATAAAGGGGTTGAGTTGCGGTGTGACGGCGCATTAAAGGGAGTTTCGTTTGGAGGTGACGATCCGGACTCGTCTCTGCTATGCCCAGAGAGCTGGGACATAAACGACAGGACTGTGGTGGTTATGCACAAGTCATTAGCATCGACAGCTTTGCGTGACGAAAGAACCCGCAGGCGCCTTTGTTGGAGCAGGGGGGGTAGTTGCGACGACAGTAAGATGACGGTGGAGGATGAATAGAGTGACGGGAAAAGTTCCGGAAAGGGAGGCACCGTCAGCCGAGGGAGGCTTGTTGGTGGTGCCAGGCAGGGGGGGCGCAGAGTGCAAATTGTAATTTCGATGGCCGACCAAAGTATGCGGTGTTCACGCACAGGCGTGGTGAAAGCGGATTGCGGGCGGGCGCCGTAGTAGGGATGCAGGTGCCAGAAACTGAGGCGAGTGAAAATCACACGGAAACATATGGAGACATACCTCTTCGGCGACCCATTTTAATCCTCCTCCTCGAACGACCGATCCCGTTGCGCTGCGCGTCGTCGCCCTTGTCCCCCCTGGTCTAGCAGCAAAGAATGGTGTCAGCCGTGTGGTTCCGTCTGATGCCTGAACACTCAGACTGTCTCTCGGTTGGTGGAGGGGTCTTGGCCGTGCCGGGGACGATCAGCGGTCGAATACTCCGTAGGGCATACGGGGTACGTCAACAGCTGATGAGTTGGCGGCTGGCTAGCTGATGCGCAGGTTTGGGAAGCGTATCCCGTCCGTAAAGTTGGCTGGCACTGGCTGGCTAGCACAGTTGCTGCGCCTGTGAGACGATGATCCGTACAACACTGAACAAACTCACACCACAAATCCTGGGCGAACGAGCCGAAATGAACAAGAAGCCAGACCAACACAAGAATGCACCGGCTCGTAGTATATGGAAATAGTTTCGAATGCAAGAAGTGCCGGCTAGCAGGGTTGCTGTGCACCGTGTATCGTGAATTCGTCAATGTCGTTCGCTCTAGTATCGCAGCTCCAGTGAGCGAGTGGTCGTTATGCTGCTCTAGACTCGAATCGGTAGGCGTTCGGACGGGATGCACCGTGCTGGCTGGCAAGATTCGGCTCGGAGCTCGTCGTGATCGTGCGTCGTCGGTGGGAACGAGTGTGAGCTAGGTCGTCGTCTACCGAAAAAAAGAAGAACAAGTATGGACTCGAGACAACTAAAGTGAAAAGGTGCTTGTGCTGTCGAGCGCGTCGCAATGCTTGAACTTGTACGGGCCTGATGGTGGGAGGTCGATCCGCGGCAAGGGTCTGGCAGCATACGTCAGGGCCACAAGCTATCGTTTTTTTTGTGGCTCCATCCAAACGTCAGGCCTATTTGCGCAAGGTTAGGCTGGTGGATGCAGAAGCGAGTCCAAAGCGTTGGTGGTTAAAGCCAGGATGGCCTAAGAGGATATGCGTATGGCAGCTGTTGCTTGACGTTCTCGAACACAGAGCTATGGACGGCGCATGCGACCCAGGCGACGCCGGCGTTTAGTCGAAAGCGGCAGGGACCGATAGGTTCGGTGGTTGGAGGTCGTGGACGGTGAACGGTCGAGGTGGATCGTGGGGCAACAAACGAGGTAGCTTAGCGACTAAGTATTGAGAGCTTATGGGTTTTGAGATGGCCGGCTGGTCCGGTCGACAAAGAACAATGATCGTCTCTAGGCACCGTTTCAATCCCGCTAAGCTGTTGATTCCGGGTCGCTTAAGCTGTTGCTCCTTTGACCGTTGTCGTGACGTTGGATTGGATTTTCAAGTGAAATTCGACGAGGCGCAAGCTGTTACTTAGTGCCGAACAAACACGAGTCGTCAGTTGCAGTTGCCCGGAGTGGCGGCTTGGTGATACCGGTAACGAGCGAGTGGACACAAAACCTGATCGGTAGGTGATCCTGAAGTCGTCGTTCTCGGGTTGTTGTTCCTGTCCACAAGCGAGTGCAAGATATTTGCCGTGGAAAATCCGGAGGGTGGGATTGCTGCAATTAGATATAAAAAGCCGGCTGAAGCTTGTCTTTACCACTAACCTGCCACTGCCACTGCCACTGCCAACTACGGAATACCACAGTACTGTAGTTGACACCACAAGACCCCTGTACTCGATGCCCAGTGTGGGTGACGACTGCAGATGATCAAGCAATGCAAACGTGTCGTGCGAGCTTGTCGTAGCAGGCAATTGCTAATAATGCTACGAAAGACCCTTGGCAGCTGTTGTTCGTCCTGATGCCTGGCGTTTCTTGCTCTCCAGCGGCTTGCTCTTTGGATCATGCCTTACATCCAGCTTCTTCTTTTTCTGCGTGCACTTGCGCAAACGTGCATGGCGGCTGCATCGGCAGACTGGACGGCAAAGGCTTGGCGTCCGAGTACAACATTGAACACGACACAATATCAGACTGATTCAAATAAGATTTCCGGTAGTCTTCCTCTCTCTCTTGTGCTTTTGTTCGCGGTAGCACATACCACAAACCACAAATGACTTCACCACTCGTCGTTCAATGGCTTGGTCTGGTCTTGTGCGTCTTGTGCGCTACCGGATGTGGCGGCGAGGTTTGCTTGGGACACTTGGAATATCGTATTCTGTGCTCTCGGCCGGCCGCCCGGCCAGCCTGCTAACCTCCACCGGCACATTGTCGCAACAAGCGCCAGCCGGTTTGGAGGCCGCGTGCACCGCAGCCCCGTCATGTCAGATGCACCTCGGGTTCAGCATGTGCCTTTGAGTGGTGTGGCGGGTCGAGGTGGTGTTGTGGTCATGCTGATACCACAGTATGCGTGGTAAGGTACCTGCAGCTACCAAGCAACACTTCACGATGCATGGGCCCGCATGGGACAGGACTGTTATGTACACAAAGGTCAAAGTCCCTGAATATCACGACAGCCTCGCATATCCCACCCAAACTGTCGACCCTCACAATTCCGATTTGCCGGACGGTCCGAAGCTTAGCACTCGTTTCTGTGCACAAAAACAGCACCGCATTCACACTGCTGTTACTGCCACTAATGCTGTCTCAAGGCGTCATGTATTCAGACTTAGTCTCCAGCTTACCATTCTCCAACCTCGCACAATTCGTATCCGTTATTCATCGAGCCCTCACCAGCGGTCTTGGCGCTCAACGAGTGGTCGTTGTTCCTCAAGGCGCAATGCGGATGCTCCCTGTGCAGACCTCCCTGTCCATCAGCCTGTTCCGCCTGTCAGCCTTGGAATCCACAACCGCTTCCTTGAATCCTACCTGTCGGCGAGGGCGATTGGTCAATCGACATTGATGTCCTTTTCCCCGGAACGCAAGGAACATGCACAACACCTCGGCCAACGTTCATCTCATCGTGAGCCTTGTGACATCTCGGAAGTTGGCCTGATGGCTTCGAGGATCCCGGTGAATCTCCCTGGCCACGCACACATCTGAAACGCAGCACCGCCATCGTCTGATAGACTGGAAGAACGGCAGAACGTCCGGTCGATATACTTTTGGCGATCTAGAGCTTCTCTTGGCGCTCCAGAACCCAGTCTGTTACTACGACGCTGACATTATTCCGTCCACCGAGTACGGCCACCACAGTATGTTGGGCATGGTCGCAGATCCTAGCTTGAGGCATCGATAACAGCCTCACTTATGGGCTTTGCATTGACGCTCCCCTAGCTCGCAGGTCCAGTGACTTTGCGAGCTGCGGTTGACCCAGTGTATTTACGAGGACTATTTTATAGGACTTTTTCTGGCGACCATGGCGGACGTCTCTTGATGAAGACAGCGCAGTGTAGTATTGCAGCTACGGCGTACACAAATTACCAAATACGCGCAGTACATTCGGATTGTCCGGCGACAATCGGCCCATCACCTCGCGATTCAAGCCCCTCGGACTTAAAAGCTCATGCCCCACCCCGTGCGCGTACAGGTGCACTTACTGCGGATCGATTTTCCCACGAGACGAAATTGAAAAGACGCATATTTGCTAAGCCCGAATCAACGGTGCGTGACCCGTATTTCACGTGGGACTTGGCGAGTAATTCCAACCAGAGACCAAGGAACGCCCTCAATTTCACTCTCATCATACAATGTGGCGGCTGACATCTCACCCGTGACGCCGATCGATTCGGGCTCCCGGAGATTTCTTTTTCAACAAATTTCTCGGCTCCCGGCAAGGTGGCCGTCCAGCCAGCCCGAGCCGCCGGGTCGACCTGACTCTGACTTGTGCACTCAAGCTTTTTGGCCTGGAGCTTTCGAAGCGGCTGAGCGGGTCTCGACGTGTATGACATTGTGGCTTGCGAGGTGGTGGCTGGAGAACGAGCCACTTCCCTGGAATTGAGTTTGTCCTTGCTTTGAGGTCGGTGATTGTTGTGGAGGCTGGTGAGCTACGACGTGACATCACTGTGCCTTGTTGTGTGTTTTGTACAGCCGCATTGTTAACTGCGCCCCGTGAAGTACGTGTTTGTCGCGTGCGACGATCTTACGGAGCAGTGTGAACGCTGTAGTGGAAGCCGTCGGTGTGGAACCTCTCCTAAGTTGATCGATATACACCGCTTCCCGCTCCTCTTTCGCTATCTGCGTCTTTGAAGCAAGCGCCTTTGTCGCTCAGATCACTTCAGCCTTGTCAGCCTTGCCCACGATTCATCCGAGCATCGGGAATCCCCTGGAGATATGTTTAGGACTGATCCAAGTAGCGACGCGGTGACGCGAGGCTGGCGGCTGTCATAAAAGGGTGAGTACGAAGTTCACAGTCCGACGTTTAGGGCGTCTGTAGTCAGCGCGAGACTGAAGCAGTCGAAGTCTCATTTCTCGCGTAGAATGACGAGCTTGACGACTTTCCCGACGATGGCCTGGTTTGCAAGACGCGTGTTCGAAGAAGTCCACGGTCGCTTAGTTAAAACGAGGCTGTCGATTCCGCTGTGGTGGAGCAGGAGCAGTGGGCCTTGCCCGAACTCATGCAAACACTCCCAATGACTGACGATAGCAAAACCTTGGCCAGTAATAGGAGGACTTGTAGTTGTACCGAAGTTGAACCTTTGGACCCT
Organism: Plenodomus libanotidis; assembly: GCA_022609195.1. Taxonomy (NCBI): domain Eukaryota; kingdom Fungi; phylum Ascomycota; class Dothideomycetes; order Pleosporales; family Leptosphaeriaceae; genus Plenodomus; species Plenodomus libanotidis. The sequence goes on from JAGKQA010000051.1 coordinate 177,783, forward strand.
GAAGTCTGTGTGGTGAGCATCCTCTGTAGCAAGTGTATAGTTCCTAGTGGTGTTTCGTTTTCGAATACTCGTAGCATACCGGTGATGCGACGGGCCTTCCCGTCGCCGGCATCCTTGCAATCTTGCCCTTTGAATCCTCGAACGTAACTTCTCCCTGTCCCCATTCGGCCTCCGTAATGGCAAGCCACCGCAACATTTTGTTCAACAAATTCACCTAGGCATCCTTCACCACCCCGACGCCAGGCGAGAGGGACGCAAAACCATTTGCCAGAAATCCTACTACCCAATCCAAAGCGTCCCTCATCGCTGGAATGAGGAGATTACCTCTCCTAAACCAGGCCTCCATCCCCTACCAGCTCCGGCAGACACTGCTCTGCTACTGCCCGCCCACCTACACACCGCAGCCATGGCTGCTCGCGTCCCGCCATGACCGAGCAAGGGTCCTCTCACTATTCAACAAGCTTAGTCAAGCGACAGGCCCAGCGTCTAACGTGGACAGCGACAGTAGCACATCGGACGGCCAGAACCACGACCGGAACACAGGCCATCAGCCCAAAGATCGCACGATCCCCACACCGCCCAAGCTTCCCTACAGGTTTGAAACGGGCATCTCCTTCTTCGCGAAACGCGCTCCACGACCATTCCCTCCGCCGTTCCTATCGCCGCCGTCGGGCTCTTTCAGCGATCCGCTTAGTACACACCACCGCAGCCGCGACAGGCGGCCGAAGGTCAACGGGCAGCTGATCAAAGGCTGGACGAATGGGGACGACGCCGCGTTTGCCAGCGAGTATTTCATTGGGGCGAATGATGGGGTGGGCGCGTGGAGCGCAAGGCCGAGAGGCCATGCAGGGTAGGTCTTGGACGCTCTGCATGCATACAATTGTTCTGGCTTTGGGGCTCACTCTTCTTCCACTGTAGTCTTTGGGCGCGACTCATCTTGCACTTCTGGGCCACAGCCATGAGTGAAGACGCCGGCCGCCCACGATCTCCGAACGAACCTTACACGCCCGACCCGGTCGCATACCTGCAACGCGCCTACGAACAAACCCTGGAAGCCACTGGGGCACCTGACTGGCAGGGCACGACGACAGCGACCGGCGCACAACTGTTCTACGAGGAGGTTGCAAAAGATGGAACAGCCGCAGGACAAGACGGCGTAGCGCCCCTGTTGTACGTTACGAATCTAGGCGACTCACAGGTCATGGTGGTACGACCAGACTCGGGCGAGACGGTGTTCAAGACTACTGAGCAGTGGCACTGGTTCGACTGTCCTAAGCAGCTAGGGACCAATAGCCCAGATACGCCCGCGCAAAATGCAGTACTCGACAAGGTGCGCATAAAAGAAGGAGATGTGGTGCTGGCCATGTCGGACGGAGTGATTGACAACCTGTGGTCGCATGAGATTGCGGAGAACGTCAGCACCAGCCTCAAGAAGTGGGCGTCCGGCACGGTCAAGACCCCGGCGAGGTGGCCTGATGATACGGAGGACGGTGGGCCCATGGCATTCGTTGCGCAGGAGTTGATGCTCGCTGCGAAGGTGATTGCGCTGGACCCCTTTGCGGAAAGTCCGTTCATGGAGCATGCGATCGAAGAGGGTCTGCCGAGCGAAGGAGGTAAGTTGTCTCTGCTGCTGGCTGTGAATACGAAGGAGATCATCGCTAACATACGAGGTAGGCAAGCTCGATGATATCAGTGTGGTGGCAGCACGTTGCATCCGAAATAATGACTGATGATCTTCATGATTGTGATGTCGCTGTGGGGTCATTGGGCGGAGATGGCGCGGACCAGTGGATATCGTTAACGGCAAATTGCATCAACTCACTCACGTAGTCGTTAACTTGCAGAATCAAGTCAATATAATTCTTCAACAATTTATGAGTGACATCCTTGAGGGCCAGGATCCTTAGTGCCTGCAGCCTTGCGCCGATCAGTGGAGCTACCCGCTGATAAGGCCTAGCCTTGCAGCGCGATAGCAAAAAGTTCTAGGGCAGCTGCCGAAGTCGAACTTCTAGCAAATGCAACCAAATCTCCACACCATCTTCATCGCAACAACAACACACAACTCTCTTTACGCTATACGGCTCGAAACTCCAACTCAAACCCGAAGCAACTCGACACAGTTCCACCTACCCAAAGCCCCCGGCCCACGAGGGCCCCCACCTCAACAATGCGCGGCAAACGCTCCAAAGCCTACCGCAAGCTCCTCAAGCAATACGCACTCGCCTTCAACTTCCGCGAGCCATGGCAAGTCCTCGTCGACGCAGATGTCATCAAAGACGCGCACCGCTTCACCATCGACCTGCCGACCTACCTCTCCAACACGCTCCACGGCGAGGTCAAAGTCCTCGTCACGCAGTGCAGCATGCGCCACTTGTACGCGCAGAACAAGGACGGCGGGCTCGAGCGCGTCATCGACAAGGCCAAGGGATTTGAGCGCCGGCGCTGCGGGCATCACCCGGAGCAGTACCCCGAGCCGCTGAGCACCGGGGAGTGTCTGACGAGTGTGGTGGGTGCGACGAATAAGCATCGCTATGTGGTGGCTAGTCAGGAGTATGATGTGCGGGCGCAGTTTAGAAGGATCCCGGGCGTGCCGTTGATTTATATATCGAGGAGTGTTATGATTGTGAGTATTATATGAATTGATGGGCGTGTCACTTAGGGCGCCAGTTGCTGACAGTCCTGCGAAATACAGCTCGAACCTATGGCCAGCGCAACCACGAAAGTCGTTCAGAAAGGCGAGCGCGCCAAATTCCGCGCAGAGCTGAAGGAGCCTGCCGCCAAAGCTGGCGAGAAGCGGAAACGAGACGCAGACGACAGCGAGGGCAGTGATGGCGATGATGACGAAGCCGCCGCGGCAAAGAAGAAGAAGGCAGCGGCAGAGCTCAAGAAGAAAAAGAAGAGGAAGGGCGAGAAGGGACCGAATCCGTTGGCCGTCAGGAAGCCCAAGAAGCCGACCCAAGAGCAAACGCCTGCTAGGCCGAAAGAGGAGGCCAAGACAATTGAGCCAGCGGTAGACGAGCAGCCGGCGAAGAAGAAGAGGAAACGGAGGTCGAAGAAGACGGAGGGCGAGGGTGGTGGCGAGGGTGAGAAGGCCGACAAGGCTGAGGCTGCGCAGGCTATGGATTTGGACGGCGAGGAGTGAATGTCCAGCACAGCGTTGCCTTTCCATCGGTCAATGAATGGGGATTTAATTGCCCCGATATACTTAGAATGCTCGCCAGCATGCGAACAATGATACCAAGTTTCCATCCACTACTCTTCTCGAGGAAATGACTGCGTGATACCAACGCGTGCATGACCATATACCATGAGCATAATCCTGTATAATAGCTCGCTATGAGTATCGTGCATGGAAAAGCCTTGGAGCACACCATCGCCTCGTAACACTGCGAGGGGGACCATATACGAAGGCCAAAGACTGTGTCAGAAAGAAGGATTATGTGCCTGTGAAGTTTCTTCTATTTAAGCGCATGAATACTTCTAGCAACCAACATGTTACCGTCCTTTACCCTATAACGCCCATGCAAGTTGTCCCTTTGATTCGATAGATCGGAAGACCTTGTATGCTCCTTTCTCACAACTTGCTCTTCACCGGACCCTGATCACTTTTGTTCTCGGATACCACAACCGCCACAACGCAGATATCGTCCACCTTGCCGCCGCGCCATCGTTCCTGCGGATAGTACTTCTTGACCTCCTTGGCGAAAGGCCCGTCCAACTTAGTGTTGACGCTCGCGGCCTTTGCGGCCCTGGTGATATCAGTAGCAATGGCGCTCTGCAATGACCCAACAGCCTTGCCGTTCACTTCCACCACGCCCGGCTCCGTGACAGACGACAAATCAGCCGTCACCGTGGTCCCGCCCGCACCGCTATCAACCCAAGCGCCCTTCCTCGCCATAGCCTCGCTGACAATGCGCAATATATCCTGATTAAACAGATTATCCCACACGCCATCCGTCGCAAACACCAAAACGTCGCCATGCCGCACGCTATGCCGCGACACCTCCGCATCACTCGGCATATCCGCCAGCTGGCTGCCGCCAAACGCCTGCATCCGCCGCAGTATCGCCGACGGGATCACCGACAGCTGGAACGGCGTGTTGAACGCATGCGTCTGCGGCTCGCTCTGCCCGTGCACCGCGTTCAGCCGCAGGTGGATGAACCCGCTGTCGCCCAGGTTCGCCACCTCCACCGTCCCAGCCGGGTCGAGCAGGCTCACCACGGCGGTCGAGCCGCCCGCAGGCACGGCCGGATCCTCACAGATAGCCTCGTAGCCGGCCTGCATGAGCATGCGCGCGGTGAGCGGGCGCGGCTGCTGCTGCTGCTGCTGCTGCTGCTGCACGCCGGAGGGAGGGGGGTAGGCGTGCGCGGCGGCTGCCATGTAATCGCAGAAGCCGTGCGAGAAGTCGGCTGGGTCGACGCCCGAGTCCATCCAGCCGCCGACGCCGTCGGCCACGCCGAGGGCGACGGCGCCGCTGTCGGTGAGGCGCGTTACGAAGAAGGCATCTTGACCAGACTCGGGGCGTGAGCGCTTGCTGCGCTTGCGGGGTGGGGGCTGGACGCGGTTGTAGGGATTGAAGTGGAAGACGTGGGTGTAGGGGTCGTAGGGCTTGTCTTTGCCGATGTACGAGGCCGCGATGTTGTAGGTGAAGCTTGGTGGGCTTTGTTGGGCGCGGAGGCGGGGCGTTGTTGAGAAGGGCCGGCGATGGGCTGTTCTATGGGACATTTGTGGTGCTTGTCTAGAGGCGCGGGCGAGGACTGCTGTCGATGCTGCGAGGGTGGGACGGGTGAGTAGGTGCGACCACTGCTGGCACATGGCAGACCAGACGAATGAAGTAGGCGAAGAGAGGCATGAAATGGGGGACGGGCTCGCTTACACTGCAGGTGTGGCCGCAATGCCTGCGCAAAGGACCGGGTTGTACATGAGGCTGTTGCTGCCATTGCGACGCTCGGCGTGCAGGTGAAGAATGGATCCTCGGATGCAGGGCGCGCGAAGCCCTTTGGGGCCCTTTGGGGGCTCACGCGCGGCTCCGAGTCGTGTCAGGGCTCGCAGTGTGCATGGTATTCGGGCGAGGGTAGTACGTCCGGAGGCAATTGGGCTAGATTTTGTGTCTTATCGAGCCTTTCAGATACGTCCGAAGGGGCGGAGAGATATCAGAGCCGACGATCGAGTGAGAAGTGAGAAAGTACATACTTAGTAATTATGTCATACGCATACGCAGCGGTGAATCCCAGCCAAACGGCTGACGGCCGAATCGAGTGACCAAAGACGCCCCACGGGCCACGGCTGAGAGCGACCCACACATCCTCACATTGAAGTCGACTAAATTGGCAGCAGCTCCAGGGAATGCAGCGACTGGTGCAAACGTCGTGCCTGTATTTCAGGCATATTTGATACGGAGTCTCAGGTGAAGGTACCATGACAGACTGCTGAGCGGGTGTCCGGCATAGCTTCCCAAGGTTGATAGAATACCTTAGACAGCATGACCTTGTGCGATGCAAAGAAACTAAAATATATCAAGTACCTTATCTGGGTAGTAGAGAAGAGAGTCATGACGGGCAGATTGTAACAGGGCGTGAGTCTTGAGATGTCCAATCATGGTCTACTCCGTACAGACAACCTCTAGGGATATATGCTGCGAGTTGATTGCCTATATGCTACAATTTAGTTGCCGGTATAACCGGCTGTGGGGGGTATTCGCTTATGGAACAATCGTTGACTGAATGATAAACCTTGGAATACCTAGGGATTTGGCAGTGCCTCGTTGTTAAATGAAAGCTTACAGGCTTTTGCTCTGTACATTGCTAGCTAGATAGCGCATGAATTATTGTAACATGCACCCAGGCGACGAGGTACGGCTTCGAAATGTTCCTAAGATGCCCGATCAATGGGGAAAAGCGGAGCCACATTTGGTTGTAATTCAGTCTGCCCTGATTGGCTGCTGACCCACTTCGTTGGCTCGATCCCCGGGGGAGGTCTACGGATTACCTCGGGCAAGATCTATGATGGTATCTTGTCCTTCAACGTCCAAAGCCTTCTTGCCACTAGCCCAGCGTTTACCACCAGTCACAGGTCAATACTCGGCTGTTTCAGGAGCAGTTACCCTCAATTCTGCCCTTCAATACAACCACAACAACACCATTGCATGACCTAAATCGGCGCGACACCAACATCTCCACCATACTGCTCCGCTGAACCTACGAGAACAAAAAATGGCAGCTCTCCGCTCCTCCACATCCCGCCTCCTAGGCGCGTCGGCGATCAAGCCCGCCTTTAGGCCGGCGGCGACCACATTCACACGATCGATGGCCTCCGTGTCCGACACCAAGGGCCTGGACTCGTCCAATGCATCCGGCGCACCAGCTGCCGAGAAGTCGAGGCTGAAGTCTTTCCAGATCTACCGCTGGAACCCAGATACCCCGACCGAGAAGCCGCGCATGCAGACATACACCCTCGACCTCAACAAGACCGGGCCCATGGTGCTCGACGCATTGGTGCGCATCAAGAACGAGCTGGATCCGACCTTGACCTTCCGCAGGAGTTGCCGAGAGGGTATCTGCGGTAGCTGCGCCATGAACATCAATGGAATGAACACGCTGGCCTGCTTGTGTAAGTGAAAACCTCGGAAGCTGCAGTCACGAGTCAATTGCGAGAGAACCCCATGCTGACCTTCATTGCAGGCCGCATTCCTACCGAGGAGACCAAGGAGATGAAGATCTACCCGCTACCACACACCTACGTCGTCAAGGACCTTGTACCAGACTTGACGCACTTCTACAAGCAATACAAGTCGATCAAGCCATACTTGCAGAGGGATACTCCCGCACCTGACGTAAGTTGCTCTGTCGAGCTCGATTGCCAGTACACAGCTTGCTAATAATTACGTAGGGAAGGGAATACCGCCAGACCAAGGAGGACCGCAAGAAGCTGGACGGCCTCTACGAGTGCATTCTCTGCGCCTGCTGCTCAACATCATGTCCCTCCTACTGGTGGAATGCAGAGGAGTACCTCGGCCCCGCCATCCTGCTCCAGTCCTACAGATGGTTGATCGACTCGCGTGATGAGAGGAAGTTTGAGCGAAAGGAGGCCCTCGACAACTCGATGAGCCTGTACCGGTGCCACACAATTCTTAACTGCACACGGACATGCCCCAAGGGTTTGAACCCTGGCTACGCGATCGCCGAGATCAAGAAGGAGATGGCTTTGTAAAAGGGCAGGACAGAGCAATGAAAACATATGGTAGAAGAAAGACGCGTCTTTCACTTTGGGCGACTGGAGCGTGGATGAGTAGTGCTGTTTCAACTGTACCACCTGGTTGGCCGAATGCCTTCGTGCATGGGTTTGGAGTTTACACGTTTCATAGTATCCCGAATTTTCGAGCCTCAATCAAAGCTGGCGTCGGGTCAACATGTCGCTTTCGAATTGAGTGCTCGCACCTGTCACAGCGTCGGCACACTGACAGCACGTGTAGATATAATGACATCCGAGTATCACTTCGCCCGATCTTCATCGCCACGTCTTTCCGAGATTCACCAAGATGTCCACAAGATCCTGCAACAAGTCTGTCATTGGTACCAGAAGGACCGCACCGTGCGGGAAAGGGTGGCCACCGTCCTCACCCTGGCAAACCAACCCAGATCTTTCCCACCCTCCTGGTACGTGTTGTAGCACCTCTCCCACTCATCACACCTCTCAAGCATGCGCGGGATCTGGTAGTCAACCAGCGAGACATAGACGACGTAGAACCAGAGCGCGCCGTCCTCGCGTCCCCGCGCTGAGCGCAGGTCCATCCACGAGTAGGCCCACTCGCCCTCGTACAAAGCCCGGCGCATGGCGTTGGGGCTAAACTCCCATTTGCACACGGCGACTTTCCCGTTGCCCGGGACTTCTGCAATGGGGTCGGTGCTTGTGGCGGCCAATGTCGTCGCCCGGTGCTCGTTCAGCGTTGTCTTGAGCGTCGTAAGCTCCTCGGCGAACTTGTGCGCGTAGGCGCGCTGCGCGGCGACTTGGAGGCGGACGGATTCTATGTGCGTGGCGGTGGGGGTGTTGTGGTACTGCTCTTTGAGAGAGATTTTGCCGCGCCCGGGTTTGCTTGCCTTGCCCGTGGAGTGCTCATCGGCGATTGGTGGTGCTGGTTCCTGATCTGCGTTCTTCTCGTTGTCATCGTCTTCATCTAGGAGTCTGGCAAATCCATGCTTGTTGGGTTGCGCAGCTGGCTTCCACTTGCTTGCCATTCTGGAGAGAAGCCGTCTCGCTGTCAACTTCGGGCGAGGTCCGGTGCTGACCATCGTTGTTGGAACGCTGAGGCGGCGGTTCTTGGAACTCTTGGTATGTCGAATCCACGATGGATGGAGAGGCAGTGAGGACACTATGGTTTTACATCACAACGCCGGGTTGGCTCTGGAGCTCATGCTTGAAGCGTGGCCGTGCCCGAGCTAGTTGAGCGCCGGTCGGTCGCTCAGACGGTTGAATTTGGGGCACGAGGTATACGGTGACGTGGTGAAGAGGTTGGACTCTAGCAAAGGGTATCTGTTTGATGCGACAGGAGTGGGCTTGAACAAGCTACGAGCTCATGAAGAGTACACATTCTTCCCATCGTAACAGTCTCTACATGCTGTCGCAGAACGACTTGAGGCCTTCAAAATGTATTTGCACATGTTCCATTAGTCACATGGTCTCCACATGCTGTCATGACTGCAAATTCTAGTGATGTCCTCATTGTGACCCTTCCACGGGCAAAAGAGATCCAAGCAGAGTGAACGACCGTGCGCCCATGCGAATAGTCCACCACAACTGCTGTGATCAAACTGGTCCCCAACCTTATCAAGAAGGAAGAAATTATTACTGCAGAGAAGTGCAAAATCTCTGAAGTAGCACGGGTCAATACGCTTGTAACCACGCCAGCCATGGCTTGAAGGGTATTGGGAATTTACTCCTCTTAAGTTCCATGTCGGGTCATACAGTCCGGGTGAGATTGGGCATCGGGCGCACGGCTTCCGGGGTGCCCGATCAAGACTGTGCAGGTCAGCCAGCCATCAGCATCAAGGCTGACTTGTATGGCGAACAAAGTCGCATGTCGACACAAAGGACTATATCTGTGGGTAGAAATTCGGAAAGGTAGATTCTAGAGACAGAGAATTATTGTTCGCGGCAGCGTTCTTGGCGCACAAAAATAACCCAGGGCCGGGCATTGCAATTAAACCCAACATGGTAACGCCGGACATGGACAAGGATCAGAGCCAAGTTCCAGTTCCAAGAAATCAGGCATGTGCAAGAAACTAAACTCGGCCCAGACTGCCTCCTTCTTGAACTCACCTTTCACTCCCTCAGGTGACTTTTCTTTCCCCCTGTGAAACGAAATCATCAACCAACAGTCAACAGACCATCACACACCAGACTTCAACAGCACAAGCCTGCAAATGCATACCAGCAACGATAACAGCAACACCACTTCCTTCTTCTTCAAGCATCAGATGCGCATTCACTGCCACCAGAGACTTCCACGAAACGAATCGGCCGACGATCGTTGCGACCCTTTTGCACGCCGCGGCGACCGTTGAACGTCACGCCACCCGCCGGTAATAGAAGCGCTGTTCAAGAGCGTGAGCTGACGATAGGCATATTGTCACATCGTGACCTCTCCGAACAGGTCCTCAAGCATCTTTCCTCGGGAACGAAATCAATCATCACCTTGGCGATCGTCGCCATCAGCTGCGCCAAATCGCAACGATGATATCGTCCACTGGCGCCGCGAACGGCGTCTCTTCTACAACTTGCTTCCGGGGCTTGCCAACTCCAAGTGGCTCAGGAGACGAGAAGTCAGACAAGGGCAGCACTACTCCCCAAATGAATGCGGTCGACAAGCCCGGCACTCCTGCTGCCGCGACGCCCATCTTGCGCGGCCGACGCTCGCGTCTCCCGATTGTCGACGACATTGTCAGCGCAAACTGCAGCCCCGTCATCCGCCCCGACCAGTCGCCTGCCATCAGCGGCATCTCCATCCTCCGAAGCCAGATTGACGATTTCAACCTGAACAGCGGCAATACCTCTCGCGCGACCTCGAAGGTCCGCGGAAACAGTGTCAAGCCGAGGAAGTCAAAGAACTTGAAGCCTGTTCCTCACAAGCCTCAGGCGGGCTTCGTTGACTTTGTTGCTGTCCCGCGGCAGGACTTTGGTGCCGGTCCAAGGCACGACGAATCCGACGACGAAGAGAGCGGGGGGTCTAGCTACAACTACGATGACGAGTCTACCGAGTACGAAATCAATTTGGAGGAGGACTTTGTTAGTGAGAGCGCTCCCCAACCAGTTGCTGCTCAGGGAGACGGCATCTTTGAAGACGACCTCGAGGGCGTTCCTACGAACGCGCCCTTCAAGGTCACGATCGACGACTTCGTCCCGACTCGAGTCCTCGGCAAAGGCGCCTACGGCACCGTCATTTTGGTGCAGCAGCGCTCCACCGGCCGCTTGTACGCTCAGAAGACATTCAAGAAGGCTTCGCTGGTCATTCACAAGAGGCTGATCGATCAGACCAATACCGAGCGTCAGATTCTGGAGAAGGTCAACAAGCACCCCTTTGTTGTCAAGCTTTTCTATGCCTTCCAGGACAAGGAGAGACTGTATCTCATCCTTGAGTACGGCATGGGTGGAGAGCTGTTCCATCACCTCGAGACGGAGCGCATGTTTCCTGAGCCCAAGGCGGCTTTCTACCTGGCGGAGATGGTCCTGGCATTGTCGCATCTGCACAACGATCTAGGTATCATCTACAGGGACCTCAAGCCCGAGAACATTCTCTTGGACAGCGAAGGCCACCTGCTGCTGACTGACTTTGGCCTGTCCAAAGTCGCTGAAGATGGCTCGACGGCCAAGTCCTTCCTCGGCACGGTCGAGTACATGGCCCCCGAGGTGGTCAAGGGCGAGAAGTACGGCAAGGCCGTGGACTGGTGGGGCATGGGAGCACTGGCCTACGACATGCTAGTCGGCAACTCCCCATTCCAAGGCGCCAACAACCGGAAGGTCCAGGATAACATCCTCAAGCAGAAGGTGGCCATGCCATACTTCCTCAGCGCCGACGCCAAGGATCTCATCACGCGCCTGCTGAAGAAGGACCCCAAGAAGCGCCTGGGCAGCAACATGCCCAAGGACCTCGCGCTCATCAAGGGCCACCGGTTCTTCAGGCACATCGACTGGGCGAAGCTCGCCGCCCGCGAGGTTGAGCCGCCCATCGTGCCCATGATTACGGACCCGCTTCTGGCTGAGAACTTCTCCGAGGAGTTTACCAATTTGACTCTCGACTCTACGTACACCATCGCCATGCCCAAGCCCATGAGCCCTCCTTCGAGGTTCTCCGAGCCCAACCCTTTCAGTGGCTTTAGCTTCGCGGCCAGCTCGAGCTTGCTGAACGCTGATTATGGACTTCCTATGGGCGAGGGCTTCAAGGGCATGCATGGTCAATTTTAGCTCGTGGATCCCTGGTGACTGAGGTCGGGGTATTGTAGTATGGCGCGGACATTCCGAGACAGCGTCTGGTGCCCATATTTGTGGAGAGGGACAACAGAACACAGGGCTCTAGAGGTTGTCAACTTCGAAAGGTTACAGGTTACAGGTTACATAGAAGATGAGTACGGGCATCAACGGAAACTCATCAGCTATAGCAAAGACGAGACAGAGTCAGTACGTCAAATGGGAGTTATGGGCGCTTTTTTCTTCGAAATTCTTTATTAGCTTGGGCCCAACGGCTGGCTGCATTGGGCTGCCGAGGGGGGTGGGGTTGGTTTGTGCAGCAAGCGGTTTTGTGACGAGGACGGTTCTTCTCGTACAATGCCAGCGGGAATTAATGTCTATAGGCTCTAGGTATGTCGATAGATTAGAATACTTTGGGAATGGAAGAGTGTCGAAATCTGTATCGTGCTTGGCCAATTGCTTGTGCTGGCTTTGAAAACCCTTGGGAGCACTGTTGCAAGCAACAGTTGCTGCTCAAGTGGCCGCTGACTACTTAGTACAACACGCCTTGCAGCTGTTAGCAGAAAACGACAGAGTACCGCAAAACGCTGAGTTGATCGCCGGCACCCAGGGCGGACCGTCAGTGTCATCAGGCTGTGTTCAAGCCGGCACAAGTACTGCTTGGTCTGGCAAACATCCGTCCAAGCCTCCGAGTAGACTCTGATATTCTTGGTAAAGCGTGGGCATAGGTTCAACAGACACCACGTCGCAGCGAGTGGAATACCCGAATGTACAGATACGATGGTACTTCGAAGGAGTCGGCAGACGACCAGAGCAACCAAAGAGACAACCTCGATTCCATCTGGAACACTCAACACTCACGGGGCCGTCTTACAAATCCAAAAGTGTTTCACGACAACATTTGGTCCATTTGCGCATGTCACTTCCCATCTGAACTTTCGGGAAAGCCCCCACTCGGCCATTCGGACCTTTGTTCGGAGCCTGATGTAACATAGGACACGCGTTGTCGTCGTGCTTGATTTGTTTGGTGTTTGTCAAATGATGCAGACGTCACTCGGATGCCCCACGCGGCCACGACGTACGTTTTCGGGTCGACACTTGTGCGCACTTGTGCAGGTTTGCTATGTCCTGAGCTTAATATCTTGCCCGATGCATATATGCGCATGGCTGTAGCACGTACTTCTGAGACGTTCAGATAACATTCCTCTCGCCATTGTGACGCTCGCCATTTGTCAGAGGACGAGGCGCGCGGGCCCCCACCGTTCCTCCACCGGGACAAGAGCTGGACTGACCTCTCAGCAAAGTTACCCGAAATCGAGCGTGCTGATCTCTTTGCACTGACAGCAGATCCCAAAGTAGTGACTTGGGGTTGAACACACGCGTGCCGCGGAATCGCCCCGAACAGTCATGTGACGATGTCATGAAAATGCGTCGAGGGCCGGGTGCTTTGCTTGCCGGCAGTGGCATATATCGATCGAGTTCCGCGACATAGCTAACCTTGCCATACTTTCTTAGGCTCATTAGGACAAGCCACTCGACTGCAAACAGAGTCACACCAACAAAACCACCAAAGGAAAGGACAGCAGATCGCGGTTGATATTGCCGAATCCAATCTAAACCATACACAAAAGGCGGCGAGCCGGCGGGCGGGAGAGTCCAGGCCCTCGTCAACCTCGCATCGAGAGTGGGGTGTTCCCGCAGTGCCTCGGCAGTCACCGAACCCTGCAGCGCCAGCAGCGGACTTCGACTTTGTTAGAATTCTGGAATTCTGGTTGTGGAGTCGGTGGACAACTCCAACGTCGTCCGTTACAGACTCGTTGGTTTTCCATCATGCCCGTCATGCCCATCATGCCCAAACCGCTCCCACGCAAGCGAACCCTGCCTTCGCAATTCGGACAAGCCTTGGTGACACGTGCCAGGGTGTCGCTTCTCTCCCGTCAGCGACAAGCGGGACAGCCTTGATTGGTGCCCATGGTGTACTGACCCGCCCGTCGTGGGGGAGGCTTTTCCAAGATGGACCCTTTGTCCCAGGTACTGCACCACAGTCACGGCCGTGCCTGGCGCGCGCGGGGTGTTTGTTTGACTTCGACTACTCGACTCAGGAACTTTGCTACACGCGAGGGCTGCAACTTGGCATGTGTGTCTCTGGCTTGGGGCGGATATGACCGTTTGGTCGACAGCTGACATAGCGCCTCGTCCCATTGGGCATATCATCTGGACCGTGTCCCCATTCTAGGTCAACCCCAGCCTGGACAAGAGGGCCAAGCTGAACCTTGGGCTGAGCTAGACGGCCTGCCCTGGGTTGGGTATGCTTCAAGTCACGTCGTGTTTCGTGCGACTGGTAGGTAGCTTCGGCTGTCGGCCTCTCGGAGATCGAGACTTTTTGACAGGTCAGGGTGCTACTTCACTTCTCAACACAAGAGTCGAGACCCAAGCTTTGGAATCCTGGATTGGAGATAATATGGGATGGTTCTCTGAAGTGTGAAGTGTGCCTTGCAGATATTGCATGGCGCATTCCACACGCCTGTCACCAAACCAGTAGAAGGAATGACACGAGCAGATCTGGGCACCAAGCAATCCAAAAGGGGGCTGCGAGCTTCGCTAACGACTGATAGCCCAGAATTGGACTTGGAGAAACCGAGCGAAGATCTTCCTCGTCTGGCCGGGGCGTCGGGACATGCACGACTATCAATGTCTTACTATCGAGAGATCCCGCGCTGAGCAAAGCCCTTACCAAGCGGGCCAAGATCCTGCTGCAGTCAGCTCCAGAGCGCACCAGAGCGCACCAGGGTTGCTATTGTCAGGTCTCACTCCCGTCTACGTATAGCAGTACACTGCTTTCACACTGCATCGTCAAGCCGTCAAGGCCCAACAGTAAAACATCTAGCCTTGTTAGCGTTGCACTTTCCCGTCAACATAGCCCCGAGCGTCGTCAGCATCATCCCTTCCCCACGACAGTCCGGCAGGAGGACTACCCTGGCAGCACGAGCTGGTTTGGCGGGTGGCTTGACTAGCTTGGCACCTAGAGGTATGTTTTCCATGTGAAGCAACTTTAGCCCGGGAGCCGCTGTTATTGTCGTCTTTTGCATTAGAAACCAACTGAGCTTCTAACTCGCTCGTGTGGGAAAGCCAACAAGCGATTCAAGCCCCGAAGTTGGGATCTTCTTGACCAGGCATGTGCGACCTTGGCTTATATTTGAGCATTCTACAGCCCATGCCCCTTGGCACCGATCCTCCTCCTCACACATATAGGTACTCCTCGAGGTGGCTCGGAAGGTCTATTTGCCCACGACGATAACACTACCACTTTTACATTTCATACTCCTTTCTTCACGCACAATACGCACTAGGCTCGATTCGGTGGCGTGGGATTGCTTTGTTCATCGTCGTTGACCATCTGGCTTCAGACTGAAGAGATATAATTTGAGCATTCTACAAACATACACCACAATGCAGAAATCATCCAAATTGACGACTGCCGTGGCGGCGTTGCTGTGTAAGTGACATTCCAACCCCCACCCCCCCTCTAGGATGAGGCGAATCTCCCTTCCTGAGAGGAGCATCTACTCACTCACATCACAGCGGCAGCAAGCGTCAACGCAGCGGCAGTTACTTCATGCGCATCAGGTGCCACCAACCTGTGCTACGCCGTGGGTGTGCCAACGACCACCTCCTCGCAAACAACCGGCAACATGTACATTCAAATCTCCGCGCCAACAACATATCAATGGGTCGCCCTTGGCATGGGCACTGACGGAATGGCCGGCAGCAACATGTTCATCATGTACGCTGACGGCGCCGGCAACGTGACGGTCTCCAACCGCCAAGGCAAGGGCGAAGTGCAGCCGCAGTACGACGCCTCGACCGCCTCGGACATCACGCTGCTGAGCGGCAGCGGCGTGTCCAACGGCATGATGATCGCCAACATCCTGTGCACCGACTGCAAGTCCTGGTCCGGCGGCAGCCTCAGCACGACGGCCAGCAGCGTCGACATGATCGGCGCGTGGAAGTCGGGCTCCGCGCTCGACAGCACCGATGTGAGCGAGAGCATCTCGATCCACGACGAGGAGACCGAGTTCACCATGGCGCTGTCGACGGCGACGCTCGACACCGACAGCAACCCGTTCACCTCGGCGGCCGCCACGTCGTCCGGTAGCACGGGCACCGCTACGGGCACGACGTCCGCAGGCGTCAAGAAGGACCCTCGGATCATTTGGGCCCATGGATTGGGAATGGCGCTGGTCTTTTCGGTCATGTATCCGGTCGGTTCGGCGTTGATGCCCTTACTCGGTAAGTGGCAGCTTCATGCTGGGTTCCAGATGATTACTTGGCTGGCCATGTGGGCGTTCTTCGGGCTGGGCGTATACGGAGCGCAGGTGCGCAATCTGGTGAGATGCGAACCAATATCCTTTCAAGACCTCCAAAAGCTCGCGCGACTCGGCGTTGCAGAAAATGTCAATGGCGTAGACCCCATGCTAACACCTTTTGCTTGCAGCTATTTAATAACAACCACACCCTTCTCGGCACTGTGGTGGTCTGCTTGCTCGCCATCCAGCCGGCTCTGGGGCAGCTGCACCACCAATACTTTATGAAGAACGGCGCGCGCGGCATCGTCAGCTACGTCCACCTGTGGTACGGGCGTATCCTGTTGGTCCTGGGCGCCATCAACGGCGGGTTGGGCTTCCAGCTGTCGCACTCGAAGCAGAGCCTCATTATCGCGTACTCTGTCATTACGGTATTGTTCTATGCTTTCTATGCTGGCGTCAAGGGGTTCGCAGTGGTGCGCAGGGGCAAGCGCAGCGGCGGCAGCGGACGGAAGATCTCGTCGACGACTGGATATAGTGTTGAGCATGGCGAGGACGAGACGCCGATGAATACGTACTCGACGCAGACTACCCACGAGCCGAAACACTGAGTCTGGGAGCAGAGATAAGGGGTTGTTACGGAGTTTGACTTACTACGAAGAATCGGCTCACTCACTTGAGCTTGCTTGTGTTGCTCGAGAAGTTCGAGCATTGTTTTAGAGAGACTCGAGTGTGAATACAAAGCCTTGAACAACGACGTACGTTCGTTCTAGACCGCATGTAGGGAGGTTGTTAAGGACATGCCTCGAGTCGAGCTCGACTAGTTCCTGATGACCTCACTGCCCACAACTTTGGCGCTTGTGCAGTAGACTTGGGACGACTTCAAGTGCCTGGAGGGTAATTAGAAGACCCTCAGAATGACGCCTGCTCGTCCCAACCATGACAGTGCCGGTAGTTGACACAGGAAAATATATGAATAGAACAGAAGTGCGCAAGAGTAAATATGCCGAGAAGTAGCCTACACCACCCAAGAATAACAAAGACGCGATGCCTTGAAGTTTTTGAAATAATGAGTCCCTAGCTGATAGCTCAATACTAGTTAGTAGTCTTGCATGACCTCACTGCCCACAAGTTTCGCGCTTGGGCAAAAGATTTTGGAGGAAGAAGTTAGCTACGTAGACAAATTCGAGCCTTTCGCCCCCGAACAATACACACGTGAAGTAGAAGGAGGGGGGATCGAAAGATCGAGCTGGGGAAGTGGGCCGGTGTGGGCGCTCGGGCCAACACAACCTTGAACGAGCCGAGAGGTTGGAGAGTGTTCCCGACTGAGCTTTTTTAACCACGCTCCCGAGACCGACCTCACCACCACGCAACCCCCTCCCCCAGCCGGCCCTGCTTTTCGCGTCAATTGAGCAATTCCCCATCCTCCACAAAAGCCAAGATGCTCTCCTCCGTATCCCGAGCTTCCGTACGTTTTACTGTTCCCCCGGCGCGCGTGTTTGGTGGAGCGAGAGAGAGAAACTGACCCGCATTGCTCCGATTGATATAGAGCCGCCAGGCTGTCGCTGCCGTTCGCGCTGCTGCCCGCTCCTCTGTCCAGGTTAGGACGTTCCTCAACCCTACCGTCTCGCGAAGAGGTACGTCGATGTTCGATTCATATTTTGGGGGGGGGGAGGCGTTGTGGGCGTGAGATGATGGACAGGGCTGTTTGCTGCGCGGAGTTTGGGGATGGCGGCATCACGTCACGTCCACTACCACAGACGGCCGCCCCAAGCTTCCATCACCAACGCCCACCACGTCTCCCAGACCGCATCTTGCGCCTCTTGACTTTGCACACATGCACAACTCTGCCGACATCCCATCTATTCTCACACGACTCCACCCAACCCTACACGCGTCATCATCACCACCCCAAACGCGAAATCCAACCACCCATACTAACTCCATCCCCCACCTCTCAACAGCCGATTTCGTCCAAGAACTCTACCTCAAAGAACTCAAGGCCTACAAGACACCCGTCGTCAAGGACTCGGACGCGCAGGGCCACGTGCTCGCCTTCAACCAGCCCAAGACCCCCAAGTCGCCCGAGGAGACCGAGCTGGCCTCCTCGCTCAAGGAGTACGAGAGCATGGCCGTCGAGGTTGAGGGCCAGGAGGGCGCTGCCGCTGCCGCCGGCGCCACGCCCGTTGTCGAGGACTGGTTGGTTGACGAGGAGGAGGATGACGAGCACGCGCACGGTCACTAAAATGTGTGCCGTGAAATTTACTATGCGGATGGAAATTGAGGAGCTGGGCTTATCAACCTGGCCTTACAAGGGAATGGGAGTGTGTGAGCGATGTTACGGAAGTGCGTTCTGGCCTGTGGTTTGAGTCGACATGACTGAGCATACGCATCGAGTGAGGAGGTGTGTGGAACGAGATGGATGTCTCTGGGACACAGGAGACGATATTTCGGAGGAGGGAACGACTCGGAAGGAGTATCCGTGTACATTTTCAGTGCTTTCCTTGCGCAATCAAATCTAGCCAAAGTGGCGTCCACCTATGCCTGATCCTCGTTTCCCGTGTTTCCTATCCACCTGAATGCAGGTGTGAGGCCCTCCTTGGCTCTGCTGGCGGGCGGGCGGGCGAGCGAGACTGGTCGTGCACAACTCTCCGTTTGTGTGCTTGCTGAGGAATAAGCTGTTGTGTCAAGGACTGCAAGACTGGAAGAACTTCAGGGCTCGCAGCTGCGTGTTCTAGGGCTATTGGATCCGGGTGTTCGCAAGTGGCCCGCATGGACTACCACACAGGCGACCCGTGAGGTCAAGACGTCCTGCTGGCTGGGGCAATGGAGCTAGAATTAGGGCACTCTAATCCAAGAAGACTATTGAGAGCCGTGCAAAAGGCATGGAGACTCGCAAGTACGACGGTCCACTGTTGATGATCACTTGTGAGGCCAATATCAGGCGGCAATCAGCAAACCTCCTCCTTCGAAATGCCAAACGAGGTCCTCAAACCCAACAACGTCCCGTACACCTCTCCATCCCAGAGAACTACGTGCACTCCATTAATCTGGCAAGAAAGAAAAAAAGGGAAACAAAAGGGAAGAGGCCGGAATCGAACCAAGGTACATTAATACCCCGTCGGTAAGTCGTCATTACGGTGTCTGTAGAACCTTGAGGCGTAACCGCTAGACTAGGTGCTCGAAGTGCTGGCTTGCTCTGGATCTCTAAAGCTTTCATTATGGGGGGGGGGGGCGGCACACGAGCAGACTATACCGACGCAAACTAGCAGCGAGGGAGGGGGGAGGGCGTGTTATGCCTGGCCCCGCCAATACTATCAATCATGCTTCGCTCCTGTTCCACCAGGCCCTACTGCTTTCCTCGATGTTGGTTGCAAGATGTCAGACGCCCCATTCTACTCGCTTTCGGCGTTCTCTCAGCCCTTCACCGACCCTGCATCGCCTCCAGATCCCGCCGCACACCATCGCGACCGTCCTTGCCCTTCATCTTCTCATCCACAAAGTCAATCAAGTCACACATGTTTGTGCAATTATGCAGCTCCGCCCTCTCGGCTTTGCTAAGCAGAGACACCTTGTTGCGCCCAAACCCAGGCGAGCACATCTCACTCACTTTCATTGTAAAAGCAGCAGTCAGCAACAGCACAACCAATTCCCAGAACATATCAAACTCACAATGATGCTGCACAAGCTTCAGCGGCAACGGCGCTCTGATCACCTTGTTCATGAAAAGCTCGACCGCCTCCCACGGACACGCCTCATATCCGGCGAACAAAGCTGGGTTGGCGAGCAGCGCCCGCGCGGACATGAGGCCCCTAAGCTTGGGTAGATGTGGCCTCTTCTCGTCGTCGTCGCGAGGTGGGAGGTACGGCGAGGTGTATGGCAGGGTGCTCATGGAGAATACGTCTCCGGATACCAGGATCGGGACTTTGTCGCCGTATTTGTCCGTCAGTAGCTGTAGAGCTTCGAGATTGATCGGCAAGGTGGACGGTGTGCTGCGTGTCCGCGGGTGGATGGTGAGGAAGTCGATGTTCCGATCTTGCTCGTGGCCAAGCACCGTGTCGATGAAGTCAATCGTCTTCCTAAACCCAGCAAACATTCTCAGCATCACAGAAACTCCGACATCCAAGAAGAACGCAACCTACCGAAGATCCTTATGCACCCGAATCTTCACACTCACGCTCCTCCCCCTCGAATCATCAACATCCCGCTCCTTCCCCACCGCCCACCGCTCGTCGCGCAGCCTCTGCCGCGTCTCCACCACCAAGTCTCGTACAAGCGCCCGCTGCTCCATGAGCGCCGCGCCGAGCGTCTCGGCACATGCCCATGACTGCGGGCAGCCGCAGTTGAGGTCGACGCCGCCCACGTAGGGGGCTACGAGCGAGGCGGCGCGGGCGAGTTCCTGGGGGACGTTGGCGCCGAATTGGACGATTGTGGGCGGTTGGGGGCCGTGGGTGGATATGGTGAAGTCTGGTATTTGTTATGGAAAGTCACAGGGAGAGATGGGGCATCAGAGGAGAGGGAACTGCAACGCACCACTGTCTCGGGCTATGGTGCTGCGGTTGAATTCCTTTGCTAGGATCATCGGGGTCCAGCAGAGGTCTGTCCCGTATGCGTGTACAGTTTGTCTAAAGGCCAGCTAGAAGTGATGTTAGACAGTCTTCTATTTTTGTGGGACAGTAATGACTCCTCACCTTGCTGTACCTTACCATAGGCGCACATGCGTAGACGAATTTGTTCTGGCTTTTGGCCAGGTCGAAGATCTTGAGCGGGCTGTACGATTGGAAAAATCAGCACGAGACTTTCAGGATGTATGAAGAAGACTATGTGGTTCCAACATGTGGAGGGCATGAGACTGACTGTTGAACGTGAACGTCCGGTTGACGAAGTTCATCTGGAGGTCCTTCCATGCTGGGCCAAAATGAGAGGAAAGCGGCAAGCCGGTCGGACTCCAGAGAATTTTTGGCAGATTCGGGCGGTGTCTGTTCTTGGTCAGGATTTCCCAAGCATTATCTTTCGTACGTTGAAAGTACACTTTCCTATCGATCCTTCGTGAGTGAGGTTCCTGCTGCAAAACTTCCCAGCCCGCCCAGAACAGCGTCCTGGCCTTTGGCGCTTGGTTTCAAGGAAAGTACATTTTGACAACCCGAGCTCACAGAAAGAAAGACGGTCAGAGACTTCAGCACATGCTTCACAGAGAGGTCATGAAAATTCGAGATGAGCACTAATCGGGCGGGATACGGGCAACAGTTGACGTTGTAAAAGTCGAATATTGAGTGACATGTAGTCACCCGGGTTAGGGTATATCGCCTCTGATTGGCTGAGACTACTCTTCCGCCCCACATTAACTTTGTAAGTCATGCACTAAAGCAGAATTTCTATCTCATAGGAGAAGTTAACAACGTTATGACCGGAACCAATTGACCACTGGAATTTCACAATTCACGGTCGAGAAGAAAGGCAAACATCAATCCTCACCATGACCTCTCACAAGCCCCTCATCGGCCTCCTCGGCGGCGGCCAACTAGGCCGCATGCTCTGCGAAGCAGCCGCGCCCCTCGACATCCCCATCGCCATCTTAGATGAGGCCAACAGCTCGGCCAAGCAGATCAACAGCCACCCCGCGCACGTCACAGGCTCCTTCAAAGACCCGGCCAAGATCCGCGCCCTCGCCGCCAGCTGCGACGTCCTGACCGTCGAGATCGAGCACATCGAGACCGACGTGCTCGAGGAGATCGCCACGAGCGGCGTGGGCGGCGGCAGCAAGAACAAGGTCGCCGTGCACCCGTCGTGGCGCACGCTGCGGCTCATCCAGGACAAGTTCGCGCAGAAGGACTACCTGGGCCAGCAGGGGTGTCCCGTGGCGGAGCAGATGGCCGTCGAGGAGGGCGAGGGCATGCTGGCGAGCATGAAGGCGGCGTCGAGCAAGTTTGGCTTTCCGTGGATGCTGAAGGCGCGCAAGGGGTCGTATGATGGGCGGGGGAACTTCAAGATCGCGAGCGAGGCGGATCTGGAGCAGGCGGTGCGCGAGTTTGGGCGGCTGTCGTGTTATGCGGAGAAGTGGGTGCCGTTTGAGCTTGAGTTGGCGGTTATGGTTGTCCGAACCGAGGATGACCAGGGGGAGACGAAGAGGTTGATTCCGTATCCTGCGGTGGAGACGGTGCATGAGGACAATATTTGCTCCAAGGTGTTCATGCCGCCAAGGAGTGCTTCTGCGGCAATTTGTGGAAAGGCACAGAAGGTAGCTTGCGGTGTGGTCGAGAAGCTTTGGGGCAGGGGTGTATTCGCCGTGGAGCTTTTCGTGACCAAGGAGGGTGTGTTCGATTTATCTCTACGTCCACTTACCCTCACGGCCAGACACAGGACTGACAATATTCACAGGAGAGGTAATGGTCAACGAGATCGCCCCCAGACCCCACAACTCGGGCCACTACACCATCGAAGCCGTCCCCCACATGTCGCAGTACAAAGCCCAGCTCTACGCCATCCTCGACGAGCCCCTCCCGCAAATCCTCGAGCCCACCGTCTCCTCCAGTATCATGATCAACATCCTCGGCGGCGCCCACCCGACGGCCCACCACCGCCTCGTCGAGGCCGCCAAAGCCACCTACGCAAAGGGCACCGCTGTCTACCCCCACCTCTACGGCAAGGAGTCCAAGCCCAGCCGCAAGATCGGCCACGTCACCATCACCGGCTCGGGCTCCATCGCAGACCTCGAGGCCTTCGCGCAGCCCCTCATCACAATCGCAGACGAGATCCGCGCCGAGCGCCTGCAAGCGTCCACCCAAGCCCTGCGCCCGTCAGAAGCGCCCAAAGCCGCGCCCACGCCAGCAGCAGCACCAAAGGGCGACGCCCTCGTTCTCGTCACCATGGGCTCCGACTCGGACCTCCCGGTGTTGAAAGCCGGCATCGACATCCTCAATGACTTCGGCGTGCCGTGGACAGTTGACATCACATCCGCACACCGCACGCCCGCCAAGATGGCACGGGTCGCGACCGAGGCCGCGTCGAAGGGCATCAAGGTGATTATCGCGGCCGCAGGCGGCGCGGCGCATTTGCCGGGCATGCTGGCCGCGTACACACCGCTCCCTGTGATTGGCGTGCCCGTCAAGGCCACACACCTGGATGGGCTGGATAGCTTGTTGAGTATTGTGCAAATGCCGGTATGTTACACCCGTCTATTCGCCTGTGTCAACGACACACCTCGAGCGTCTTGCGCTATAAACTTGCTATTCTATCTTGTTGTTGCTCTTGGTCTTGCTAACTAGGTCTTTAGCGAGGTGTCCCCACTGCCACCGTTGCTATCAACAACTCAACGAACGCGGCACTGCTGGCGATACGATTTTTGGGGGCATTCATGCCCGACCTTCACGAGAAGATGGTGAAGTACCAGTTGGACATAGAGAAGCAGGTCCATGACAAGGCTGATCTCCTTCAAGAGATCGACGTGAAAGCATACTTGGAGAAGATGGGCAAGAAGTGAAAGCATTGATACCCAGATAGTGATTCTTAGGTTTTTGATTAAGTACAGATCCATGCCAATAGCCACTCTCATATGGGGTTTGCCTTGGTGGCATCTTCCTCTTCCTCCAGCCCATCTATGCCAACTTAGAGACCAGAAAGCTCAGGCCTGTGATTACAAATTAAACCGTGCATACACTTCCCGTATTTCGCATCGTCGGGCTCGTGGAGACAACAAAGAGCCCCCCCCCCTTGTGGTTTGCCGTAGTATCCGTCCTTGCACATATCCACAGTGGGAAAGCGATGGCACCAGTTCCGAAACCTAATAGTCCACAAATGCGTTTCCGTTCAATTCGCAGCTTCCAAAGCGCTGGAGAAGCCCACCAGTTGAGGGATAAGGCCATCAACAGTGTCGAAGGCGTCCTCGCATCCGGGTGCGGTTTCACTGTGACGGCACAGCAATTCCTTCATGCACTTCGCATACTCCTCATCATTAGGCGCATCTTCGCAGCAGGGGGGCTCTGACGGTGGAGGCGGGTTCAAGTCCTTGCAGTTTAGATTGCTCGGCGAATGTTTACACAAGTTCTCCAGCATACATTGGAGAAATGCGAGTTGATCGTCGAAGCCACAGCATTCTTCCGGCTTCGTAACTTCCACAGCGTTGAAGCTGGAGGAATCTACTAGGTGAGCAATGAGGCCATCAACAGTCTCGAAGGCCTGTTTACACATAGGTATAGGAATTTTGCGGCCAAAAATCTTCGCCAGGCAGTCCAGGTACCCCTCGTGATTAGGCGCGTCGGGGCAGCAGATGGGCTCTGGCGGTGGACCCGGATTCCTTGCCTTGCATTCTGGTTTTGTTCTGGCGACTCGTGGCACAAGTTCTGCCCGATGCATTGCATGAACGCTTCTTCGTCGTCAAAGTCGCAGCATTCCTTCGGCTTCGTGGACTCCACAGCAGTGAAAACGTCCAGAGCAGTCCGTCCCCCTAAAGCGAGACCAGCGGCACGGTTTGACGCTTCACAGGCAGGGTTAGAAGGACCGCGGTCGCATAACATGTCGAACATACACTTCTCGAAGGCTTCGAATCCGTTCGCGTGCTTGCAGCATAGCGGCTTTTCCGGCTTGGGAGCATGTTTACAGAAATCCTTGCCAATAATCTTGGGGTAGCGATGGCAGAAGTTCTGCAGGCCGCATTCCTCCACGGTTTCAACGTTGGGGCAGCATGTTTATGGCTTCATGAACTTCACAACGTCAAAGTCCGGCAGGTCCACAAGGCTTGAACCAAGCTCGCTTGGGTCGATGGTAAGCTCAGGGCGACTTGCGAGGACATCGATAATGCATTGTATCCATTTCTCATCATCAGCCAGTCCGAGGCAATATAGAGGTGAT
Source organism: Plenodomus libanotidis (assembly GCA_022609195.1). Classification (NCBI taxonomy): domain Eukaryota; kingdom Fungi; phylum Ascomycota; class Dothideomycetes; order Pleosporales; family Leptosphaeriaceae; genus Plenodomus; species Plenodomus libanotidis. Next base: position 202,395 of record JAGKQA010000051.1, read on the forward strand.
GACGGCGCTGGTGAGACTGAGCAGGTGTCATCGAAGTGTTCCCAGCGGTGGCATAGGTTCTGGTGTATGTAATGCTGGAAGCATTGCCACACAACGTAATTGCAACATGCAGTCGGCGGCCCGCCCTCACGAGGGCGGCCCTTCTTGCATGTTTTGTAATTATCGTAGAATCTATCGGCCGAGGAAAGCAGGTGTGCGCGCACACACATTAGTTGAAGGGGGCCTAGGCAGGACTTACTCAAGCTGCAGCTCCTGGTCCTGGATGGAAAGGAGATCGAAGCGTGGCCAGGTGATTGTCTTATTGCAAGTTGGTTCCGGGTGTCTCTCTGAGGCGATGGTGGCCGTGACAAGCTCAGAAGCGGTGGGCGCGACGTAAGCCTTGACTCTAAGAAACACAGTCAATAGAGCGAAACAGCGTATTGCGTGTGTGTGTGTGTGTGTGTGTTGGTCGGAGGATTGATAGATGCTAACAAGGAGTTGACGAAGGTATAGGATTGTGGCGAAGGTATTTGTGAGTATTGATGCTGAAGAAGGATGGATGCCGGAAAGAATGACGCGAAGCAGAAGAAATTGGTAAACATTGACTCGGCCACGAACGACGAGCAGGTGGGAAGAGCGACGGGAGTCTCCTTCCTTCCTACTCAACGTGGACCTGAGCCACCTCGGCGAGCCGACCTTCTCGAAGGAACAAGCCATGGTATGGTAACTCGTTTGATGATACTCGTCGTTGCTGAAGTCACCTGCATTTGGACCTGTCTGAGATGACCTTTGGCGTGGTTTCGTGGGGACAATTGACGCGACAGAGGAAGTCGCAGTGGACAGCTCTACTGCAGTGTCTTGTTCACGAATTGGCACAGTGCTCGAGAGCAGCAGGGCAAGAGTCTTAAAGAAAAGACATCACAATGTTGTCTAATTCACCCAGATCAGTGACGTCCGAGGTGTGTTATTCGCGGTGCCGCTTATGTTCATTGGAGAAGCCGCCTCAACGTTCGAATTATGCTGGGTATATTGGGTATCGTTCTCCTTTGTGTCTCTTAAAGTGACTCCAGTTCGTTGCGTGCCCAGAGCTTGATCGTACGATCATGACTGCCCGACACTATCCACCTCCCATCCTTGGAGATGTCAACAGAGCTGACAGGCGCCGTGTGGGACGCCAGCGAGGTGATGAGGGAGAAGTCGTCCATAGAATAGACGTTGATCTTGCGATCAAATCCAGAAGACGCGAAGAACGTGCCCGATGTCTTTGGTATCTGCGCGCCCTTCTCGTCCAATCCTGGAGGCTCTCCTTCGACTGGATCGTCGAGCCCTCTGAACACGCGGAGATCCGTGACTCCTGATGTGTTACCCGCCAAATTGCCACCCTGTGACACTTTTCTCACATCCCACACCTTTGCGAAGCCGTCAAGAGACCCGGTCAGTATCCTATGGCCGTCTATCCAGCTTGACGCGGTGATGGGCTGGATGTGCCCTTCGCATAGCATGATTGTTCGGCCGCTCCTCAGGTCCCATATCCTTCCAATGCTGTCCATACCTGCCGTAGCAACCAGTGCGCCCTCGGATTGGAAGCCGATCGTCATGACTGCTCTTGAGTGACCCTCTTGGCATAGAATCTCGCTGCCAGTAGTTACATCATACAGCCTCCAGGTAGTGTCGTCGCAGGCAGTTGCTAGATGTGTGCCAGACGGATGGAATCCGATCTTGTTAACTTTTGTTCCTCCAGGCTGCGCAAGTGAAGACATCGGAGTGTCCCGCTCGAGCGACCACAAGTGTACGGCGCCGTCTGCTGATGACGAAGCAAGCTGAAGAGTATCGCTCCCTGACGCAACAAGCCCAGGGTACCAGTCGATTCCGCCGATTTTATTCGTGTGGCCCCTCAACGTCTTCTTGACCTCGAGCTCAGGCGTGGAGACGATCTTCATACTGCCACCCCAATCTCCTGTCGCACAAAGCTGCCCGTGAGGCGCCAGCCTAACGACGCTCAGATACCGCTGGCCTCCCACCTGCGAGCTCTGGAGCTCAAAGTCCTGCAGCTTCTCTTTGATTTGCTTTCGGTGCTTGACGTGTGTCCGGAGTGGGATTTTGGCTTCCTCGCGTTGGAAATGGACTCGTCGCTTTGCCCGCGGGAGGGAGTATTTGGCGACTTCGATCCGGGTTTGTAGCAGGCTGTCGTCACCGCGCGTGTAGTATTCCTCCTCCTGCTCCTCCTCTTCCTCGTCGGGCGCATCGTCCATGTCCACATCGGCGCTTTCACCGCCTGCCGCATTTGACTGCTGGGTCTCGTCCGTCAAGATTTGCCTCAGCCGTTCGCGTCGGTCGGCTGGGTTGTTCTCGCCGTAGAGGGTGATGGGCACTCCGCGCTCGCGCAGCATTGCCTTGATGGTCTCATTGTTGGTTGGTACTGCAATGCGCGCTGCCAGACGCTTGCGGTCGAACTGTGAGAGAAGTGCTGAGGCATTCTCGCCAGTCGCTAGGTCGTAGTTGTAGTCGGTGGCTGTGGACTCGATTAGCGTGGGCCTTGAAGACGGGCGAAGCTTGATGATACTTACGAACTTCGTCAAGTGTCATTCCTCCCCTATCCTACGCAGAGGGACTCCAGTCAGTCGAGCCGCGTGCTGTGTCATTGAGTCTTTGAGCACAAGGAGGCCTGATTGTGATGCGGAAGGTTGCTTGCTTACCTCGTCCATGTGCTCCTCCACATACGCTTTCCTAGAGGGATGCATCATCTTGGCGGTAAGAGCAGAGAGCTGGTATATGTATCTCGTCTGATGCGAAAGGGCTGATCTCAACTCAATCGAAGCTGGAAAGAGTCACGTCAATAAACGCGACTGTCGAAGACAGTCGTTGCATGGTTATTTGCCTGCCGAGCTTCAAAACCTCCGAGCAGGAGCTCGATCTGCAAGGGGCAGGGATGTGCCCAGCAAGCTTGGCCCCACTCGTCACGTCGTTTGGCTCGACTTCCCTTGACTTGCAAGTCACAACCAACTCCAGCGCCGCCGCTTGCTTCGCTTTGCACTTGTCTTTCATCATTCCAACTTTCGGCCTTTCTGATCCAACACACCACCAGCGCCCTCGACTCCAGCTTCGCAATCTTTTATTTCCAACAAGTCCTTTCAACAGTCGTGCCGAGTCTTTGCTATTGTCTCATGGGATGAATTCCTCCACGATGGCGAGCGTCGACCGCGTCGACAGGTACCGCCCACCTCGAGAGGGCTATCAGCCCCCCACCTTGCCGCCAAAGCCAGCCCTCGCCCGCCCATCCAAATCCCCATCCGCCTCCGGTCGACGAGACATCCCACCTGCAGTTCCCACCCCACCAACACACTCCTCACGCACAACCTCGCTTCCTCCACAGTCCAGAACAAGCGCGCCCTCGCCGGCGCATCCCTCGCCCACACGAGCGCCGCGGCCTCGCGCTAGCCAGTGGTACTTCACTCCAGAAGAGACGCTCAGCTCGCCTAGCATCCTCGAAGGCCTCACACCGCAAGATGAGAGGCTGCGAAGAGCCAAGGGCGTCAACTTCATATATCAGGCCGGTGCGATGGTCGAGCTGCCGCAAACCACGCTCTGGGTCGCTGCCGTCTTTTTCCATCGCTTCTACATGCGCGTCAGTATGGACGCCGAGAAGAATGGAATACATCATTATGTGAGTGCGACGACTACGAGTGCTTAATCTGGCAGTGCACTGTATATTTACGTTTCTCTGCTCGTATCACCATATCGCGGCTAATCAATGCCGCTTCCGAATTAGAACATCGCAGCGACTGCCCTTTTCTTAGCGAACAAGACCGAAGAAAATTGCCGAAAGACCAAGGAACTTATCTACGCCGTCGTCAGAGTCGCACAAAAGAACCCCAAGCTCGTAGTCGACGAGCAGAGCAAAGAGTACTGGAAATGGCGCGACAGCATCCTGATGCACGAGGAGGTCATGCTGGAGACGTTGACGTTCGATCTGATGGTGGACAACCCCTACCAACGACTGTATGAGTGCCTCGACCAACTCGGCATGCTCCAAAACAAGCCCCTCCGCGATGCAGCTTGGGCCTTCTGTTGCGACTCGCCGCTCACAGTCGTGCCACTACTGATGAACGCCCGCGAAGTCGCCATCAGCGCCCTCTATTTCGCCGCAGTCTCGCTCGGCGAGAAGCTCGAAGACGACCGCGACGGCGAGCCCTGGTGGCGGGTGCTCAAGAGCGACGAGTCGCTCATCCAGTCCTCCATCAGCGTGGTGATGGACTTCTACACGGAGAACCCCATGCGGAAATCCGACGCGCGCTATCAAGGCTCGCCGGTCTTCAGCCTCGAGAACACCCGCAGACACCGCAACGCGCCCAGCCAGACGGACGCCGGATCTAGTCACAATGGCACGCCGATGGGCACCGATCGCGGCGGGACTCAGAGCCCGCGCATGCGCCGGCCGGACCGCGATGGCGGCGGCGGCGAGACGACCGAGATCAAGCGCGAGAGCGGCGAGAATGGCGCGAGTCCGGACGCCATGGACGTAGACAGCTCGACGGCTATCAAGGGCGACTCGGATACGCTGCTAAAGGTCACGGCTAACGACCTTGATCATCACGATGGCAAGCCGAATGGGATAGCCAACGGCTTGGTTTCACCCGGTGTGAAGCGGAAGAGCGCCGAGCCAGATATCGGTGATGAAGCAGACCGGGAGCTCAAGCGGGTGCGGCTGTCTGATGGGAGTGAGGGCGAGGTCCTTGAGTTGTGAAGACGCACTTCAAGAGCATGTACCAACAATTATTTCAGCGCACCACCAAGTGGAGCCACTGGCATTAGAAGTCATTTCAATCTCCAAGGAGCATTGCACTGCCATGCAAGGCTTATATAGCATGAGATGGGGTGGTGGGTAGTGATATGCCAGGGTGTGATGGCTAGGGATACCACTAGGGCTCACAGCAGCATGAGCATTTAGATGGAATCGATTGACCTACTGAATTACACAATACAAAGTGAATGCTCCTTTGCGGCTTATAACATTGCCACGAATGTGCTGGCTTCTGGCCACAGCAGAAACACTGTGAATATATTCGCCATGTGACCATGGAGCTGTTCAAATAGTTACCTTCCAGAAGTTCTTGCTTATTCCCAGACCAGCCAGCTATTGTTGATGGCATGAACCTTAGACACTCAACCTAAAGCTTGCCATTCTGCAGCTAGACCAGCTTTGTGTTGTGCTTTGATATGCTTAGAAACAGGTAGATATATCCTCTCAGCTCTGAGTGCTGTCCATAGTTGTCTATGCTCCCTGCTCTGTAGGACCTCACTTTGGTATGTGAAGCACATCTCTCTTTTGGTGACTCCAAGATAACAGTAAAACAGATTGTTCGGAGGCTGGTGCCCATTGAAAATCCTATCTACTGGACTAAGGCAGAGCAGATGCGTCTGACAATGCTTTTTGTTTGCAATCTTGCTGAAGAGAAACCAATTCTTCTTCATCCGCCTCACACACCCCCAGTCATGGTAGTCAAAACTCCCAGGGCAGCTTGAAATTAAGTATTACCACTGTCGGTATTGTTTGTCCTTTTTCAACCTTAGCGACTAAATACATGCTGGTATCTTGCTCCATGGAAACCCCATTCAAAGCTAAGAATCCCTCCAAATAATCGTCCCTCTGGTTGCTTATAGGCAGGCTCTAGCTCCTGATTGTATTACCAGCAAAAGAGCATTTGCTGGCAGCCACAAGCTGACCAGCTGGGTGCAGCAAGTGACCTTCGCAATCTGGGAAGAAGTGCAAATAGGCGCACTTGCACCTGCACTGTGTTTCCCAAACGCGCTCCACTCCACTCCTGCCCCCCTTTTCCTTTCCTGTCTCGCATCGCAAGCTGGCAGCTTGCCAAAGACCACGGCCTTCGAAGCAGCACTCAAAAGCCACTCCCGAATTCAATAACACACCTCAACGCTCGCTTGGCGAACTTTGTTTCTTTCTCCTGTTGGGCGCAGCCTTAATTTCCTGACCACCTAAACGCCGGGCAACATTGCTGCATCCCATTTTGCCAAATGCAGCTGCTCGAACCACCCAGATGCAAATGCACAATGCAAATAATTTCAGAACAAAAGACCCAGTTCGCCTCTTATTGTTTCGAAGGCGAAATAACTTTTTGGTGTAGCAGGATAAGACTGTAGTGAAGAACTTCAACAGAAATCATCATCACATGTCAAAGTCCAGATCATCGTTGCCGCGTGCCCCGCCCAGTTGATTTGACTTCTGTGGCACCACGTCATTCACCTCATCCCAATCAGTGTCCCGGTTTCGGTCAACATCCATCTCGTTGCTAAGCAGAGCTCGATCCCTCATGTGGTCATGCAGTGCACCCTCATCCACAAAAGTGAATCCCTGGAAGTTCGCCTGCACAGAGGGCGAGAGAGGAGTAGAAGTGGCAAAGCCTCTTGCCAAGGCTGCTGCCCGCTCATTCAACGAACCGCCTTGGTCCAGAGCAGTGGTGAACTCGGGATCGAAGTAAGAGACGTCTGTGTCGGACTTCAACGATGGCTTAAATGGAGGCGTGATGAGCTTGTTTGCCAATGCATTCCAATCAATGTCATTGAAGAAGGGATGTCGCTTCAGCTCCTCAGCATCATCGTTGGCACCAAGGCGGTGTTTGGCATTCCTGTTCAGCAAGCCTTTGACGAAGTTGCGGCCTTCCAGTGACAGTGTCTCTCTTGGGAACCTGACCTTTCCAAATGCAATGTTCTTGTACATCTGTTGTGTGTCCTCCGCATAGAATGGACTCCAACCACAGCACATCTCAAACACTAGCACTCCCAAGGACCAGAAATCGACCATCTTTGTGTAACCTGCCTCATCCAGAAGGACCTCTGGTGCCAGATACTCAGTAGTGCCACAGAAGGTGTTGGTGGTGTCGTTCTTTGTCAGGTTTGCCTTGGAAAGGCCAAAGTCGCAAAGAGCGATGTGACCATTGGCATCCAGCAGGATGTTTTCTGGCTTCAGATCCCGGTAGACGATGTCGTTCTTGTGCAGGTGCTCGATAGCCAGGATGAGCTCGGCGATATAGAACTTGGCCCTCTTCTCATTGAAACGACCCTCCTTCTGCAGATGCCAGAACAGCTCTCCTCCGGACATGTAGTCTGTAACAAGGTAGAGATCTGAGGGTGTTTGAAACGAGAATTTGAGTCCAACAATAAAAGGAGACTCAGATGTTGCAGTCCGGACCAGAATGTTTCTCTCCCCAACAGTATGAGCCACCTCTTTCTTTTGCACAATGACCTTCTTGGATAATACTTTCATAGCGTAAATCCGGTTGGTGTCCTTCTTTCGTACTTGATAGACTTGCCCAAATGTGCCCTTTCCGATGAGACGCAGTATTTGAAAGTCCTGAGGGCCAAAATGGCGGCGTTCGCTGCGCTGGTACATGGCCTCGACGTAAAGCTCTCCCGTGGGAGCATCTTCTTCCATGGTATCTGCGTGGCCCTTGAGTGGGAACCACCCTCGGACAGGGTCCTGGCCCTCCGACCTGCGCGCTTCGAAATCAACATGGCCGAGAAACTCCTCTCCCTTGGCGCCGTGGTCGTAGATCGAGATGTCCACCAGCATTTCCTTGTCAACAACGTCGCTGTCTGTGTGTCAGCAATGTTGTCCTCTTGCGATACACGCAATAGTGGACTCTATGACTCACAATATGGCTTCAGCATCCCACTTGGGGTTCGTGAAGGATCGTCGCTGCGTCCGGTTGCGAAAGCTGTTGAACTCTCCGGTGCTGGTATTGCTGCTCTGGCGACTTCTCATGGGAATTGCCATGGGGCGACCAGAGTCGCTTCCTTGGCGCTGGATCGGTACACCTCCCATGGCGACGTTGGAAATGGCGCTCTCGTTATCCTCTTCTTGGTCTCGTGGGCCATGCGATATCAATTCGCTCCTCTGAAAGACAGCGACCACGTATGGGGCGCGGCATTTCTTCAATCCTCTCCCCTCGCTGATCTTGATCGTAAGCTTGCCCTTGGTGGCTGGTGTGGATGTCGCCGTCGTGGGGTTCGTCGCGGCTTGTGTCTCGGTCGCGGTCGAGCTCTCGTTGCTGGCCGTTCGCTCGTCTATGCTCTCGTGTTGAGAAGGCTGGGCGGCAGAGAGTGTTCGATTGGGAGTAGAGTGGCCGCTCTTTGAAGCCGTCGCGAATGTTAGCTCCTTCAGCCTGTGAATCGCATCACGGTCTTCAGAAACAGGGTGTTCCTCAATGGAGGCAGGGCGCTCGTGCGCTGGGGAGCTTTGTGAAGTGGAAGCTCTGCGACTGCCAGGGTTCGAGAAGTGAGAAGCATGGACGCTAGACTCAGCGACCAGAGCAGACGTCACCGGCGCAAGCGCTGAAGGCCTGCGACCGGTCAGGCCCGCAAGATCTGTGACGCTCATCTTGCGCGAGTTCGGCGCGACCACCGAAGCAGTCACCCCGTACCTCGCCCCCTCTGCACCGCTCTCACCCACGTTGGCACCGAGCAAAGAAGATCGCGAAGATGCAGGTGGTGTGGGATATGGGTGGATTTGGCCACCTTCAGGAGGAGGCTTGTCTTCTGAAGGCGCTGCCGCCTTCTCATGAGGAAGAAGAGGCGGACCCAAGTCTTCAGAGGTAGAGGATTCGTGGGAGGCGAGCGCAGGGGGACTTGATAGTGGTTGTGCAGAAGGGGAGGACTGGTGCTCCTGTTCCTCCTCTGACTTCAGCATTTGAGGCGCAGTGGAAGGAGACTGAGCGACGGCTTCGGGGGCCGCAGAAAAAGTACCAGACCACAAACGCTGAAAAGGACGAACCTGGCCGAAGTAGCTCATGATGCCGGGCAGTCTCTTATCTTGGGGGTCGGGCTCCGGCGTAGCGAAACCGGACCGAGGCGTGTCGTTGCCGCTATGATCTGTGGTTTCCTCGTGGTCTGCCGTGGCAGTCCTGCTGCGCTCGTTAATTTGCTTATCCATGACGACTGTGCGCGGTAGTACAAGCCGAGTGTGAGAGTGGTACTGTGAGGGAAAAGAAACGGTAAAACTCGGAGGACAGCATTGACGGTGGGTGAGTGGAAGCTTGTGATGACGATTTTCGTGCAAATTCGGGTTGGGGTGGAAAGGATAGGATCCAGATGGGTCCCTCCAAAATTGCTAAGCATATAAATTGAGGGGTGGTCTATGACATGGAGCCAGGAAAATTGGGGAAACGTTCAACTGGGACCCAGAAGCGGCCGCACAGTCGTGCGAAATGCGCTGCTAGACCGGGGCAGTATCAAGGCACAGGACAAGAAGCCCAATCGTATTCTGTACGGAGTACACATCAAGTACACAGGAAGTCCTTGACTTTCACTGGAGCAGCTGAACAACAGGGCCGAAATTCGAATTGCAGGGAGATAATGCAAAACATGGCCTGCCAGAGAATTGATAGGGTATCCAGTAGCATGCTCAACATCTGAAATTTCTTCGGCGGCTGTTCCCAGTTGCAGAAACCCTCATCCTTGATGCTCATCAGCCCACTTGGACTGACAATTCCGTAGCTCCATACGGTACGCTTATGAGCGAAATGCCCTTTACGGATGTGGGGGGATACTTCTGCCGGGGTACTTTGCCAGCAAGACGGTAAAGGTCCAGCGGATGGGTGTAAGTGTGTTGAATGAAACAAGCTCCGGCTCTGCCAAGCGAGTCATTGTCCGGGAGAAATCGTCAGTCAGCCAGCCACGCAAAGCTCAGTGCTCAGCCCAACTTGGGCGAGCACAAGTACTCCAGTGCCACTGAGCTGCATCAGCATCTCGAAGGCCGAAGGGATGTGCTGTGTTTGAGTAGCCACTATAGTTGCTGCACAGGCCCCTTTGGAGATACGGCAGTGATGAATGCAGGGCTAGCCAGTAGCCTATGCAGTACTCCTGAGATGCGCCGTCGGAAACTCCGTACGAAGTAGCAACTTCATGATACTGTGTGCATGTGGAGGGTCGCCGAATTGATAAGCTGCAGCTGCTTCTGACTATCCGGCATGTTGCATCATCACCACGTTTTAGGCGCGCCAGCCAGGACTTGGGCTTCTTGGCTGAGTCAGGAAGTTTTGTGATCTGTAGGCAGGAAGTTTTGTGCTGGTGTGCTGCTTCGAAAGAGGATGGAAGGCCGAAGACATTGCAATAGTCTCCAAAGAGACAGTGTTTTGCAGTCAACTGGGGGGGAGGGCCGACCGTTGTTTTCGAGACTGTGCGAGTCAAAGCATCCCCACAACTTCGGATGACCTGGCAAGCTTGGCTGAGGTATAGTGACAGCAGGCACTTGACCGAGGAGGCCTGGGGAGGGTCCATCTCCAGCCTTGTTGGCAGTCATCGAGGTAGGTGTATATGGGTGGATCCTCGACATGTGCTTGATCAGGACAACGCAGTGATGGTAGACAGACAAGGGGAATGCACACGCTTGTGACTGCCTCATCACAGTAGCCTGTTGAAGTACCAAGCAACAGGCAAGACCTGTCTGTCAAAATATCAAGGCGGAGCTAGCGGAGAAAAGCGCATTGAGGAAGAGTGATTGACACTGGGAAGATGCGCTTGCAGTGGTGATCGAAAAGCATCGGCTGAAGTCAACTTGTGAACTTACTTGTACATCATCTTCTGGGTGGCCCTTCTCAGGAGGTCGAAATGGCCACCAGGAGTGGCAGTCGGCTCAGGCGGTGGGTTGTTGTTGTTGGACATGGCTGCTGTGATGGTTTCGTTTTCGAGATTCGACCGATGACGATGATGGTGGGGCTTTTAAGGATTTGAGTGGAGGTCGGATACTTGTAGGGCTATGGAACCCGCCTCTCGGTTAGCAACTGTCTGAAAGCGCATGCGCAGTGTGGATGAGAGTGCCGTGTTGTTGTCCAGGCCCGAAGTCGAAGAAGGGGCTGGGCTGTGCTAGGCGGCGCTGTGTGTGAATGTCTGAGGTGAGGTCAGGACAGAGACAAGTGTATGGGAATCGCGGAGTGGCGAGGAGACTGTGATAGGCTCCGTCGGTGCGATTTGAGAACAGCCCAGGCGAGCGACGAAGACGGGTCTCTGGCTGACCTGCCCCTCTTGGTGGTGACAGTGGCGCCCCACGTGGGAGATGCGGCAGGCGCAGAGCAGATACCACTGGCAAGCTGGCACTGCCCAGGTGGTGAATAGCTGGACCAAGTACACCGCCTCAGAGAAGATGTTTCGGGCAGCAATAATGATGCTGCTTCGCTGTCAATTGGGTATCCAGCTTGTATCGTTGTCTTCCTGGAAAGCGCTGATGGACTTGCGTTGGGCATGTTGCTCCGGGTGGTGCTCTATGTTCAATGCTGTGCAAACCAAGTGGGGCACAATCCCGGGCCGGAGCCAGTACTAGTCACTTTATCCCTGCCGTCTGAGGTTCCTTCCTCATGCTGTGAGTTGGAGAATGGACCCTAACCCTCGACCTGAGGCGTTACTGTGGTACACACACTTGACATATCCTCATGAAGGCCTCGGACATGACCCGACCATCTTGCCATCTTGCACCGTGTCTTGCTTGAGCTGGCCCCTTGCATACGAGTGTCGGGGATCTTCATGTGGACACCGCGTCTTTATACAAACACCGGCCTCAAAAGTTGTACTCCCCGCGTTGCCGACTAGTGCGTTTCCATGTTCTTGCCAGGCCAATGCTAATGGGTTCCAGATCTGAACGGTCAGGCTGGAATAGCACTTGCCGTGCATGTCGCAGGGTCTTTTCTGGACCAAGAACCTCGCGTCCACACACACACATTCTCCACGGCCTCCACTGGCAACACCATGGATGACAGCTTGTTACACAGTACTGTATCGGCTGTACGCTTGCCGTTCCTCGTGTGCTGCGTGCAGCGTGCATCCCAATGTTCAGCTTGCAGCTCCCGTGCCTGCATTCGTTCGCAACATGCATCCACTCCATTGGCGACCCTTCACCTTCTTGGGACCCCTTCGGCTGCACACAAAAGCCACACCCGTCGTATCCCTGACCTCGAATCACATCTTGTGAGGCACATGTGCGCACGCGATCGGATCTAGAGTTAATGGTGGGCGGCCTTCATGGTGCACAGCCCTCAGTCTTGTATTTTGCCCGCATGAGGCGCTCGGCTGGTGAGCATGAATACTACACTCTGTCTCGACACATATACGATGAGGTAAATCACCGAAAGAGTGCCCGACTTTCACATGCTGGATGTGTCAGAGCTAGACCGCTCGTCTTATGCTATCTACTGCATGCTAAGGCAGTATGCAAGTCGGCTGATGGGTTCTTCTGTGCATGTACCTTTGGCTCCCTTGCACCTTGGCATTGTTCGACCACTCTTCTGGAACGATTCGCGAGCTCGCCACACCCTCTTCCACGCGCATGCTACAGTACTTTCGACATGGATGGGACAGCTTCGGAACCATCCGTCTATGTGTTACCAATGCCGAAGAATGGACTATCAATCTTCCTCCAGTCTGCCAGTCTGCCGCGCAGTCGCGCCAACGTCAAAACCAAGGCCAGTCGACGGTCTCGGATGCAACCCGTGCCTTGACACAAAGTTCGGATTGTACATGTGCGACCTTCATCCCAAGAAGACTCAGCCGAGTATCAAGACGAGAATCAGAGAAGGCTGCTCGGCCGTTGCACTCAAAGCATTGTCCCACGAGGCACAGTGTCTCACTGAGCAATTCCGTCTTCCAAATTGCCACTTACCAACATCGTTTTCCATGACCTCGATAAAGCAATACTTCCGACCCTTTCCTGTAGGCGGCTTCCTGCAGCACAACAACGAGGAGACTTACTACACGAGAGGCGAGCACCACGGTGGTGTTGCGCCAGGGCAATCTCACCAGAGCCTGCGCAAGTCATCCATCGCTGTTCTTCCGCGCTATTCGCCAGCGAGGCCCTAAGCTGAGGTTTCAGACCAATCTCGAAAGTCCGCGAAACAATCGGCGGTCCGCGTACGAGCAAAACGAACAAGGCGGCTCTGCTGACCCGTCCAGGTGCTTTTGACTCCACGTCTGCGTCTCATCGCTTCGCCGATCGATCCGCGAATATCCCGCGTCTGCGGTCTCCAAATTTGCCTTGCTGTGCGCAGACCAGCCTTGTGCGACCCTACATTCTGAAGACCGAGAGCGCATTTGTATTGTCGTTTGCGAGAGATCTCGTCCTGCGACCTGCGCTGCAATTTTGCCATAGGACTACAGAGGATCTTTGTCACCGCCGCTATCGATCGGTGGTAATAATTTGTGAATAGTACCAGAGAGTCTACCACACACGCCAAGCAGGTTCGGCACGTTCAGCCGCGTGGCCCCCACGGACCACCCCACGGCCACGTTTTTGTGGTGCCTGACAGAGTAGCATCTATAGCAAGCATGCGCTATATCATCGGAGCGTTCTCGAACAATCCTCTGCAAGGAGTGCATCTGCTGTCAAGATGGTCCGTTTTAGCTTTTGCAAACACGCTAGGGGACGGGGGGCTTCATCCGCGGAGCGATCGACTTTGGGTTCGGACATGGCTCGCAAGGCTTCGTGAAACAGCTTGATATGACTCGCCCCAGGGAAGGCGGATGTCGTAGGTGACGGTGTGAGTTTTGTCTGGGGTGATGTTTCCAGGATCACCAGGTGGTCGATGTAGAAAAGATTGTGCTCGAGTTTTTCGGGGATTGTGACTTATTTTCGCTATTGCAGGACTTCGTCGTGCACATACACATCATTTCCAATTATCCGGGCTGGCCTGGTGGTACACTACGTCTATGATACTGCATGTGTGGAATCTTTGACCCGGCATACTGTACATACCAACCTTGGAAGGTAGTGGTCGAAGAACTCTAGGTAGACTGTTACGAATCATAGCAGCTCCAGATGCACTTGACTAGACACTGAATGACTGAGCAAGTGTGCCCATTTGTCTGATTTCCGATCGCTCGGAAGTCTCTTCGTCTTGGAGGCTGACTGGGGCACTGACTGCTAACGAAGCGCTGATGTGACCATGAGCTGCAGCGATGCTGATAATGATCACCAGGCTGGTATGCCCAGTTAGTGCAGTCGTACCCCCAGACTCTGTTCATTTGGCTGACGGAAATGTTTAGCAAGTGCTGTATTTTGTCACTGAAAGAAGACTTGTAGAGGCAGAAAATTTCACATGGCCGAACCCTTCCACGGTGCAGCTAGGAACAATTCCAATGTCAGCCTCTCGAACACTTGCTGCGCCCGATTGGATCCCAAAAAGGATTGAAATTTGGCACATACGGCCAGAGCTATTGCAGATGAGGCGTCCTTCCAACAAGGCTGAGAGACTGAGGTTAACAACGACTTGAGCTCGAAACTTCCTTTCGTATCTGGTTACTACGTGGCAGCATCCTACCTTGAGCACCATACAAGTTGGACAACTCACTTGCTGTCAAAGGCGAAATTGAGACACCTTTTGGCGAGGCCACCGGCGAATCTTGAGCGTGTGTGTGCCGGTGTAAACCGAGAGTGTGCAATTTTCGTGCTTCTCTACAGCTTAACCTCATTCTTCAAGATTGGGGGACTTGATGAGGGATATATGGGTCTTCATGTTCCGAGAAAAGATCCCATGGAGTCACATGCCCTTGACCTTTTGCAGGATCTCTGAATGTGTACCATGTCCGTCCTGAAGTCTTCCGTTATTGTTATGTCGGTCAGAGACGTCCGGTCGTTGGGAATGCCCATTCTCTTCTGACCTAAGTACATACTTGTTGGCCAAAGGTTGTCCAAGTGCTCCGCTGTTTTATGGATTTTGGCAATGAATTAGGCTCCAACCATGCTAGAAGCTGCGCATGGTCGGTAGGTACAAGGCATGTTCAGAATCCATCTCTTCCCGCGAAATTCATCGCACATCGTAGACGTAAAACACCCTGCATTCCTTCTTTGCAAAGATCAAAGATCAACTACTGTTTGTAACTCAGAAAACCACCAAGGAACATTGCCTAGCTCAAGCCAAAAGTCACCACACAACTGCAATATCTGCTCGAATTTCGCGCCCACAAACGCAACATCCCAGATGGTAAAGTTGGCGCCAAAAGTCTCGACCACCAGCCCCGCTCGAGCATTGTCCTCAAGTGAATTACATCTAGGGTAATACCCTCTGCTCCAGATTCCGGTTGGCTGCCGCCAGTAATGCTTTTGACAGGGACCTCCGTATGTCCACACGTCTCCCCCGACTGTTACTCCTGAATTCACACAACAGACTCCGATGGTGCTCAAACATTTGGCCCCATTGATTTATCTGGTCCGTGGAGGGCTACATTTTAGTGCCCACGATGGTCTCGCTGGCCAATTTCGTGAGAGTAGCAATATTCTGGTGACTTCTATAATTTCAATGCCCGTTCTCAGCACAGATTTCGTAGCTCTTTTGATGGCGATCACCTGGCAGGTCCTATGATCCAGCTCATAGGGCTTCTGAGTCATTCTTGACAGTCGTTCACTTCGCTGCTTGGGTCTGGTTCGACAGCCTCTTGGTCGTGTGCTTGCGCCTTGCTATGCAACTAAATTAATTACAAGCCTCCCTTCGTCGGAAACTCACAGGTGCAGCTGAGTCTGATGGATGGTATGGCGAAGAAAATATCCGTATATATGATGAGCTCACTTCCCACACTTGAAATTTGAAGGCATATCACCAACGCACAAAACATCGCATATCCTTCATTTGCTTGTTTTTTTTGCTTGTGTTATTTTTTTGGTCAATAATTTTGGCTTCACGTTCTTTCCTTCCTCCTGGGTATCTTACAGCCTTTATACCCACAAGCATCCCGTCTTCTTAACGCCTTTTCTCTTTATCATGACAGCAGCTTTTCACTCATTCCCACCAAGCATTCCAATTTCGCCATGCCTTCATTCAGCAAGTTCGGAACTACAGTACCGGTTGCAGCTTTATCTAGCTTCACCATCCCTCAACAGTTGACAATCGATGCTACCCTCTTCCCCTACATCGCTCCGGGCTCAGCAGACTCGAGGGGACTCTGTCCAGCCCTCAATGCGTTGACTAACCACGTCATCCTTCCGAGAGATGGCAAGAACATCGATATGGCGATGGTGAAAGCAGCATCTAAGTACTTGGGCATGGCGATGGTGTCGCCGGTGTCGTCATGTCAAGTGCTCTGAAGACTTCCATGACTGGCAATGCGAGTGTGGGTGGATCCCTTGCTTAGCGTTGTCCTGTTGTATCAAAAAGATGCTGACTATGAGGATAACATAGGCCTTGAACCTTGGCGACTTCGCACAACATACTCCTCAGCAAGTAGAATACGATGGTTCCATCTCCAGACTGGACGCACAGTTTGGCAACCCGGGCCCATTCAACCAGGAGATCTGGGACCGCGGCCAGTCTTCGGGAGCAACAGGCACCGACGACATTACCGTGAGCCTTACACTCTGAAACTGGAACTGTTCTCTGAAGCCTTAAGTACTGACCATCTGAAAAGTTCGATCACGCTGCGGCCGAGATTGCCGCACGAACTAAGTACGCCCAAGAAATCAACTCAACCTACCAAAAGGCACTGGGCCAGGTCGGTGCCCGTCTCAACTACGCCAATCTGTTTTGCGCCTATGGGTCACCATCGAATGGCAACGCGAACCGCACCATGGCCGAGATGCTCTTTGAGCAGGAGAGATTATCACTTGAGCTTGGCTGCACTTCTCCGAAGGACATCAGCACTGTCTTTGGACTTGCCACACTCACTGGCAAGATCGATCTGGCCGCGTTGGATCTTTGGTGATCACTGGTCATATGAGGACATCACTTAATTGTCTGAAGGTTGGCAGGACATGAGGGGATGCGACCTCGGCACTCGCAGATGATATGACGCTAATGACCACTTGAAAACCATTCCAGTTTATTCATATATTCAAATGTTTTTGTACATAGCTGGCGGTAGAGTCATAATTTGTTTATACGAATACGCGACTCAACGTCGGACAACTTGGAAGATACCCTAGTTGCTCTCGTCTTTGAGAGATACAGCAAGGCGATGCTGTCTTCGCAAGGGGCGAATCTCGTGATTTTGACGACCTCGACTCTGACTGCCTGGAACGAGAGGTCGGAGCGCGGGACTGACAGACATTACATGTGCTTGATGTCGTTGTTGTTGCTTTTTGATTCTGTTTGGAGATAAAATAAGTCTGGTTTGCAGCGGAAGGCTTGAAGTTCACTGATCTATCTGGCATAGACCAGCTCACTAGCGAAATTGTCTTCTATGCAAAGCAACGCATTGTGCGAAAGACTGACCCGTAAGGAAGCATGACACCTAATGAGGCTCCTTGGTGACCCATCAACCACCAAGTGTATGTCCTGAGACTGTCAAAGAGTAGTACCCGCAAACCGTCCCTTGTGGTCATGTTCCCCGCGTCTCCTCGCTGAAGCGCATTGTATCAGCTGCAACATCGCCAAATTCAAAGCCCGGTTTCTGCGGCAGACAGATTCCAGAATCGGCGCAACAAGTCCCTCACTCCCCTACTTCTTCTGCCCACGAGCCACAGCCTCCTCAAAGCACGTCCGCAACCTCTGCTCCAACTCAGCCGTCAAGCCAGGGTGTTTGGTCACCAGTGGCTTGCTCATCGGGTCCCTGAGATTGGCTACACGAAGCAAAGTAAGCACGGCACAGTCTCACACACAAAGGTAGGGGGAGGGGTATCCTCACCACGCTTGAAGGTTGGATGCTGCAGCTTATTGCTCGCAGCTTGAAGCTCATCTCGCCACTGCTTGTTGTCCCATCCGCCAGGCACGTAGGGCTGAGAATCAAAGTCGGCCTGGCGCTCGATCATCATGGCGATATCTGTGGGAACCCCAGGTTCGATGATGCTGCCGCTGCCGCCCCTGCGCACAGGCTGCTGCTGGCTCTTAGCATCAGGAGTCTGTGCTGGGCTGTCCAGCATGATTTGGTCTGAGAAGCTCATATTGAAGGGGTGAATCGGGAAAGTTGAGCTATCGTGAAAGTGAGGCAAGTCCTGGTCAAGGTAGCTGCAATATAGAGATCAGCTTTGTGTTGTTGTTGTTGTTGTTGTTGTTGTTGTTGTTGTTGTTGTTGTTGTTGTTGTTGTTGTAGTTGTTCAGGGCGTATTAGGCACGGCTTTGGGTCAGCGCTTACTAGTAGTATCATCTGCTGAGAGGGTAGTTCCTAGCAGAACAGGTAGCAAAGCTCCGATAGTGGTGTGTTGTTTTGAGAGGTGACATCAAAACTAAAGTGATGTCTGAGGAAGTTGGAGTGACGTTGGGTCAGGCATCTTGACAGGGATCCCTGAATCCCTGATGGGCGCAACCAGGATACCCAGACCCATCCTTGCATACAACTAGGTCTACATGAAGACTTGAGCAACGATCCAACAACTCTTGGGGCAGTACTTAAATAGATATTCTGATGAAATTTGACTTGAGAATTGTGATTCTCACAATCAGACTGTGTGTGCCCACGAGTAGGTCAAGCAAAGCAGGACAGGCACACTCCAACATCGATAGTGATTTATATGGCGAAGTTCTAGGTGGGCGTGAACGCCATTCACATTGCATCTTGTAGAACCTTGATGAGCCTGTTATTTGGATTCTATGCTCTGCTGCTTTTGTGATCCGACAAATGGGAGTCCACCTGCTATAAAGCATCACCAGTCTCTCTACCAGAATATCGCACAGAGCAGGCAATAACCACTATGTGCACCCAATTTTAGCTCAAATCAAGTCACATTTCAGCTTGTTCAGCAGAATGAAGAACACCATGCGCTGCTCATTTGTTGGCACGGGTCAGACCACCCTCAGCACGCTTCTGCAGACCGTACTTCTTGAGACGGATGGAAGCAATGCCAATGAAGCCGGTCGTGTCCTCGGGGCTGAAGTTGTCGAGGGTGTCCATGGACGCCTCCTCGGCATCGTACAGCTTCTCAGTCTCGGAGCTGCGGCCGAGCACGTATGGGTTGCCCTTGTAGAGGCGCAGGCGGACAAGACCGTTGACGCGGTCCTGGGCGGCAATCAGGCAGGTGTCGAGCCATTCACGCTCGGGCGAGAAGTACATGCCGTTGTACAGCAGCTCGCTCCACTTCTGGCTGACGAAGGTGTCACGCAGAGATCGCAGCTGGCCGTCGAGGACAAGACCCTCGAGGTCAAGGTGGGCTAGGCGGAGGATGGTCATGGCGGGGGAGTCGTAGCAGCCACGGGACTTGAGGCCGATGAAGCGATTCTCGACGATGTCAATACGGCCAATGCTGTGGGTCTTGCCAAGGGCGTTCAGCTTGGTGAAGAGCTCGACACTCTCTGTGTAGGTCTTGCCGTCGACCAAGGTCTCCAGCTTGACGGGGATACCCTTCTCGAATGTGATGTTGATGTCCTCCGGCTTGTTGGGAGCAGTCTCGGGGCTGTCAGTCATCGTCCACATGTCCTCGGAAGGAGTGTGGTCGGGGTCCTCGAGCACGCCAGCCTCGTAACTGCAGTGAGCCAAGTTGGCGTCCATGGAGCTGTGAAACCAATGTCAGATAACAGCTTGTCGTACAAGATGATAGGAACAACATACTAGGGCTTAGCCTTGGTGCTGGTAACGGGGATGCCCTTCTCGGCAGCGAAGTCGAGCAGGTCGTTGCGTCCAGCAAAACGCTTGCTGAATTGCACATGGTCAGTCACTCTGGTTCACAATCCCAACTATACGACGAGCTGAGATACTCACAAGAATGTGGGATCACGCCATGGTGCAATGACCTTGATGTCAGGGTTGATAGTGTAGAATGCAAGCTGGAGTCCGTCAGCGAGAAATCTGGTGAAGTGCAGACTCTGGTCGTATGAATCATACCTCGAAGCGGACTTGGTCGTTGCCCTTGCCAGTGCAGCCGTGGGAAACGAAGTCGCAGCCCTCCTGCTCAGCGACGCGCATTTGGGCACGAGCGATGACAGGGCGAGCCAGAGAGGTTCCGAGCAGGTATCGGCCCTCGTAGATGGCGTTGCACTGGATGGCGCGGAAGCATAGCTCATCAACGAACTCCTTCTGGAGATCCTCAATGATCCTACAGTATCACCGTCAGTCTTAACTCTCGCAGAGTTGAAAGCAGCTTCCGTCCCGAGACAGCAGACATGGCAAAGTCGTACATCTTCTTGGCACCGATCTGCACAGCCTTGGCCTTGACAGCATCCCAGTCCTCCTCCTGACCAACATCGGCAAGGAAGCAGACAACCTCATAGCCCTGCTCTGTAGGAAAGTGTTAGCATACCAGTGGGTGACAGACAGCGTGGTCTAGGTCAACCATTGTCGTTCAAGACTGGACATCACATACCAATCAGCCATCCAAGGACTGTTTCCATAGGTCAGTATTGTTGAGCTGTATATTCTGGCACTCTGCAGACTCACTGGTGCTGGTGTCAAGGCCACCTAGATATGGTTAGCTAACAGATACATCCGTTTCAGGAAGGTGAAAGAGAGACCTACCAGAGTACGCCAAGCAAACCTTTCCCTTGGACATTGTGTGTTTTGTGGGCTTGGATGTCTAGTTCAATGTCAATTGAGTTGTCAGGAAGTCAACTGGGAGTATGAGCTGAAAAGCAAACGGATTCGATTGTGAGACGAGCTTGCACTTGACAAATAAAATACGGCGAGATAGGTCCCACCTATTTGACTAGTGTTCCTGGACTGGGCTGAAGATATCGGAACTGGGGAAGAGTCACTGACCTGAAGATTGACTAATTCTTGCTGGAGTGGAGAGGGAGAATCAACAGAAACTGAGTCAACTTCAAAACATACGAAACCTTTGACCAACGAATTTTCTGAAAAGTAAAAGCGAGATCGGTGCCCTGCACACTGCATGCAAAGAGCAGCTGTGACTGATACGATAACGATAAGCCCGGAACTTTCACGCCAGGGGCCCCCATGTCATGCAGGTGGGCGGGGACTAGGTACTTCTTGGTTGCAGTTCATGGTGCTTTGTTGTCAGAGTTGCAACTGTCAAGTCCACCACCTAATGCCACCTCATTTCCATCAAGCCCTCAATACACTATTCATGGACATCCAATATCTCGTCCGTCTTCAATAACACATACACACAGACCCAGCGAGAATGGCTCAAAGGAAAGCTCCAAATGTATGGGACGACGATGACTGGGAGGCCCAAGCAGACCGGGCATTGAAAGAGGAAGTCATTGTGGACCCCAGCGCACAAGAGCCCAAAACAAAGGCAGAGCGCCTCGCGCAGCATCGTGAGACACAGCGCAAGATCTGGGAGGCAGCGTGAGCAATATTCTATTTTTCAACTACTCATCCCCTCCACTGGCTTTGTGCT
Source organism: Plenodomus libanotidis (assembly GCA_022609195.1). Lineage (NCBI taxonomy): Eukaryota > Fungi > Ascomycota > Dothideomycetes > Pleosporales > Leptosphaeriaceae > Plenodomus > Plenodomus libanotidis. The sequence goes on from JAGKQA010000051.1 coordinate 223,594, forward strand.
GACTGCCATAAAATTTAAAGCGACGAGCCGCCTCAACTACCTTACCATGTCGCCGCCGCTCCCAGCGTCCCCTTCGCCCAAGGCTTCAAGCCCAAAATGCAGCTGCTCAGCCGGAAACCCGTCACCAAGACCAGGGATCCTGTGACTGGTCTCGACCGGCTGACGATCGAAGACGACGACGACGAAGGCGACCAAAGGCCCCAACAACCCTCGGCCGCTGAGCTCGCAGAGAAGCGCAGGCAGAAAGAGCGTGAATACGAGGAGAGGCGCGCAAAGCTCTTCGCTACCCCTCCCCAAGAGACCGCCTCTGGGGCGTCCACTGGGCCTTCCACACCGAGGAATATGTCGCCGCCGCTCGGTGGAGAGAGCAGCAGAGGCAACAACCGAGGCCGTGGACGCGGACGCGGAGGCAGGGGAGGACGAGGCGGTCAGCGCAACAACGAGAACAGAGCCGACAGCAGACCCGAGAGTCAAGAGCGACGCCAAGGAAGCAACAACAAGAACGGCGACAGTCCATTCCGAGAGCTGTTCGACCCGGCGACTGGCTCGAGACCTGGTTCGCGACTGCAGCGCCTAAGTGGAAACCCGTCGCCGACTCCTCGAGGACCAGAGCCAGCGTACAGAACACCCAGAGGTCCAGATGACAGCGGGCGAGGTGGTTTCGGCTTTGCCAATCGTGGCGCCAAGGAGGGTTGATAATGATTTTGTGTCATGCTGAGAATCTATCTACCAGCCGCCTCCTATCTTTCCGGCCAATTGGACGACTCTCTGGGTGTCCGAGATGTCCTTGCCGACATCACTGATCACCTCACGATAACTCGTCTTCACCAACCTGTCTAAATCTATGCCCGTTATATCCGCCCAATGCGCTAGGGTATCTCGAATGCACGATGGAGAAATCCCATCAACCAAATCTGTTGCGCCGGTACCATTCGACAGCGCCGCCGAATCATCATTGTCGGATTCCGCATCTGACAAGGAAAAGTATGCCTCATCCACCTCCGCCAACCAGTCCTTCTGTTCCTGAGGCCCTGGGTTGGCGCTCAAAGCCTTCCGCTCCAGAATGATCGGATCAGACACTTTGACCTGGCCGCCTCCATTGGTACAACCGCCAGGACAGGCCATCACCTCAACATAACCAAAATCAAGGCCCTTGGATTGCGCCGCCGGCCGCCGAGCCGCGCCAAAGGGCTTACCGCCAGGCATCCTCGAAGCCTTAGCCGGCTTCAGCTTTCGAACAATATTCTGGATATTCCGAAAGCCATAATACTTCGCCGCCCTGAATATCGGCTGACCCGAGGCGGAAACAACATTATACTCAACCACATCAGCATTACGGCCTCGTATTGTCTGCAGCTGAGACCCGGGATTCCTCGAGACAATGTCTTGGAGTACGAAATGGAGGTTTCCACCGGAGGAACCGGCGTCCACAGGAGGGTGCGCCCCTTTCCGCCGAGGGAAGAGGAAGTCGTGGAGCCGAGCGTCGGGGAAAGTAGTCGGAGGTGGTAGTTGAGAATTGGGTAGACTGAAGAAATCGATGCCCCTTGATTCCGTAAGCATCAAGATCTCCTTGCTCGTGATAACGCAGTCAACATCTCGTATACCGCGCCCAGGGTTGCCATCGCCAGCCCATACACTATCCGTCAACTCCTCACGACTAGCCTCCAGCTTCTTGTCGAGACACGGCATCACCGCCAAGTGCCATATCCGATCCGGACTTATTCCCAGTTTCTTGCTCAGCGTCGTCTTCAATAAAGTGCCCATCAATGCTTGTGGCGACTTGACTCTCGACAAATGCGGCAACACATGCGGGTGTGTCTTCTCAGCGTAGCAAATCCACCCAGGGCAACTTGACGTCAAAATCGGCTTCGAGGGCGTGCTCTCGCTTTCCCGCATCTCGTCCGCGCCAACAACCAAGCACGCCTCCCGCGCCGAATTCGTATCAACCACCCACTCAAATCCATTCCCATGTCTTCCGCCCTCGGCCAGACCATCGCGCCCGCGCAACAGCCGCTCAATCATGCGCCCAGCCTCGCGCTCGCTCGTGCCGCCACCCACAGCCGCGGCCAAACTCGCGCGCGTCTGCGGACTAACGCTCGCAACAAAGAGCTTAGCTTCGGGGTTCTCGAGGCCGTGGACCACCGGCGTGGAGGAGCCATCGGCGGGGGAGACGCGCAGCGCGGGCGCGACGTCGAGGATCGAGAGGACTTCGGCGTGGGATTGGAGGGAGACGAGGACGGCTTCGGCCGAGGTGACGCAGCCGGAGCAGGCGAGGCAGTCTGTGAGGGAGATTGTGGAGGGGCCTGTGGTGGCTGTGGGTTGGGAGGGCTGGACGGCGGCGCTGCCCAGGATTACTTCGTGCTCGAGGGGGGCAGGGTCGGTGGTGGGGAGGGCTTCGATGGGTTTGATGCAGGCGACGGAGGGGGAGATGAAGTCGTTGAGGTCGTCGGCGGAGAGGATGGCTGACATTGTGGCGATGGGGGTTGTGTGCGGCCGACTTGGTTGAAGTCGTGACTGTAGGTGGCGATAAGGTGGAAAGCGCGTTGTCAGACCATTGGATGAGGCGTGCGCGAGTGTTGGATGGAGCTAAAAGAGTCGGATTTGGTGAGAGCTTGTCTAAAAAGTGAAGCAAACATTGACCCGAGAGAGGCCCTCGGAGGTGTAGGTATTTGTTTAGGGCGGAAATATAATATTGTTGATTGGAAATGCAAAATCCCAAGACGCCCGAAAAGTTGAGCGAGGTCGGCAGTGGCGAGGGGTACCCCCTTGCTTGTTGATACTAGGCATGAATAATCCCTGTACCCAGCCCCAGGCGGGATGACGTTGCGCTCTCATGGGCAAGGTGAGTTGATGGTCTATCAATCTACCTTCAAGTAATGGAGCATTTAATTGTGAATAGATCATCAGTTAGCAATTCGACCTGATCAAGTACTAGCCTTGTAATCGGATATTTGAACCTGAAAGCACAATGGATGTAAGTACAAATCTCTTTCTGGACTTGTTACCGAGGCAGACGCTGATCTATTCCCAGGCCGTCTCATCATACAGCTTCGCAACGCTGGCTTGGCTGTCTGCGCAATCAATGCCATTGATAATATGGCCAACCTTCATCTCCTCGCTCATCACGCCCGGATACCAACAAGCAAGCTGTGCGTTTCCCATTCTTTAATTCCCAAGGGCATGCACTGACCGTGAACCCACAAAGTTACTGAGCAATACTTCGCCCGCTCCCTTGGCTTCGCACAACTCACCCTCGGGCTTGTTGTAGTGTGTCTGACAGGCGCCATACCTCTCACCTCTCTCGTTGATAGTAAGTCTCCATTCTGCACCAAGAAGGGGACTGTACCCCATCCAGCAAAAGGACCACTCGAGTACTAACCTCACCACAGCCCCCACGGACACCATCTCCCCTTACGCCAACGCCGTGATCCTCATCTCCACACTCTACCATGCCTCACAGGCATTTTACAGCTACACCAAGTTTAGCTACACCAGCGCCGGCGGATACTTCTTTGGGGCACTCGGGTCCGTGCTGCTGGCTGCGTTTGGTCTGTGGTGTCTGATGTTCGGTGGGGACAAGGGGCGCATCAGTAAGAGGACGGGGGCGGACAAGCGGACGAGTAACTTTCCCTTCAGGAACTCAGAGGCAAGTAAGAGAAAGGGAAAGAATCTGTAGCCACGGGGGAGTGGTTTCGGTAGATGGTCTGGAAGGGAGGTGGGCTGGCCTTGCATCATGCTGAAAAGGTTGTCCTGTGAAGTCAAGTATATGCTCGCTTGGGATGGATGCACTGTGGTCTACACCTCCATAGTAATCGAGTATCGTATATGAGGTGATGCTTCTGCGTAGAATTCAGACATGAGACAGCACTCTACTGCGCCGTCTGTACGCCTGTGTATTGTGGGGGGTATATACAAGTCCTGTGGACTAGAGTCTTGCTAAACTCGAAGATGAATTGTCAGGTTGTGAACAGCATATTCAAGCCTTTGCTAGACCACTGCTCTTCACAAAGTATTGGCTCATCTTTTACAGGTGCAATACGGCACACGTGCATCAAGAACCCTTCACGTTCAATGATCATGACCCCACTCGTAAAAGTTATCTAATGATGAGTCTAACGACATCCTCGCTGCATGGCCCCGAACCGTGCAACCAGCTTTTCATGCTTCTAAAAATACAGGACACCCTGACACGAACGAAGGAGTCATCGCTATTCTAAGAATTTGTACTTCTGTGGCGGCAGCACTTGGTATCTTCATGTACGCACTGTGAATCAGCTTCTCTGCTGGTTTACACTGACCTCTACTACTGTGCACCCTTCCGAGCTGGTGCCCGGTTCAAATCCACACAGCTTGGGCAATTCAGACGGGTTCCGAGAGAATGAGCCTTTTCCTCCGAGCACTCATCGCAGAACACCCAGGGCACGCCTGTCCTCTGTTTGTGCATGTAGCGGCGTTTGTTTGCGTTGATTCGAAGTCGGTGCATCTTAATTCTTTGCTGCTTCGTTTCCAACGGCTTCGTCTCCAAATTTAATAGCGTCCACTCCGTTCCCGGATTGAGCGCGGCACAACCTGGACAGTCCATAAAAGGTACCAAACGATGTTTCCGTTCTTCTAAACCCTCATCGCAGGTCGAGAAAGGTATACCTGTTTTTTGTTTGTCAAGATAGCGGCGCTGCGTCAGGATCTTTTGATTTCGCTGTTGTGGCTGCTGCTCCTCGGCTGTTTGCTGCTTGGTCATTTCCGTTGCTTCCGGCGATGCCTGATACAAAGCCAGGCAACCACGACACTGTAAACTTTGTCTAATTTTCTGTTCCATCTGTGGCCGATTTTGACACTCATCGCAGTAAAGAGCTGCTTCTGAATTTTTCCGCCTGTCGGGTAACCTCACCCTTCTTGTATTCACGATGGCTGTCTGTGTCTCATAATCATGGGCTGGTAGTCTCTCCGCTGTCGTCTTGGGTGTGCTTGATTCCAACTCAAACCCACCCTTGGCGTTCTCGCTTTTCGACCTGGTAGCTTTCTCGGGAGTGGTTTCTTGCACAATCGGCCTCAGGATATGCTCTTTCACTTCAAGTGTTGACTGCCCTGGCTTCTCGGATCGCTAGTCCACGACGGACGATGCCCCGTTGCCAGCCCCGATGCCGTTGAGTACATTGTCTGTGGCACCAGACAACACGGCCCGTCGCCGCTCATTCCAATCCAGTTCGCTCTGGACCATCTGTGTCACAAGCACCTCTTTTTCTAGCCAAGCTTGCTTGTAGATGTCCTCCCACTTTTTGCAGTCTTGCTTCAGGGCCTCACCGTCCTCCTCGGCCCACTTGATCTGGTGCCGACAAAGTGCGTGAAGTTTGGTGAAGGGCATGGCCAGCTCGCGTTCTGTGAATCCATCCTTCTCTGTAAGCTGAGTGAAGAGTTCTGCCGCGTGTTCGTCTCCACTGTTCCCGTCGTCCACAGCATCATCATGCCCTGCTGCGTGGGATTGCGGTGTTCTGATGATAATCTTCAGTTTCTTGTTTGAAGCACCACTTGTCTGCATGCTCTTTGGGACAGGATCAGAAGGCCGCAGCGCCTCTGTTTCGTGGACGGTTCGCATGTGTTTCGCCAGTGCGTCGGATCTCGTGAAGCACTTGTCGCATTCTGTAAATTCGCGTCAGAGATAATTTCGGGAGAATAGCATATGGTACCAACTCCAATCTTACCTGGAAGGTAGCAGAAGAAAGGCTTCTCCCTAGTGTGACTGCGCATATGTGCCTTGAGAGCGTATCCGCTGGCATGATTTGCCCCATGTCGGGCGCAACCAATCCATTGGCAAGTGTACTTCTTCTGGCGGCCTTCGATGTGCTCGTCGTGTATGTGTTTGACAAGCCGGTCCATAGTTTTGAGGTCGCCGGCGTTGCAGTCCTCCCAGGCGCAAACGGTGACCTGTGGTTGGAAGTCCTCGTCTTCCAATCGTGCATTCGGAGGGCTACTGGGAATGTCGCCGGAGGAATCTGAGGAGATGGAGATATTATCATCGTCGTCGAGGCCGACCTTGGTTTCAGGCTCGGGTTCAGGTTCTGGTTCTGGTTCGATAACGGGGGCGATGTTCAACGTCTTGAGGCGCTTCGGGGCGGGCTCGTCAATAGTGACATTGTCATCGCGCTCGTACTCGTCGCCAGCCTCCCCGTCAGATGTGGACATTGTTGATAGGCTTGAGTCCGACATTTGGCGACGATGGGACATTTTCAAGTTGGATCGGTGCAGATGTCTGATGTTGATGTTGATGTTGATGCAATGTGGTAAAATTGCGGAAAGTTGAAGGTGCATTCGATGGTGGGTGAGGGAAAGCTACCTGGTCCGATACCAAGGCACGCTTACACGGCATGTGAGACCGCGAAAGACGCGACTGCCACGCTGAAAGCCGCGCAGCAACTACGCAAATAGATGTCCGCTATATCACACCAGCAACATACGTAATCTACGACTTTTCTCAAATTCCAAGAGATGCTTCTCAACCATTTCAGACCTTCGAGGTCAAAGAGCTAGCTTGGACTGTGATGTGCCCCAGTGCCTAGGTACTTGCAGCGCACGACATATCCCTGTACACTATAGATCCCTGCATTCCAGGAGGGTATTGCTCACTGCGCACCCCTGTGAAATGCTTCCAGGAAGGAGGTGCTATTGTCCGCCCCTCCCCCACCAAAGTCCTGTCCTTTGAAGATTGACGCATTCGTCACAAGTCCTGCCCTCAATCTGCCACATCGCACTGCGACACTTTGAACACAACAAGATTCCGGTGTCTTTCTTCTCTTTTGTGCTACAAATTCTCTATTTTGCTCGCCACCATGGCCCCATCCATCAAGGTCTTCTCTTTGGAAGGCAAAGGTCTGAAGCTGGACACAGCCGAGGACCTCGAGCCTCACGTCGCCGCCTTGCAGTCTATGGAAGATGTTGAGGAGATCCGCATCCTGGGCAACACACTCGGTGTAGGCGCTTGCAAGCGTCTAGGAGAGATTCTGTCTACCAAGAAGTCTCTGCAGGTACGTTACCGCCGCTCTTCGACCGCCCTCGTGCCCCCCAGGTCATGCGCCCAAGGCGAGCCTAACATGTGATCCAGATCGCGAACCTCGCCGACATCTTCACCGGCCGTCTGCTTAACGAGATCCCCGAGGCCCTCTCCTCGCTGCTCACCTCCATCCTCAACCTGCCAAACCTGCACACCATCAACCTGAACGACAACGCATTCGGCCTCAACACCCAAGCGCCCCTCGTCGCATTCCTCGCGGCTCACGTGCCCCTGAAGCACCTTTACCTCAACAACAACGGTCTTGGTCCCCATGCTGGAATTCTGATTGCGGATGCGCTGAGCGAGCTTCACGCCAAGAAGGAGGTGGCGCGCAAAGACGGCAACGATGTTGCAGACCTCGAGACCGTCATTTGTGGTCGCAATCGCCTGGAGAACGGCAGCATGACTGCTTGGGCCAAGGCCTTCAGTCTGCACAGCAATATCAAGGAGATCAAGATGGTGCAGAATGGCATTCGCCAGGAGGGAATTTCGCATCTGATAAGCCAGGGTCTGAGCCACGCCTCTGGCCTCGTGACTCTGGACCTACAGGACAACACATTTACGCTCATGGGCGCAAAGGCCCTGGCTAAGGTCGCGCCCACGTGGACTTCAATTAAAGAATTGGGCATTGGCGACTCGCTGCTTGGGGCAAAGGGCGCAGTCCTGCTCGGTGAGGCTCTGGCTTTCGGGAACAACAAGAAATTGGAGATCCTGCGCCTGCAATACAATGATATTACGGCGAAGGGCTTGTCGAGCCTCGCTAAGGCTGCGAAGGAGGGCCTCCCTGCGCTGAAGAAGATCGAGCTCAACGGCAACAAGATCAGCGAGGACGACGAGGGCATCGTCGCGCTGCAGGAGCTGTTGGAAGAACGCAAGGAGAAGCTGGGTGGAGATATTGTGATTGAGGACGATTGGGGCCTGGACAGCTTGAGCGATCTTGAGGGCGAGGACTCCGACGAGGAGGAGGAAGAGGAGGACGACGAAGACGAGGAGGATGTTGAGCCTGAGGAGCGGGCCAAGAAACTGATCAAAGAAGCTGAGGAGGCCCAGGAGGAGCCTGTCATCCAGAAGAAGGATGCGGAAGTTGACGATCTTGCCGCCCAGCTGGAAAAGGCGACCATCTGAACGACCATTGAGCGTGGGGAGTCTTCCCGACTTTCACAGAGCACAACAGATGTCAGGGCCAAGCTAGGACAAAACAAATAGACGATACCCGAATACAAGAGCAACCTCCCGGAAAGCGTCGATGTGGAGGAGGCGGTGGACTCGGACGGGTAGTGGCCATTTAGGTCGCAACGTTGGGCGAGCGACACACTTCGACATAGATTTAAGTGGCATGCTTGGAATGGCGACAGCGGCATTTGAACTGCAGAAAGTATCACGAACCACCAGGTCGAGCCTTTTAGCTCTGAGAAGAGCCTTCATAGCTAGTTAGATAAGATAGAATAGCGCCCACTACAACCTCTCACTCCAGTAACAAGCATTGGTCGAAAGGATCAATCGACTTTGGGGTATGAAACAACAGGACTACACAAATGAAAAAGCCCAATGCAGATGCTCGCTGTAACAAAGACCAACAAGCATTGGTTTCATGGCTCATACGGAGACGATGCCCTCCTGCCTGACAGAGCCACCCCTCCCTTATCCGTAACCAGGACAGGATCCTCCAACCTCACGCCAAAGCCACTCGGCTTGCCAATCTTGTAGGCTTGCTCACTGGTCACATATATTCCCTAGACAGTGTCAGTATTCAAATGGTTCACGGCACCACAGCAGAACAGGATAGAACTCACTGGCTCGTTGCTCACAACCTCCCCAATCTTCAACTTCTCATGATTAGCCCCATTCAAGTAAGGGTGCTCATGCATCTCCAGCCCCAGTCCATGGCCCAACCGATGCGTATAAAAGTCCGCATACCCAGCATCAGCTACCGGCTTGCGTGACGCCGCATCCACAACCGAGCACGTCTCATTCGGCTGCATGAGCGCAAAGCCCGCCGCCTGCGCCTCGTGGACCGTCTTCCAGATCCCAAGCAGCTCCTCGCTGACCTTCCCGCCCTTCGGCAGGATCGTCCGCGTCACATCGCTGCCATATTCATGCAAAATCGAGCCGATGTCTATGAGCACGAACTCGCCCTCGTCAAGCGTCTTGCCCGTCTTCCCGCCGTGCGGGTACGCAGCTTGGTCGCCGAACAGCACGATGGCCCAGAAGCCCTCGCCAACGCCCGCGCGCGTGAAGAGCGCGTGTGCTGCGGTGACGACTGCCTCCTGCGTGAGACCGACGGTGATGCACTTCTGAAGCGCGCCGACGAGCTCGAGCGTGAAGCTGTTGATGCCGCGCAGGATGGCGATCTCCGCGTCCGTCTTCACGGCTCGCAGCGCCTGCACCGTCTCGCTCATGGGAACAACCTCGACACCAGCGCCTTGCAGGCCCGCGGCGATCATGTAACGTGCGTGCTCGTCGAGCATGATCTTGGAGTAGCCGGTGGCCTTTGCTAGCACGGCGTAGGGGGACTCCTCCTCGGCCCACTCGATGACGTTCTTGTCAGCGTAGACCATTTCGAGGCCGGCGATGCGGCCGGCCTCGAACTTGGGCGTGAGGTAAGAGAACTGAGCGTCTTTGTCGATGATCATCAGGAAGGGCCGCTCTGAGAGGTGGTTTGAGGACGAGAGGTTGGCGTAGTAGGCTGAGGACGCCGAGGGCTCGGCGATGAACGCGTCCACGCCGGCATTTTGGAGAGCTGAAGCGAGAGTCTTCTGACGGGCCAGGTACTCGTCTCGAGTGATGGAGGCCACATCGAGCAGATCGGAAAACGGCTCGAGGTGAGTCCAGGCACAGGTCTCAAGCGAGGATGCAGACAGGTCCCTGGTGTGCCACCAGTAGTGGCGATAGATGTAGATGCTGAGAACAGCGGTGACACTGAGTGTCAAGGTCACGCTCCATGCTATGGTCTCACAAAAGCGGCCTAGAGCTCGTCTCTTCCTCCTCAATTTGGAAGCGTGCTTGCGGCGGGCAGAGAGAAGCGGGCGGTACTCATCCCCGGCGCCACTGGTCTTTTCGTAGACGTAGCTTGCCATCTTGTAATGGTGAGAGGTTTCGGGATGAGACCAGACTCAAGAAGCAGTCCTCGAGAGACACCAAATAGCTTGAGAGACACCAAAGGCACCAAATAGCTTGGTGTCTCTTGGATGTCGTCAGTGCAAGATAATGGTGACATCGCCAGTGGCCGGGCTGATAGCGGCCGGCCGGTTCGGCCCCGGTGTCTTATCATGTCCCCCCCCCCTTTCCGGGTTCAAGCTGCAGCATCTATCTGCACGGCATTGTCTTAGACGAGGACTTTGACATCTGTCAACGAGCTTTCAGAAACCGGACGTTGGGTCGGATCAACTCGGCTGTTCGAGACCATTACACAATATCCAGTCACACGGAACATCGACCGCAAACGTGTCCTATCTCAGACTTGCGCGTTGCACTACCACGCCTTCTCGAAGAGGACCTCTTCTCCTGAAGCCGTGCAACAAAATACGTACTGCGTACTACTCCCAGAACCCGAAGAAGCTGGAACAGGTCCATCACACAGTCGACGACGTGTGTGATACACCACGGTCATCGGGCGATACCCCATCGCACTGGCCGGCTGACACCATGCTCTCCCGCCTCTTCTGGAAAACACCACTTTACCAAAACACAGGCTCCACGGCCAGGGACCATCTCGCATCGGAAAGGACATTCCTTGCCTGGATCAGAACAGGTCTTGGGTTCCTTGCCCTCGGCATTGCCATTGAACGCTTTGCTCAGTTGGATCTCCGGGAGCTGCTCAAGCCCCTCCGAGAGCAGCGGGGAGACGGCCGGCAGAGTAACGACGCAAGAGAGCCAGACCCAGCGGACGCCGAGCATGAGCGTGAGAAGGAACAATCGCAAGTGTTGGTTGGAACGCTGATGGCCTTGGGCTCGGGGTCCATAGTCTACGGGACGTCTCGGTACTTCTCGAATCTGAAGCTTCTTGAGAGGGGCTTGTTCAAGCCGGCATATCACGGCTCCGCCTTTCTTGCCGCGAGCGTGGCTGGGTTGGCTGGCGGTGTCTACGGGACGTCGCTGAGGAGGAAATGGGAAGTACGGAGACAGGAGCGGCAGGAGATGACAGGATCACGGTGAAGAGCGGGGGACGAAGTCGTGATGCCGAAACACCATTTCTCCTGGATACGACAGCCACCCCTCTCCCTAGTCACCACGGCATAAATCGACACATTCTTGCGACCCAGTCCTCTGGACCACGTTGACTCTGCGAATGCCTTCGTTTGTCCCCTTGTGTTCCTCGACTATCTCTTTCTTGCCTATTTTGCCCGTTTGGGCTGCTGCGCTCGGCCGTCATGTGCACAAAGTGTTGCCAGGCTGGGGAGTGTGCACCGTTGCGCATCGCCGGACTCACCCACACAAACCACTGGGAGCCGCCGGCTAGACGGCTAAGTGTCAGTCACGCCGTTCCACGTGTGGGGTTGTGGTTCTGCGTCTCTCGATCATGTTCCCCTCCGAGAGTCAAGGGGGTTGACGAAGGGAGAATCGGCTCGTGCCCCGTGAGTCCAGGGGCAGCCGAGCCCTGTCTTACCCTCCCGCCGGCCTCGCATATACCTGGGGCAGCCGCGCAGCCGGGCCTGACTGGAATGCTACGTGCCTTGGCAGCCTTCCTTGCGAGGCTGGACGGCGAACTCCTGAATTCCTACACTAGGCGTCGGCTTTGTACCTATGATACTGTTGGTGGGTCAGGAGTTGGACAGAGGGAGAGCTGAAATAGATATCAAGAAGGCCTGTCTTCGACGGTGGGACCAATCGATCACTCAGTACTCCCATCCACCTTTCCTTTGCATACTACTGTTGGCAGGATGCTTTCTGATATCCTTCTCGTTGGAGCACTTTTGCTGCGGGTGATGACGCCGGTGGCGGCCATGCCTCAGTTTCTTCGACGAGATGGGGTTTGCACAGCGACCGTGACGGTCTACGCCTCAGCAGGCCATTCGTTACCAACTCCTCCTCTCTCCTCCCTCCTAAATGGCCCTCAGACCGTGACAGTTATCAGCACTGCCACAATCACTTCGACGGTAACTGCGTCCTTGGCCTCTGGTGGACAGCAGATCTCAGACTCTCCGGGCTCAGCCGGATCACAGACCGTGAGAGCGACGAGCACTACTATCATGACATCTGTGGAAACCCAAACGCTTGTTCAGACCCAGACAGTCACTCAAGACCGCACAATATACCAGACAGAGACTGTCGCCCAAACTCGGGCCCAAGCCAACGGTGTGCAGACTGCCGCCGCGGACCCGAATGGAGCCTCTATCATGTATTTGACGGTGACTAGTACATTCACGACGACCCTCACCACCTCAATGCCAGTTTCAGCAGCAACTGTTCCGCCGCAACAAAACATCTCGCCTCCCTACAGCAATAGTACAGAGATAGGCCAGTACAGAAACTCTGCGAAGCCCTTGACCGCGACGACATCTGCACGGTTCTCCATACAGCCTATATCGAGTCCGTCGCGTGCCCCAACGACCGCCGCGCTTATCTCGACACCATTTGAAACTATATCCCATTCGCCGGCCAACTTCTCCTCGGGATACGAAAACGGGCTGTACTTCGTAAACTGGTTCGTTGCCCCAAAACCTGCGACATAATGTCAATATAATTAACACATGACCAAGGGGCATCTACGGCGCCGATTTCCAACCACAATCGCTCCCCGCCAACAAGATCACCCGCGTCTACTACGCCTTCGCAGACATCGGCAGCGACGGCACCGTCAAGACCTCGGACGCCTACGCCGACACCGACAAGCACTACCCGACCGACTCATGGGGCGACGTCAACAGCACATCCAACGCCTACGGCTGCGTCAAGCAGCTCTTCCTCCTCAAAAAAGCCAACCGCAACATGAAAGTCCTCCTCTCCATCGGCGGCTGGACATACTCGTCCAAATTCGTGCCCGCCGCGGCCTCCCCCGCTGCGCGCCAGACCTTCGCCGACAGCGCGCTCGCCCTCGTCACCGACTACGGCTTCGACGGCGTCGACATCGACTGGGAGTTCAACGCGTACGCCGCGACCGCCGCCGATGCCGCGAATATCATCCTGCTGCTCCAAGTCCTGCGCACCACCTTCGACGCTTGGACGTCCGAGTACGCGCCGGGCTACCGGTTCCTCATCACCGTCGCGTCGCCAGCGGGGCCTGCTACGTACAAGCAGTGGGACCTGGCGGCTATGGACCCCTATGTTGACTCGTGGAATCTCATGGCGTACGACTATGCTGGGTCATGGGACACGACGTCGGGCCATGCGTCGAATATCTATGCGGAGTCTGCGAACCCCGGCGCGACGCCGTATAATACCGACGAAGCGGTCACGGCGTATATCAGCGCTGGTATTGCGCCTGCGAAGATTGTCCTGGGCATGCCGCTGTATGGGCGCTCGTTTGACGGCACAAGCGGGCTGGGCCAGACATATAGCACTGTTGGCGTTGGAGATGGGCTCGGTGCGGGTCAGTGGCGGTACAAGAACCTGCCGCGGCCCGGCGCGGTCGAGATGTATGACTCTGTGGCGCGGGCGGCGTATAGTTATGACAGCGCGACGTCGGAGCTGATCTCGTATGACAACGCTGTCAGTCTCAAGGCCAAGGGTGATTACTTGATGAGTCGTGGCTTGGGAGGCGCTATGTTCTGGGACGCGAGTAGTGATAAGCACGGGACGGATAGCTTGGTGGCTACGATGGCTGGTATGTTGGGGTCGTTGGACCTCGTGGCGCAGAATTTGTTGGACTTCCCGACTAGTAAGTATACTAACATCCGGAATGGATTGGTATAGAGATGCACGAAGGAAAATTGGGAGGCGGCGCCGGCTTTGGCTTTGGAGTTTTGGAAATTGTGGGAATTTGTCCCGGGCATTGCATAATGAGCTCTATGACCACTTCACGAATAACGACAAGGCATTAGTATGAATATGGAGTAGATTGACAGTACTCGGGGTAATCTAAGATACAAAAGCAAGGCTTGCCATTTTAATCCTGCAGAGACTAAGATGGAAAGGAACCGAGGTATTAGAGCACAAGCGAAGACATAGCCCAAGTCTTCCAGAGTTTGTCAAATTACTGCTACCAGAGATATGTACTGAGGCCCTGGACTTGACAAAGGTAGTGATGGCTGGTAGGCTTCACCAGATTGCATTCCCAAGATGCTCGTATCTTCTAGAGCTGTATGGAAACTCCTCGGCCTTGCACCTTCACACAAGGTCATTTAAACAACATACCACCTGGTTCCAAGAGGGCAATGGCAAATATCATGTGACAAAAGTGATCATTGTAGATAGTCATAAATCGAAACACCAAGATGGTATCACTTATCAAAAAGAAGCCCCAATCTCCAAACAATCATCCCCGATCCCAGCCCCGACAATGGGGAGTATGGTAGGTTTTTCCCCCCCCCCAAAAAAGAAATTTTTTGAAAAAAAAAAAAAAAAAAAAAAAAAAAAAAAAAAACAAAACCCGAAAAAGCCGTACAATAGACAAGAAGCCGGAAATGCACCCCCAAAAAAAAACAAACACCACCACCCAGTAAAAAGCCCAGGTTTATAAGGC
>JAGKQA010000052.1:0-229673 GCA_022609195.1 Plenodomus libanotidis
ATTCGGCAGTGACTCGGGCACCACTGTAAATACAGTAAATACCCTCGTTGAATCAGGGTTTTTGAATACCCAATAGCCCTTAGCGCTTCAGATGTAGAATTGTTCTATATCTGAATAATCGCTGCTTGGCTATTAGAAAAGATATAAATCTCTCCTATAGGGGGTTCTCGAGTTATTGTTGATTTTAAGGGCCTATTCCTTGACCTGCTGTTGGTCCTTTGGGTCATAACACCTGCTTATATATAGCTAAAAACAAGAATAAGGCCGTTTAATAAAAACCTATATTTAATTAATCGATCTAATAGCCCTTACTGCGAATATAGGGCTTTAGATACTGCAATACACTATATACTGCACTGCTATTACTATAGAAATAAGCGGCAACGACTAAAGAGGTCTAGCGGAACCTGTAAAATCAATACTCTCTTTTATACAAATACTGGGCGGAAGAATCTATTAGCGTTTATCGGGGCTACAGGACGGTTTATGGATAGTAATCAGGCCGAAGGTGGTTGAGGCTTTTTCTTTTGTTTCTATACTGGATTTTAGCTTTATGGCTATAAATGGTCTTTTTACGATTCGAATCCCCGTAGAGAATACAGTATTAATAAGATATATAAGTTGTCTCTAGACTAGGGAAACTAGTCTCTTAAGGGGCAGAAATATCTGTATTATATAGTACTAGTAGCTTTAGATAGCTGCCTCGCCATAGGCCATCGCCTCCATGCGTGTAATGAAACAAAAAACAAAAAAAGGGGGTTGGGACAAGTGGGGCTCTGACTGTCCTTCCGTATCGAGAATACTGCTCATGCATCTACATTCGTTATTATCCCTGGCTGTATCGTCTCCAACACCTGCAGTAACTCGTCGTACACACGCTTCTGCAACACCCGCCCCTCTTCACTGATGACCAGCTTGCTAGGGTTTCGCACCTGGCAGCTGTCCATGTACTGCCCGCGGCTTTCCTTATCAGCCGCAGCGCCTGCTATCAGAGTACGAGAACCCATCTCAGATGTCCTGCCAATCAGACGCAGTGCTACATTGACGATGTAGTTGAGGGGAAAGGTTGCGTGGCGAAAGAGGCTGGTTCTGCAGAGTCCCGGATTAATGCAGTTGATAATGACAGGGTCATTCGGGGGCATGTGAGATGCCAACTCTCGTACAGCCCATATTGGCAGCAGTTTGGACGTGTTGTAACGGTCCTCGCTCATGCCCTGTTTTCCTTTGAAGGCTTCGAAAATTACTGTTTCTTTTCTCTCTGGAAATTTGGCCTGGCAAAATCAATACATATTGCTCGATGCGTGAGAGCTGTCAGCTGTTTGGTATGGTACTTACAAACATGTGAGCATCCGAGGAGACCACAACCAGCCTCGGCTCGACGTTGAACCTCATGGCTGTTCTGCGCAATCTTGGGAGCAACAAGAACGCCATCAAGAATGTCGAAACGACGTTGATGGCGATGCTGCTCTCAAACCCACCGTCTGACTCAACGTACGTGCCGATGGCAACCCCAGCATTCTCAACGACAATGTCCACTCGTTCGAGCTCTACTTCAACTCGATGGCAAAAGTCTTTGACACTCTGGAAGCTGCCAAGATCGATCTGCCAAACCTCCACGACGCCACTTCTTGACGTGGATGCTTCGATGTCTGCTTGTACCGCTCGTCCTTTGTCGACGTCTCGGCATGCAAGTACGACTTTCGCAGCACCCAAACGACAGAAGTGGCGAGCAGCTTCTTTCCCCAGGCCAACGTTCGCTCCGGTGACGATCACCGTCTTGCTCTGGAAATTGGCATCTGGGTAAGGCAGCGGTTTCAATTGCGTGCTAAGAAAGTGGAATGGGTACCACATGGGTCTACATATGAATCCGTAAAGTTAGGTAAACCCACATAATTTGACACACCTGCTCTCCCGACTGGGGTTCACTAACATATTGAAATAGCCTGTGTCTGTCAGCCAGGACCAGGCATGCCTCGAGCCTTCCCGAGGAGAGGTATGGTCCATTGGCGTCCGATATGTATGGAGACCTATCTTTCTCAGTTGTAGACGTGGCTTGAAAATGATCTGTTGAGGTAGAAGTTTGTGGCAATATTTCGGTGACGGGGTCATGGAGGGTGAAACACCTTCAGCTTCGTCTGAGCGTACTCCCTACCGGCCCAGCCCTTTCAGATCTGTTCGTTCGGACGTCATGCGCACGGTCATTCCTTGTACATCACAATAGGTTGGTACCTCGCCAAATACGAACATTTGCAAGTGTAAGCTTGCATTTTCATATCGTACCTGAGTATGCCTCCACAGCATGGTCGACTTATTCATGGCAGCTAAAGGCCGAATGTAAATTGTAATCATTCTATGAGTCCTTGGTCTTTTTGGTGCATCCGCTCCTTGGTGTCAACTCGGTTGTGAACAATATTTCCACCACACGCAACTCAACATGAGCAACACTGCTACAAGAATCTTTGGTGGCAGTCCTTTTTCTTTTCTCCAACATCCGCACAAAACCAACCAACAGCAATGGGTATCGACTGTGAAGCAAACCAAAACTCGATCCCGAAGGCATCTTGGCCTTATATTATCATCCTCGTTCCCGGTGTCAGACAGGCCTGGGAGCTTGAGGACCCAATTGAGCGTAACTCCAGACCATGTTCCTTTGGCCTGTCGTACATTGCCTTGGTGGAGGGCCAGACAACTGTAGCACCTGTCAATTTTGGTCTCTCTGGACTTCGCAAATTGAAGCCACCTCGCTCGTACATCCGAAATTGAACGTGGTTATTCATGTATGGCCAAGGGTCCTCGACATACCAGGCACATACGATTGCGAGCACGCTGAAGGGGATCGTGGCGCAGAATATGACCTGAAAACTCTGCCCGTAGCCTGTCCGAAGTGCTTGCTGCAGGATGTCTCGTGCGTCTGGTGGAACCTCCAGCAGCGTACCAGGGAGTCCCAAATTGTAGGCCTTCACCTCAGCCAGAAGATTTTCGAATGCAACTTCGTTCATGCATATTCCAAGACCTGCGCAAGCTGTCTGGATCCTGGCTGATGTATGACTTTCTGACAGACGGGTGAAAAGAGCCGTGAAGAACGCATTCCCAATAGCGCCACCTGTAGATCGAAATGTCCCCAGCAAACCCAGTGCTGTACCCAGCTGGGAATGTGGCACATGTAGTCCAGCAATAGCATAGGAGAGTATAGTGACCCAGGTAAACATAGGCGTACCCAATGCAGGCAGAAACATGTAAGCAGCCTTGTTGTTTGGATTCACCGATGCAGCCGACACCGCGAGAAAAACCGCTTGCATCACCATGCCCGCCACGAGCTGCCCTGTGGTTTGTATTAGTACATAACTTCCTCATGCGGTCAATTTTCCTTTCCCCACAGGAACAAGACAGTGTGAGCAAGTATCGAAACATGCCGAGGACTGTCGAGATGCGAGCCGAAGCCTGGTAGAATATGCCTGATGCTGGGATGAGAGACTGGGCCCGGGACGGAAGCTTACACTTGATGGTGAGACCTGGTATGTAATCGGGAATCCTGTGAGAAATACACGGAAAGATGAACCCCACGATCAACTGCATCACTGTATTTGGCAGTGACATCAGGCCAACCTCAAGACCGTCCGCCGTAAACATCAGGGTTGATCCCAAAGGAAGCAAACTGCTCATTGCGTAGAAGTTCGCCCCGGAAACGAACAAGACGATGAGAACCGAAATATACCGCCGGAACATGCAGGGCCAGAAAAGATTAAGTGGTATGAATGGTTTTTTGGCCAGAATCCAGCTATAGGCAAATCCTCCAACGATCGTGAAGAAGCCCACTGCTATGGTCAAGACTGTGCCGGGATGGGACCATGGAAACAGAACACCACCCCATGTGAGACCGGAGGTGAAGAGTACGATGCCGCCAGTCACGGATACTATCCCAACATAGTCGAGCTCTCTAAATTGTTGCATTCGAGTCCTGTCGAAGTCGCCTTGGGGCCTGGATACTGGCCAGTAAAGAAGTAACGTAGCCTTGAACGTTACGAGACTTTGCAGAATAGCGATGTAGTATATCCATCTCCAGCTCGCATATCGAGTGACTGCATTTGCCAGCAGCACCGAGATAGTGGCCCTGTCATTCAAGGCATTCATCAGGACTTTGACCAATCGCAGTAGTGCGTGCCAAGTTCACAGAAAGGAAAACCCACCATGGCACATTGATCCCTCCTTCCACTATGCCAGCACCAAGTGCTCGCCATTTGTTGGGGAGCATCTCGGGCACAGCAGCAAATGCATCGAAGACAAAGCCCGCTCCAAAGCCGATGAGCGTCTGGGCGGCGAGGAGTACCTCGATGCTGCGAGCGGTCCCACCCATGATGCATCCTATTAGGACGATGAGGTCTCCGGTGATGATGATGTTTCGCCTGCCGAAGATGTCACTCAGATAGCCGGCAAGTGCGGCTGAGCATGCGTTGGCAATCGACCAGGACCCAACCAGCCATGGCTGGGCTTCGGTTGCACCTAGCTCACGTGTCACCTCATTTGAGACTGATGCTAGGGCCAGTAGTGAAAGGCCAATGGGCGCACCCAAGGATATCGAAAGAGCCTGGGTGTCATGAAGATTAGGATAGCTCAGAACACACTTTTCGTAAGAAGTCCACTGACGAAGATGGCAGCCCACGTTCTCGGGCCAACATAAACCAGTTCTGGGTCGTCATCAAGCGCCGCCTTGTGTGGATCCTCCTCGAATGCTATCGCCGCCCTGGTCTCTCTTTCCCAACGCATCTTGGGATTTTCGAAAAGTTGATCCATGGCAGCAGTATTTCTGGACCACGCGCCCGTTGATGACTGAACGCAATTCTGAGCTAGACCCTGCTCAAGCGTGTTCTCGCAGGAGGGTTCGTTGCCGTGCAGATGACAGTTCGTTCAAAATGTTGCAAGATCCGACACCTAAAAGCTCCAGGTGAAGAAAAAGAAGTATGCCTAGGCAAGCATCGAGCTCCGTAAAGCCACAACGCCGATGACGATGTGCAACTCTGAAGAAGTACGACAGTCTGGCGAGATTTCAGGTCGACAGCAGCATTGGGAATCAAGAGTTTAACATAATTAATAATGACACCACCTCTTAAACACATGCCTGCGAAAAGTGGACTGTCAGATTGTTAGCTTGATCTTATGACATTGCTATGGTACCTGCACTTAGACTGCTCCGATTTTGACTTTGCGAAGCGGCTCAGATGGTTTCATGAAGCTCCCGGATTGAGACAACGCGGGGCCCCATTCATGGTCTTGAAACATATCAGTACAGGACGAGTGGCATTCAAGCTACTGTTACAGTTTGGCAGAGTGTGGATGCAGCGTCGGTGCAATGGATCCGAACAGAGTTCATGTGCAGCCTGATGTGTCACATTGCACCAGCTCTGTGATAGTGACCTCGCCCAGTTGGGTTCGGGCTTCTGAGAAATCCGAAGAGATCTCGCCCATCGTCAGCAAGAATATAGTTTGGAGCGGTGTTGCCTCCTGTTAATGTACCAATACACAAACACATTCCACAGTTCTTTTGAAAGTCCTATAATAAATACAATGGTCTGGGCCGCTTTACACACTCTAGATGTGCTGTTTCATCCTTATAGTGTTGCATTCATTTCTAAGCTTTCCGACTCGATCTGCGTACACTATCACAGACTCACATCGTGCTGATATTGAGTCTAGTGCAACTAAGAATTTTGCACGATGCCAACCGAGGCTCAACGATGCAAACGCACAGTTCTTCGCTTCATTACAAAGTCTTGAGCGGCCCGCAGACAGTGACATACAATCCACAATTGACCCTGCAGCGCGGGCACTAGATTTCGTGCAGGTAAAGTTTGTATTTCGTCAGCGAGTCCGGAGAATTCACAGACCGCTGCCATTATACTGCGAGGCCCATCACACTTACTCATCTCGCATGTGCATAGTTTCAGGCTTTCGAGGCGATCCGCTGTCTGTGGTCGTCAAGGTGGCGGACGTGTTGATGACAGGCAATGTTGAACTTTACATTGCCTAGGCTCGCCGTTGCTCGAACCCAAAATCAGGCTAGAAACAATGTCAGGTCTGGGTAAGTTCTTCGAACCCGGGAACCCAGCCTGCCATCACATCACTGCAGGGTCAAAGCTCGCTGCAATAAAAAGCGTGGGTGCTATGCGTCCGAAGTCTCTCTGAACGGTCTCTATGATAGTACGCACAGGCCATTCAGACACATACTCACGCCTTATTAGGCTCGAGAGCGGCCGCAACCAAAAATTGGGATGAACGTGAGGCGGGCGTTTCCAAATCAAGGTCGTATTGTGCATCACCAATCACCACTGAACGGGTGCCTGCGGGCAAAATTCAGTCTTGGCTCCCTTCATGCCTCGGAACTCCTTTGGATGCACACTCATCAAGACATGACTCCAATCATGTAGCCATGCACTGTCATGCAATAAGCTTCGAGAAAGGTGCTTGGCCCGATGGCCGATCGACGCTCCGGCCGCTTCAGCCACGAATTATTAGTCGCGGGGATGGGGACATAATATTGTTCATAATGTTATATCAGGCCTTTCAAACCCACCCTACCGCACATTCACTCCTTTTGGTCAACAGTGTCAGATCTTCGACCAATTATCTCATGGGTAAGAAACCCACAAACTTGTGTCTCACGAGTCGCAGGCAAATTGTGGGTGTTGTGCATATGCACAGATGCAGCTGACATTGATAGACTTACTGCAAATTTTTGTGTTATGACGATTAGTACCGTTGTGTCTTCTTACGGAATATTTTGCGTGGATACCACGGAGATGAAGCCATCTAGAATTAAATTTACCTTGTGATGATTCCATGGCTGATCTTCTGCTTGACATTTTGGCAAACACAAGCCGCGATAGTACACCTGGGCAGGCGAACCAGAAAGTATCGGGTCATTTCTTGAGGACTCATGGGAGGGTTTTCCGAGAAATTGCATAAATAGAACCTTTCATTGCAATGTTTTAGTGGGAACTGATCTGTCTAGGGAAAGACTCGTTGAGCTACTTGTTATTGAGGCGGAGGAAAAGTTCCAGTATAAGCTGCGGCCTCCTGTCCAGCCGTGCGCCCGAAGACGACGCACTCCAGCAACGAGGACCCTCCTAGCCGGTTATCGCCATGAATCCCGCCCGTGATCTCTCCAGCTGCCCATAAACCTTCGATAGGTTTTACATCGGAGCCGGATCCGGTAGCCGCCAAAACCTGTCCATTCTCAGTGACAGCCGCACCACCCATGGTAAAATGTGTAACAGGTGTTACTTGGCCGACGCACACCTCTGCCTCGGCATCCTCGTCAGCTCCAGTAAGTTGCCATGACCCAAATGCTGGTCGCCCAAACTGGTCCGTCTTGTGGGCTTTCATTGTCTGAGAGTACTCGCGGATGGTTCTTTGAGTAATATCGTCCAGCTCTCTGATTTTCTTCGTTGCTAGCAGTCCCTTCCACAGGTAAAAGCCGATATGAGAGGATGCCGCTGCACAGGCACCGGGATCAAGCAGGAGCTGAATATCCCACTGCGTCAAACTCGGAGCGCCATCCGCGCCAGCTTCCGCGCTGGACGATGGCGGTAAGTCCATAATGACGCTGCTGATATGCGCCCTGGTCTCCAATTCATTGACAAAGCGTTTCCCTTGATGCAGCAAAATTCCCCCCTCCCCTCGCAGCATCTCGGCGGCAAGGAATTTCACCCGAGCTTGAGGATCTGAGGGCTGGACGAAACCTGTTGGATGCACCTGGACACTATCCATATCAACTAAAACGGCTCCCACGTCTTGGAGAATGCTGTGTGTTCCAGGCCTGGCGTCATTCGTCGACGGCAGGCCGGCAAGATCCGGGCGATATTGGTTCAGCAGTCCCCAGGTGTCGCCTGCGAAGCCACCAGTTGTGAAGACCACCGCGCCATTCAGCGTTGAGACCGTTCCAGAATTGGTGTATTCCACTCCCATCACCTTGTGTTTGTTGCTCGAGTCTGTCAGGAGTTTGGTGACCTCACAGCCGGTGCGCAGATCGAACTTTGGATCCTGCTTCAACTTGTCGAGAAGTGCCATGACAATGGCCGCCCCTGGTGGCAGCTTATTCGCTCCTCTGTGGGTACGCGCAAAGCTGTGACCGCCTAACTGAGCCACGACACTCAAGTCGACGCCGATGTCATCGACAAGAAAATTCACAGCTTCAGCCGAAGAATCTGTGAGCTTCTTGATAAGGACCCTGCGCTCTTCCTCGCCAAAGCTGGGTACAAAATGGTCGGTACCCGTCAGCCTTGCGCCAGCAGAACGAACCGTGTCGCTGAAGAAGGTTGCGTCTGTGCCGTGCTGAAAACGAGTGTTCGCAGCATTAATGCCCGATGATGCTTTTATGCTGTTGCCGCCTGGCTTTTCAGATCGTTCGAGCAGCCGTACGATAGCTCCTGCGCGTAAGGCAAAGTACGATGCTGTGAGGCCAGCCAACCCACTTCCCGCAATGATGACGGTTGGCGGCGAAGCCATGTTGTCCGTTTCGAGCTGCGCCCCGGTGGTGTGAAAACGATGGCTTGCGTACCAAAGTTGGCAATTTTGACAGAGGACAGCCGCGAGAGCAGTGAAAATGAGGGCGTATAAAAGCTGAAGTCGAGTCATACGAATGTGCATTGGGTGATGCATCCGTGCGAGCCCATTGAGGACAGGCCTTCTTCACGACATTTATACAGCCCACTCGCCACGAGAAAGACCGAAACACTCACTTTACAACCGTCTCGTGGACCATGGCCAGTTGCTTCGCAGATGTTTGCCTACCATGCCAGTGCTTGCCACCCCACTGTCAGACCACATTACCGGGCCGTGGCATGTGGTGCCATGATGAAGTGAAGAGCGCCGAGTTCCGGAGCAAATATTGTGCCCCTTGCCTCGGCGATCCCTGATCCCTGCCACAAGGCCAGTTCCCCTGCCATTAATACCAACGTCAGTCGCACAATTCGTTGAGCCTTTCCTCTCTGAAGACAACCGCGCATCTGATTATCCCATTTGAACTGCGGGAACAAGGAGCTTCTCGATCCACTTACATATCTGGGGGATGAGATCTTGCTGTAGATATTGTTCCTGCCGCCAGCTGTCATCGCAAGTGACTTTTCGCAAGTGATCCGCAGATTGGTGAGAATCTCAAGTTTGACATGAGCTGAGAGCAGGGGTCTACTTTGTGGCTGTATGGTCGGACGTCAATCCGCCAGATCTGGTTTATGAGAGACTATTTGCCCTTCGACCTGTCCGCAGGACCGAGCCTGAATCGGAACACGCGCCCACAGGCTTCGGCCAGAAATGGAGGGCAGGGCGTGTCCAGCGCACTGCTGGACTCTAGGACACGATAGTTGGCGATTGAGCTGCGCCTATAGGCTCAAACTCCACCTTTGAGCCGTGATCAGGGCCTTCTGTCTGCTTGGTTATTATAAGAAACGTTGAGGAACAGACCAGTTATGAGTCCTGGGTACCTTCCATTAATGATACCTATCGCACCACAGGCACAGTAGATGTACTTTCCTAAATAGACTCCTCGGACGGAAGGTAAAAAAAGGAAAGTGTAGTGGAATTTGCCTGTGGTCTATATCGCTAAGTAGGTTTGGACTCCCCCATGTCCTCCAGTCACGCTCACATTCCTCAAACTCCTACACCAAAGTCAACTTATTGATTCTTTATAAAGACAACAGGTAAATTCAATCCCTTCCCTTCATTATAATCCAAAATGAGCCATCTCATTCCCGACCTCCCACCAAGTCAGTCATGGCACGCTAATAGCGGCACTAGCGTTTGACCTGGTGCTTGGGTGCGCAATCCTTCACCGTAGATGTAAAAAAGTGGAGGGATTACGCAGCCGGCGAGCGCAATGAAGGCGAGCAAGCTTTTTCCCCAGCCCCAGCTAAGAATATCGTACATGTGCAGGGCCAAGAGCAGGAATATGCCGGCGAAAATCGAACAGATCACAGCGACGGCCGCCATGGCCGCTCCAGTATAGATGGTGAAGGTATCGATCATGTAGTTGGCCACAGATGCCATGATGATGGTGAGCCCAAAGCCAACCACGAGTGTCCCCAGCAGTGGCACAGCCCAGTGTACGTGATACTTCACGGTCCGGCCATATAAGAACAACCCAACAGGAATGAATGGAGAGGTAAAGATGGTGAGCGGCAGACGGTGCTCGGGTTTGTGTCGCTCGAGGCCGTGCTTCGGGGTAAGTTATTCCACGAATTTATCCGAGGCCATGCCGTAGAGAGCCATACCAATGTAGGCATGTCCTACGGTACCTTGACCGAAGTCATAAACACCCTCGAACACGAATGTGAAGGTGGTGATGAAGAGGTACATGATGGCGTAAACAAAAGCATTGTACACTGTACTCATTCGATAATTAGCAAACAGTATAGAAGATAAACGAATGAGGCTTAGTTCTTACAGCAGAATAGATCGCATATAGGAGAGAGGACACCTAATGAAATAACGGCAAGTCAAAATTTCCGAGGCCAGCCTGCGGCCTGAGCAAGGAAACCCCCAATAATGGGGCCAACAATTGGACCGACCATAACAGGTAAACTCCACACCATGATAGCAAGGCCACGCTGCTCGGGCGGCATGATGTCAGAAATGGTGCCACTGCCGACTGTCATTGGGGTAGAGCCGAAGACGTCAGCCAGGAAGCGGAAGCTGATGAGCATTTTCATATTGTAAGCGACGGCGCAGGCGACATTGAAGACAATGAGGCCGATATGTCCGGCGTGGTAGACAGCGACTCTCCCGTAGATACCGGCAAGCGGTACCAGTACCAAGGGTCCAGCCACGAAGCCGAGGAGAAAGACGGAAACGACGAAGGTGGCCAGTGTCTCGTCGGCGGAGTGGAAGTCGTTCTGGACCTGGGGACCGCCAGGCGCGAACATGGAGGAGACTGGCGGGCTGAAGAAGGTGATGGCGGCTAGGATATAGACGTTGGCCCACTTTTTGGACGAGGACCATTTCTTTGGGTTCTCAGGATCATCATGGCCATCCCGATCAACAACGTGGAGATCTTCTGGTATCTTCGAGGCTTGAGGCTGAAGGTCGCTGTTGACGTGTGTTCTCTCATCACGCGGGTCTCTCTCGGCTAGATGTGCATGGTCCGGGTCGCCGCCGTTGTTGGGGTACGGGTGGCCGCCATCATCGCCGCTGAGCCTAGAATTCGCGGACATAGTAAGATTTAGAGGCTGTCGGGCATTCAAGGAGTCAGGAGGAATATCTGTAGGACCTCAGTTCGATGATAACTCGATGCGGAAGTAGCACCTTAAGTCAGCCTTGACAAACATCATGGTAGCTGTCTCGAAAGACTGAGCAAAGAGGGGCAATATCTATGGAAAAGCTGAAGCAAAATCCACCGCTATTTAGCAGTTTCGATCGCGTAGAAAATAAGCACGTGGAGGAGGATTTTTTGGAACTTGGTGCTGCTTTTGCTTACATGTACTGCAGTTCTGTGCGTCCGCCGCCCTGGCAGTTTGATGCCCAGCTGCAGTGTGAAGATATGGCAAATTTGTGCGTGGAGGCACTTCCGGGAATAACAGATCAGTTCTGTTTAAGCTCGCGGAAATAGTCGTGGAACTTCCTGAAGAAGTCATCCCACTGTCGATTTTCTCCGCCGTGTGCTGACAAACGCCTGCACTTCGTCCGCCGTACGCGGCCGAATCTGGCCTTCCTCCGCCGCGTTCCTCCGCCGCGTGGCTTCGATCGAGCAAGATCCCAAATTTGCAGCTGGTGTTCGAGATCAAGTCAAGTTCTCGGGACACCAAATCAAGATCACCTTCGCAGTTTCGACGTCGGCGTTGTTGACCCTCGTCGACCTCAATGATGACGGAACAGGGACAACAGCCCAGCCCTGCTCAGTCCAAACCCCGAAAGCTGAGAAAGGGTACTCACAGTTGTTGAGAAGGCAAGCGACGCAAGATGAGGTGCATTTTCATCTCGCCCAATGCCACCATTTGCAGTGAATGTCAGCGTCGCGACTCGCAATGTGTCTCTCAGGAGTTTCCCGAAGGCGTCGTCGTCTCCGAACCCGTGGCCCAAGGCCAAGACCCCGGCGGCAATTTAAAAGGATTAATTGAACACCTACACGTGGCGGCGCCTATAGATGTTCGAGTCTGCACTTCCTATCGGTCTCACCCCCGTGTCACATCCTCCTAACAGCAGCCTTGATCAAGAGTTATCGAGGGTATTGCATGCGTCGTTATCTTCTTCACGAGACATCCAGAGAATATGTACAGCCAGCAAACGATTTTCGGTTCTGGCACATGAAATTTTGACTACACCGTTCATGGTATTAGAACAGCGGGGCTTGGAAACAGCCAAGACGCTGTTGGATTTGCCTGGAGTGGACGCACATGATAGCAAGGTACATGTTACAAGTCGCCCGGATGATCCAGTCCCAGGATATTAAGAATCTCTATGAATCAGAGCAAGCCGTCATGGAGCGTTTGGTCGATATTGCCACTTCGAAGGTGACGAACAACCACAAATTCCTGGGAAGTATTGAAGGCCTGGAGTGCTTGATGGTGGAGAGTGCATACCACACGAATATCGGCAGTCTTCGTCGAAGCTGGCTGGCTGATCGAAGAGCCATGAGCGTGGCACAGCTCATGGGTCTCAACCGGCCACACAGTCAAATGCCACGCGACGTGATAGGACCCCACACGCACTACGATGCTCACATCATGTGGTTTCGAATCAACGACCTCAATCGCTGTCTCTGCTTGATGCTTGGCCTTCCTTACGGGTGCCTCGACCGTAGCATGGCTTCCGATGCAGTGTTGGCGAACGAAAGTCCCCTGGGTCGCATTGAGCGCATCCACTGTGTGGTCGCCTCCCGCATCCTAGAGCGCAATGAGTCGCCTGCCAGCTCCCATGATCCTACGCTGATACGAGCCCCTGACTTGGAGCTTCAAAAGGCAGTCAGACAGCTCCCAAGCAAATAGTGGCTCGCACCCAACTTGCGCCTTTCACCGGGCCCGCAGGCCTTGTTTTGGGATACTCGGCGCTTGTTCGCACAGGTGCTACACTACAACCTCCTCAACCAGCTTCACCTGTCGTACATGCTCAGATCCTCGTCTGCGAACCGCAAATACGAGTACTCGCTCATCACCTGCGTTAATGTCTCGATGGATATACTCTCACACTTTATCTCGCTACGCAGTTTCGACCGAGTCGCCTACAGCTGCCGCACCATCGACTTTATCGCCCTCATGGCAGCTATGACCTTATTGCTAGCGCATCTAGACAACCATCACTTAGAGACGGAGAATCTGCTTGCGCTCCAGTATTATAGCGATCGTGCCATGATCGAGCAGGACCAGGAAGACATAGAGGAGCTGAACCGCGTCATAGGCTCGGATGCCCTCAGCGCGCAGATCGCTGCTTGGCTAGCTCGATTGCTCGCGATCGAGGCCGAAACGGCGGGTGAGGGTCAGCCGTGGTGCAACACAACGGTAAACGTGCAAGTGTCAGGAATCGAGGAGTTGTCAGATGAAGATGGCGATGCTGAAGATGTCGTAATCTTGGAGCTGCCGTGTTTCGGTGTTCTGAAGGTCGCGCGTAACGGGACAAATAGAGACGTGTATATTCAACAGCACATGTCGCAGGGTGGTCGTAACCACCACACTGGTAGAGCAATCCCGGTCGATGGGTTGACACCGCTTGATTCTGGGTGCAGCGGCGTCGGAGCCCTGTCGACATCAGAGTCGGACTTTCACTCTGAGAAACGAACAGGACTGCTGGAGACTCTGTTACCCTCGGGCTCGGGCTTTAATGATATGCATTGCCTCCAGCAAGGGTTAGTCCAGTATCCAGACATGGCCGGTGCCCGAGAGCACTGGGCATTCCAGGGCGTAGACTGGGCATTCTTTGAAACTCTAACGAGGCATTCTGGGACAGACGGCTGTAATCTTGGGCATGTGGACTGGACCCTGACTTGAGCCAACGTATATGTCTTTGATGCGCCTTTTTTTTTTTAATTAAAAAAATAAGGGGGGGGGGGTTCGCGCAGCGAGGCAAGCTGGGAATAGGCGAGGCCGTCGATATTCAAAACGCCTGCTTGGGGTCATGGCAAAGAGTTGAGAGCTTCGAAAGGACTGAAAGGAGCCAAATTAACGACTGATAGTGGTTTGCTACCTCCAAATTATGCACAAGAAGGTGGCCCATAAGTTTCGAGAGACAGCAGCGTCGGAGGGCAATTACCTCAGTGATTCAGACTGACTGTGCGGTCATGTGCTTGAGAGTGAGGCAGGCAAGACGCTTTGGATTTAATGCGAGTCTGGAGTTTCCGAGACAATCTGACCTTGGCCGAGAGCCTCGACCATCTGAGCGGTTGGAGCACACAAACAAAGCACCGACCGCTCTCAGGAATTTACCTGACTTGGCGGCGCCGACCAACTTTGGTCGCTCTTGATGCGAATGAGATGTGCAGCCACTGCACAATGGCGGCTCGGAGAGAAGATGTTCTTGCAATGAGGTGGCGGCAGGTGAACTGCCGCTGCGGATTTAGCTCGACGACATCGGCGGCAGCTTATCTCGGAGAAGGTACGGAGAGGAGGGGCTTGTCTTAGTAGAACAGTGTCGCGAGACTTTGTTGAAGCAATACGAAGTATTACATAATTGGAATTTGATGTGCACTCTTCGCGCTTTTGCTATCTCTCGACTAAACTCCAGCTGCAAGTCAACTTCAACAAATCATCCGCAAAGACCGGCAGCACATACATCAGCATCTCTCCAATCACTCCCGAGATCGAAGATGGGCTCCGTATCAAACGACACTTCCCACCCTTTTGATCCTCTCTCCCTTGACGAGATTCAAACCACTATCACGAGCGTCAAAAAGACTCACGGCGATGTGTTCTTCAATGTGGTCTCACTGCATGAGCCACGCAAGGCCGAGATGACGGCGTGGCTGGCAGATCCCAGGACAACACAAAAACCAGCGCGAATCGCAGATGTGGTGGTGATTGCCCCAGGCGGCGCGGTTTTTGACGGCCTCGTGGATATCAGCACGGGCACTATCACGCATTGGGAGCAGCTGGATGGGCTCCAGCCCATTGTGAGTCCTCCAACTATGTAGCATAGGACACCAAGAATTTCACTAATCTGCTTAGATCACCACGGAGGAGTTGCAGGCTGTGGAGCACGTCTGCCGGAAAGATCCCAGCGTCATTGAGCAGTGTGAGATTAGTGGCATCCCGAGAG
Organism: Plenodomus libanotidis; assembly: GCA_022609195.1. NCBI lineage: Eukaryota > Fungi > Ascomycota > Dothideomycetes > Pleosporales > Leptosphaeriaceae > Plenodomus > Plenodomus libanotidis. The sequence goes on from JAGKQA010000052.1 coordinate 15,232, forward strand.
AAGATATGTACAAGGTGTACTGCGATCCTTGGACCATCGGCTACGACGAGCGCCACGGGTCCAAAGTTCGCCTACAGCAGGCATTGATGTACTACCGGCCCAACGTCGACGATTGCCAGTACCAGTATCCGCTTGACTTCTGTCCCATCTACGACGCAGATAAAGAGGCCATCATAAGTATCGACATCCCCAAAGTCCGGAGGCCGTTGAGCAAAGCCACACCAATCAACTACACACCGGTGCATGTGAACGAGAAGCAAGGCGGCTACAGGTCGGACCTGAAGCCCATCAACATTACCCAGCCCGAGGGTGTCTCCTTCAAAATGACGGGCAGGGAAATTGAATGGCAAGCTTGGAATTTCCACATCGGCTTCAACTACCGCGAGGGAATTGTGCTCAACAACATTACCTACAATGATAAGGGCACAGTTAGGCCCATATTCTACCGTCTATCGCTAGCCGAGATGGTTGTGCCTTATGGCAATCCCGAGCATCCACACCAGAGAAAGCACGCTTTTGATCTGGGAGAATACGGCGGCGGCTACATGACCAACAGCCTGGCACTGGGGTGTGACTGCAAGGGCAGCATCCACTACCTGGACGCCCATTTTCCTACGCGTGCGGGGGGCATTCGCACGATCAAGAACGCCATCTGCATTCATGAGGAGGACAACGGCATTTTATTCAAGCACACGGATTTCAGGGACGACTCCGTCATTGTAACTCGGGCTCGGAAGCTCGTTGTGCAGCAGATCTTCACCGCGGCAAATTACGAATATGCTATCCAATGGACGTTTCATGTCAGTCAAACGTTTATATCTTAGGACTGAGTCCGTGCTGACGATCTTATAGCAAGACGGAACTATCCAACCAGAGATCAAGCTGACCGGTATCCTCAACACCTACTCAATGTTGCCTGGTGAGGACCTTCACGGTTGGGGAACGGAGGTATACCCAGGCAAGCCAAGACATCCAATCATGATTTCTGACTTGCACTTTGACTAATTTAGTGTATCAGGTGTCAACGCACACAATCACCAGCACTTGTTCTGTCTGCGTATTGACCCTAATATTGACGGTCCGAACAACACCGTGTTTATGACAGACACCGTGGCATCGGACGCGCCAGTCGGCAGCCCAGAGAACTTCTACGGCAATGCGTTCTACGCCAAACGTACCAAGTTCGTTACTGCCGGCGAGTCAATGACTGACTATAACGGGGCGACATCTCGCACCTGGGATATGGCAAACGAGAGCAAGCTTCACCCATACAGCAAGAAGCCTTCTTCTTATAAGCTTGTCAGCAGGGAGGTTCCGGGTTTGTTGCCCAAGGAGGGTTCACTAGTGTGGAAAAGGGCTGGTTTTGCAAGACATGCTGTCCATGTCACCAAATGTAAATACCGAACCTGGTAACGCCATCTGTGAGAGTGCGAACAAGCCAGCTAACACGCGTCTTGCAGACTCGGATGATCAGCTTTGGCCTGCTGGCCGTCACGTACCCCAGACATCAGGAGAACCATCTCCAGGGCTTCCAGAGTGGATCGGGGACGGCAAGGAGTCCATTGAGAACACAGATGTTGTACTGTGGCACACATTTGGCGTGACTCACATTCCAGCTCCTGAAGACTTCCCAGTCATGCCGGTTGAACCTATGACATTGCTGCTGCGGCCGAGGAATTTCTTCGCCAACAATCCGGTGATGAATGTTCCTCCAAGCTATGTGAGCATTCCGAGCCAGATTGCAGCCGACAAGGAGGCGGTTGTGGACGCTGCCGATAAGGTGAGCAAGATGGCTTTTGGTAATGGAAGCAGTGGTTCGGGGACTACTTGCTGCGGCGGCGAAGTTCGTGCTGATGGTGCCCACTGAGTCTCGCACTGCTAGATACATGTGTTAGCTGATGTTTATGACCAATATATTCCTCACAATGAGCCGTTCCGTTTGTGTCGTAACACTTAGACACACTACTGGCAAGTACTATGAACGTCGCAGCCATGAGTCCTGATCCGAGCACTTGCTCCACTCGTCTGTATCTACTGCACCACCTGCCTAGAACCTCCACCTATAGACTATGGTGGTCAGTAATGTTGCTCAGTAGCGTATTTGGGAGCATCGCCAGCAGCATCACCCGCAGCATCACCATCTTTGGGATAATCACCTCTGGGATGAGCACCTGCACCCCAGGAACAGCCGGGGCAGGTGTACTCCATAACTGTCCATTTGTACTTTCTTCCATCATTACGCAGGTACCGTTGACCTTTGTTGATATGCGTCATTCTATACCACACTTTAGTATTTGGCATCGCAACAAAGTCATTTCTACCGGTCGACCAACGGCAGCCAGTGGAGCAATACACATTATCTCTCTGCAGCCGTATCGCGAAGACTATTCCTGGATCGCATCTGTTATCGCTTTGAACCAAGATGACGCCAGAAACTCCAGCACGCAAATCTCGCAAGCGAACAATCGGCGACGATGCAAGTCAAAATTCTCGTGGACACTCCGTCAGTGATGGCGAGCTTGACGAGCCTTATCAGCCTGACGAGATCATGGCACTTCTGCGCAATATTGCCGCCGGCATCGTCAGTAACGAAAACGTGCATTCCAAGATCTCAGTCCTGACGACGCTGCTGCATATCTTTCGAGCGACCTTTGGGACGCAACATGGAGTGAGGAAAGGTACTCGCGGTCTTGTAGCGATGGGAGATGACTGCGCCAAGCTGTTCTTCGGAACGTTTGTGAAGCTCACTGAATCTGAGGAACAACAACTTGCGACCGAGAACGAAGGGCACTTCTTGCAAGAGCTCACGAACACTGTTCTCGCACTCCCGGAAGCAGACGGGCTACTCGGCCAGATTGGACCAACGGACTTCTTTCTGTCGCCTAAAAAAGTTCCACGCAACAAGCTTGGAGGTCTTTTGCTAAGAATCGCTCGCGACCTGTACCATTGCTACCCAGATCACCATAAATCACTCATATTGCCAAGGTCATTCGGACAGGGGCCAGTGACACCTAAGGCTGAGGCTGACAGGCGCTTGCCGCTGCTTCGTTCGGACGCACCGAGTCCGGATACACAACGAAAGGGCATGTTGGCTCGCCCTTCAGAACGTGACGGAGACAACATATCGTCGTCATTGCCCTGCAGACCCAAGGATAAGCCTACGGACTAGGGCGAAGTACGAATAGTTGATGGCATGGACGTCTGTAGGCAAGACGTACTTGCAGATCAAAATTCTTGAGAGGCGCGTTACGGGAAAAAGAAAGTAGTGATCATTATTAGCATTGCAGAACACGATGTAAATCAATTCGTATTCTTACCAGCTTCTGATCACCCGTGGGATAACTACCTCAGAAGTAATTATTGTGAAGATCATAAAGTCTGAAACTGTGTATCTCAGCCCAGTTGCATGAGACCTAGAATTCCGAGTCCCGTCGTGGCGACATCGATACTTTCCCGGGGGAGTGGGGGCGGCTTTGTACTCCGGATAGCATCAGTCCCGTGAGCCAATAATAAGCGCGATAACTAATTCATCTGTTTCCGAGGAACTTCATGTCGAAAACACAAGGCGCGTTCTATGGACCTGCCGCAACCTATGTAGGCAGGTGGGCTTGCAAGTGGCCTACTGGATGAAATACGGTGTAACGCGGGTGCCTTTGCTACAGACCAGCTCCGCAGGTCAATGGAAGAAGATCATACCGCTATATTTCGTGCAGAAAAGGATGCATGGCTACTTAGTAGGCAAGGGGCCAGGAAGCTGCTAGATTGCTAGTCATGCTCCGGTGCAGCGCATGCCTGGTGATATTGTCCGGGCGCGGGCTTGGCGCGGGCTTGGCAGAAGGAGGCTATTCGCCATGGTGTACTGTACATCGCTCCACACTAATGGCGGGACAAATAATTTTTGTTGCTATGGCATATTCATGTTTTGTATGAAGATAAAGTAGCTGTCTGTACGTCTTACTACCCTACAAGGCGACCTTGTGATCCGAAGATCGTGACTATGTGCCCAATTTCTCGGAGGTGAGAAATGGGGAATTCAGTCCTCTCTAGTGTGCCAGCCTCTCCTATCCCACAATCAGAGGCACGAGTGCCCAGATAGTCTTTGAACAATATGAACCATCGATAAGAGGTACGGACATCATGGTCCAGTGGTTCCGATAGTCGTCATGGTTCTGACAAGATGTACTAAGGCCTGTCAAGTCGCCCTGGCGTGGCCAGCATCCTCTTTGAGTTGGCTGCAGCTCTTGGCACTTTCGTTCTATGTCGCTTCAGAAGAATATTTGAGAGTGAAGAGGAAGGTCGGACATTGTCAGTGCCGTTTACCAGAGTAGTGTCGGCTTTCGCGAGAACTTGGAAACCGTGGACTACCCACAACCAGAGAGCTTCTTCTGTAAGGCAGCGAAAGTCTTGGCTTTATAAAATGCCCGCTTCGAGTGCTCTCATCGGACTCGAATTTCTGGCCTGGTGTCCATCATCATCGCCTGCTCAATTCGCATCGACCAATATTCACCGCTCGGCACTGTGAGATTCAAGGCTCACGCTCCAACATGAAGTACGCCGCTACCGTTGCCACGCTTCTTGGCGTTGTCGCTTGCGCTCCCAATGGGGTCATCGACCTCGGGGACGGCGTGAAGCTGGTTCCCCGTGAGCCTCGTGCAGGTATCCGGGCTGAACGCCTGCGCGCACACCGCCGTGGCCTCATGGAGACCGACAATAGCGCTGAGTTTGCGGCATCTACGAACAACACCGAGGCTTCCTACTCGACCAACTGGTCAGGTGCTGTCAAGATTAGCACTGGACTCGACAATGTCGTCGGCACTATTGTGAGTATAACGTGGCTAATACTGGATAGGTGTTTATTAGTGGACACATCTAATATGAGAAATAGGTTGTGCCAACGCCTTCAGTCCCAGACGGCGGCAGCAGCATCAAGAAGTATGCGGCTTCTGCTTGGGTTGGTATCGACGTGAGTATTTTCGCAATGCCCCACAAAATCGGCTGCGCATTACTGATCATCCACAGGGAGATACTTGCTCTACTGCTATCTTGCAGACCGGCGTCGACTTCTACGCAGGACGAGGGGGAGTAAGCTTCGATGCATGGTACGAGTGGTATCCCGATTACGCCTACACCTTCTCCGGCTTCGCCATTTCTGCCGGCGACACCGTCGTGATGACGGCGGATGCGACCAGCGTCAAGGCTGGAACCGTCACCCTCGAGAATACGACCACCGGCAAGACCGTTACCCACTCGTTCTCGGCTCAGACTGACGAGCTTTGCGAGTACAACGCCGAGTGGATCGTGGAGGACTTCTCCTCGGGCGGCAGCTTGATCCCCTTTGTGGACTTCGACAGCGTCACTTTCACCGACTGCTCTCCGTCGGTCTCGGGCACCACTATCATCGATATTCGTCAGTCCGGAGAGGTTCTCACGTCGTGCTCCACCTCTGGAACAACCGAGGTCACCTGTGACTACATCGGTTAGAGACTGGTAGAGTTCATAGCTTGCGCAATTCATTTTGTGATGGAGGGAGTATGCTACGTCTCGACGCTAGTATGAGGAAAAGGAATCTGCATATACTAAAGCTTGGATCTTCTCAATTTTCTTTCGTTGCAAGAGGCCAGCAGGCCTCTCCTTCGCTTCTTGTGTTCATACCGGTACATACCAGGCGTAACTTTAAGAAAACCACACATGAACTGTACATACGCTCCCAATTTAGAACTGTATCAAATACCGTGCTGTAAAAGCTGTAGTACTGTCTGAGAGTGGCCGGATAGCAAAAGCCAAGAACGGCGCACAAGTGGGAGTGGCTACCTACCCACACATACGAGGTAGGTACCTGCGACGTTCTAACGTGACTTAGTGCTGGCTCTGAATATTCGACCGCGAAAGATGAGAATGGGGCGTACTAGCCGCTATCAACTTTATCTGATTTCTTTATTGATCCTCGTCCTTCAGTTTATCATGACTTTGTCTCAACCCACACATGTATCATAAACGCCTCTTTTTGACAAGGTCTTCCAGACTATCTTGAGTTATCTGTGATTCCGTTCTTAATGTCTCATCAAACCTCATATCTCGCATTCCGTAACTAGCACTATCATTTACGACGACACCACTGTTTACGGTATTCTTATGCGAAGAGAGATGACCAGAGACTCTGAAGAAGAGTGGACGCAAGATCGGAAGACTGGAGCATATGATAGCTGCGTTGTACTCAGCAATTGTCCACAAAGCTGCCCCGATGTTGTCAAAGGTTGGGTCGCTCGCCGATGCGGCCGCTTTAAGTGTGGGAACGCGGATGATGGAAATGATGCAGACGCTTGGTTTCGCATTAGTTCAGTCTTGTTCACAGCTCCAAGCCTCGAACACGTTACATATGGGTGACTCACAAAAAGCCCAAACCAAGTACGCAAATGAGTATTACTTTCTGCCGCATGGGCAGCGATAGTCCCCAAACGCATGGCAAGGGAATCAAGAGGATGGCAAAATCCGTGAGGAGGCTGAGGATCGCCACGAATTCCCAGACAGGCAAGGTGCTGAGGCACCAGCCTGCGGTACTGGGCTCAAGTTTTGCAAGTGGGACGCAGGAGATGCTTAGGATTATTTGTTGGCCTGTTCCCCAGACGCCAACAAATGCCAGACTCCACAAGCAGATTCGTCGTAAGATTGCGCTGGGGAAGATGCGCCGATATTGGAGTAGTAAAGAGATTTTCACGATGTTCAGTCCGAAATTGTATGTTAATATGGTAACATAAAGCCACTATGTAATTGCATTAGTGACAGCACCACTGGAGACGCTGCATATTGGTGGAATGCTCACGATGAGGAACTCTCGCATATTTTCCGGCGCCAAGGTCTCAATGTGTCGACCGAGACCAGCGCGAACCTCTAAAACGTGGTCAGTAAGAGATGCAGGAAAGTCGAATCACTAATATTAACCGAGTGCAGTAGCAATGCTTGTGACAATGGCGAGTATCTGTGCCAACAGCATTGTCCAGTCGTCCGTACCGAGCGTCTTGAGAAGGTATGCTCGAGTGTAGAAGCGCAACCCGAAGATGATGGTCGAGATGACGGTGATGACAACTGTCACGATAACCACCATATCACTGTGGGATTCCGTCAACCTGGCCACAGACGCGGCCGCGGCACCTTCCAGTGATTGTGTTGTTGACATGGCGTCTGCAAGGGACTACAAGCCGCAACGTAGGGCAAAAGAGACTTTGAAGTAAGTCGACCTGACCGTGGACAAATTTCTTCATAACCAGGTTGCAAGCAAACAAAGCTCGAAAGAGTGGAACTTGCCATTAGGTTTTTCACTTGTGGCCAGGCCGGACCTATATGACCTGCCATACGGCAATCTACGGTTACGTGCCAATCGGCTTCAGTATTGAATCAAGTAATAGATGCATGAGGGTTGTGTCGAGTCACTGTCGTAGCACATCGGGGATTGCACGTACCAGTGTGTCGCGAGGCCGCTCTTCCCAGCGGGATGGAATCAGCCCACAGACCGGGTCCTCACGGTGGCGCACCATCCCAGAGCATGGTTGATACAGTAGACATATCATGAAACCCTTGAAGAGAACGGGCCTGTTCAAAGACGGACTTCATTCCTGAAAGGGGAACGTCAAACGTGCTAATTGTCACCTTGGGCCGCCACAGCGGGAGCGGCCCGAGAGCCACCACTCAATGCTGGCTGTTGTCTAGGGTCCTATGTCGCAACTCGCAAGTCGATTCATTAAAAGGAAAGCAAGCCGCATGACAAGCCTGAAATATGATGGTCTGGTCTTTATCGGAACAGTTCCACAGATAGGCCGTGTTCAAAAGCTGTTCTGATGCTGGTGACTCCCCACGCCCCACGTGCATCATACATTGCCCAGATCCCGCTATCAACAAACAGTTGAATTGACTTGGTCACTGATTCTGACTGGCATGTATCGGACTCAAGATTAGTAACTATGTCAAGCTGACGTCGAATAACTGTAAGAGCCTGCTCTCACCTTCATCCTGGGGGCCGGGCAGCATGCTTCGATCTGGGAAATCGAGAGTCAAAATTTCAAGCTGGGCTTCACAAAGTTAGAATTTAGAAATCAGCGTTCGCAGAGCTAGTGCTTACATTGAATAAGATTTGCAGCCAAGTGTCAATCGACAGCCGGCATGTCTGTGCTGTTTCGCTTGGCCAGCCTCTTCGTTCCGGATGCAGGGATGATAGTAAACTCTATTTACTATGCGCTACTGTCTAGCTTTACTGATACGGGACTGCATTGTCCAAAAATTACGTTTACCGACGAAACAGACAAGGGCTTAACAAGGTGAGAAGTAAAACTTTATCATGGCCTCGGGGTGCCTTGCAGCCTCCCTCCAAACCACGATGTAGCAGAGTACCTAGAACCAACTGTCTAGTGACAAATGAGCGTTCGAGGCTCTCCCTTGGGTGACCCCGGAACAACTTGAGAGCGGGTTTCCAAAGTCACATAGCGGCTTTTAAGTTTACAGTAGAAGGCGGATATTTTACAATCAATGAACCAAAGGCTTAGGTTCCGACGGGATGGGAGCGAAGGACATCCACCCGAACGTGCTCAAATTCTGAGATAAATTACGATTTCAGGACGCACGAGTATTTTGGGGAGGGAGCTGTCAATCTGCCTTTTGAAGGCATATTTGCAATCTGTGATGCACTACCGACTACCTAGGTGTTAGTGGTTGTGATGGGCTTTCCTTGTTTTCCCCTACACTAGTAGACTAGTATACTAGTATGTTCGCGAAGAGACAGATGTCGGCGCCCCCCCCCCCACATCAGCTTATTACTGATACATTACTTGTCATCCCATCCGTGGAAAGCTACTATCACAAAGCAGTCTTGTGAGAGTTGGCCTGCTCGACGGCATGTTCAACGCCATCCGCGTGGTTTAGCATATCTGCCATTGGGTGGTATAGCGTTTCCATCCACATCAGGTATCCCTCCCGATTCAGATGCACGTGGTCGTCCAAATGCGATTCAGCGTCGAACAATCTGGGCATTGGCAAGAACTGAATCTGTTGAAATTTGGGTTCGAGCGGGACCCGGATCCGCTTTTCATGATCGTTGATCGGATCGCGCACACTTTGAGAATTGCGGCGCATGTCTTTTTGTGCGTCTTCTGCTAGACTGATGACAGCGTTTCCTTCATCGGGTATGGATACTGTGGTCGAACTAGCTGAAGTTTCAGCAGAGACTTCCTCCACGAGTCTCTTCAATTTGGCGTTCGCCTGGTCGATCAAGAGGTGCGATATGTCCGTGCGATAGAACAGTGCCGTGTCGAGAATGTGCGTCTTCGGGGCCGAGGCCTGCTTGAGAGTCTTGAGGAGGACTCGCATAGTTGAGATGCTGGCATCTGTGAGGCTTCCCTTTTTGTGGAGATTGTTTGTGCCGGCGTGAATCACCCAAAGCTTCACTTTGGTTTGGTGCTTCGCAAGAACATGCAACAAGCCGGCTTGGTCCCCTGATGGGTCCGTTGTCCGCGTCAGCCGATAGAGGATGTTCTCGACTTTGTCGCCACCGCAGCCCGCGTTGAACACAGCGCTAACCCTCTCTAATTCATTCGAAGGAGCGCTATCGGCGTTTATGTTTGACAGCTGTGATGATCTCAACATCTGGTCTAATGGCCATGGGGCAAGACTCGGTGAGTTTCCGGTAGTGGTCATGCGCTCGATCAGCGAGTCGCCGAGGAGCATCACCCTAGGTGCTTGTGCTAGTGTTTCTATCGCAGGCTCGTGGTCGTAGTACGTGGTCTCAAATGAGTGCGCCTTGAATGCGCCTATTTGTAAAGCAGCGTGCTGTGGATCTTCCGACTTCACCATGGAGTCAGGGCCTGATGCTGAACTGGGTATTTCCGCCATAACCGAGAGTAGAATTTCAAGGGCTTATGATATATTGTAGAGAATGGTAGAATGTGGGATGGTGCGATGTTTATATCGTCAACTTCAAGTTCGGCAGTTTGAAGCTGTACTCGGCGAGACAGTCAGACTCGCAGAGCACTTGCGGCGCAGCCTGCCCCACTAGCGGGAAGATGAACACGGCTGACGATGCGCACTAGTACGACGAAAAGTACAAAGCATCGTCCTATGAGAAAATAACGACAGCGAAATTGCTCGTGAGCCTTACTTTCCGTGAAAGCATCGAGGGCCAGTTTCTTGACACTGACAGCACATCAGGTGTTGTGACGAAAAGTACTTGCTTCTCACCTCGCACTGGATACAAGAATAGTGTAGAAAAGGTGTGGGAAAAGCGGTAGATTCGGAGGTTCTAGCTATAGGCCCCTCACCAGGGCACCCACTGTTTATAACTAGACCAAATCCTCCTATCAAATACACAGCCAGTCTAGGATCTGGCTATTTGCTAGTTAGCTGACCGAAAGCGGTCAAAGCTCACAGTGATGACCAGTACGTATTTCAACAAATAGCACAAGTGTTCAGAATATCCGTGCACACGTGGTCTTGATGCTAAACAAAGTTTCTTAACACCAGCTGTGTTCACAGAATCCTCGAGTTTAGATCGAGACCACCGAAGAATGGGTGTATTCCCAGTTGTCAATTATTTCCAAGCACTTTGCTGGGGCTCAGCCCAATTCTCATGTGCAGGCCACTCCATATCGATATCATGGTCTCATCGGCCTTGTCTTTCGTTGTTCTATCCAATTCGTCCATCTAGGACTTTCTCCCGCTCCCCTTAACCACTGACACCTATTTCTCCTTTTAACTCACACCAAGTCCCTTCCCGACAGATGTAGGCTTTTAGTTTGTTGTAGCAACACTAGCAGCATCGGCATCCGTCCGCTTGTTCATCTCCGGCTGCGGGACAGGCGCAGACGCAGCATTGCTGGCGCGCCTCTTCTTGAGCATAAGGAAAGCGAATGCACCCACAATGGCCAGCGACCCGACGATCGTGCCGACGGCAATGCCGGCGATGCTGCCCTTGCTCAAGCCGCCGGAGCCGCTCGATGACGCGGCAGGTGAGGCAGTGACAGTTGCACCTGCCACCGTTGAGGTGGCAGTGGCGTCCCCAGAGTCAAACTCCTCGGCTGTCACGTTGAAGCAGGGCACCTGAATGGTGAAGTCGGTGGTCTCCACAAAGGTCTGAAGACACGGACGTTGTTAACGTTTATTATCATTCAAGAGGTAGACGATGTGTATCATGATGACAGAGACGTACCACGTCGGCGCAGGAGTAGAATGTCTCGTTCTTGCCGCCGTTCTCATCCTCATAGTTGGCCCAATACTCCAACTGAATAGTTGCGTTCGAACCGGCCTCGGTGCTGCTCGGCAGTGCGTCGATCTTGTAACACTGGTGGCCGGGCTCGATCTCGGTCATGTTTGAGACGATCTGCTCCGTGAAGTCGCCCGTGACTGTCGGGTCTATGACAATGATAGTCAGTATCGAAGAGAATATTCGCAGATGGCAGGAAAGCGTGGACTCACTGTTGTCGAACGAGATGTAGAAAGCGACATTCCATGCATCATCGGCGATAGACAAGGCTACTTCTCCTTGAGCTATATGAAGAGTCAGTCGGAAGTCGACAAAGTCTTTGTATGCTTATCAAAACTGACTGAGGGGGAACGTGGTCCGATTTGCGACACCAGCGGCACTTCCACAAGGCCCGCTGTTGTCTTGAGATGAGCTCCAGGGCCTGTCATCGGGCCATAGAAAAGCTACGGGTCCCATGACGCTGCCTTCAGCGCCTTCTTTGTGAACTTCTGCTGCCATGGCACCCATCCGGTCGGCCACAGAAAACAGGACTGCGAGAGGTGATGTGACGCGCATCGTGGAAAGCGTGTTCAGGCACGACCTGTGGCAAATATGATGCAAACAAAGAATCACACAACTTTGTTGAGACTTGGCTTGGAAAGGCTCACGATTTCAAGACAAACAAGATCGGCGGTGGACAGCAGAGTGTTAATGACAGCTGCTCGAGTATATATCTCCTCGTTGGCCGATCTGGACTGCTCCGACTGCACTGGAGAAGTGGGTACGAAAGTAGAATCTTGCATGAAATTTCTACGACTCAACCAATAATTCCATTGTACCGAGATCTCCCTAGCAGGCACAGCGTAGAGCCCGGAGGCCACGGACAACGAGGAAGGTGTGGAGGCCCGATGCGGTCTCTGCTGCAGGTCATCTTCACCAACAACACGATATCAACCCAATACCAGCCAGTCAAACTTCTTGTCAGTCACCCCATGCCAAGACCATGAATTGGGAATTTTCAGTCCAAGACCCAATGGTTTGAGGAGCTCGGAAGAGCGGGTTGGTCTAGGCGTGGGACTGCATGTCCGCCCAGCCTTGTCCTTATCTGATGGCGCTAGTTGAGGATTCCCACTGGGGTCCTCGGTGATCGTGCGATCTAATCTAATCAGATCATCAGATAACTGGAGCCTTACCCGCGCCACAACCAATCGGCATGGTTTCGGTCTGCTCTCAAGCCCAGATACTTTGCTGAGTTGGCCTGCTGCTCAGCGACACCGTCTCGGCTCCGACAGTGTGCGTCCGAATGTAGACACATTGGTCGCCGTAGCGGTGTCCGGGCGAGTCTTTCTAACGCTTTTTAGAGTTTGGAGCCGGTGAATGTCCAGCCGATGTTCCGATGGTCTCGTAAAGTTTTCAGCTCGTACGTGACAGGGTGCGTCTGATCTTGATGCCAGTATGGTGGTAGGGAAAAGATTAAAGAATGAAGGAGCCATCAAATAGACCCACCGTCAAAGTCCGAGCTGTGCTACTGTAACGACTGTCGGCGAGCACTCCAGAAGAAGAGGCCAAGTATCTTCAGGCACTCGGGAGACCGAGATTGTGCGTGTGTTATACAGTCCAGATCGATAACGCTTCACTTGGATCGGGGGAATGGTTATTGAATCACACCGCGTGCCAAGACGTCCAAGATGTTGTGGAGTCCCGACTGCGGCTCGCCTGCTCGCCGCTTTTCTGTCGTCCGGGGTCAACCGAAAAGATTCAACGCCAGCGGTCATTCATGCTTGGGTTGACCACATAACTACTCAGAGAGAGACCTCCCTCTTATCTTACAGAATCTCGTACGTCGACCTGCTCTATTTTTTGCCTTCGATGATATTGTCTTCCTAACAATACCGGTTCTCCTTTCAAATCCTGTCGCTGTAATTCGAGACTATCGTCTGTGTGGAAGACTTCCCACTACATCATCACCATGTTCGGTTTCAAGTGGCTCGTCGGAGCCGTCGCTGTGTCCACCGTGTCGGCGATCAACTTTGCCCATATCGACTCTCTGATCAGAGCAGGTGTGCTAAAACGAGACGACCTATCGCCAGGCTCTGCCCTATACAACTGCCACGACAACTGTGGTGTGTTTTTCTCAGAGCTCGGACCACCTGCGAAGAGTCAGCGTTGTCACTGACGCGATGTTTAGGAGAGGCAATTCTCGAGGGAAAGAACTGTGATAGCGTCTGCAATGACCCAATCTTCCTAAGCGACTACGAAAACTGTCTGCACTGTGCTGGGCCCGACAACGAGGGTATCTGGCAGTACTATGGGCGCAGTCTAACGACCTACGCCTCGGATTGCGGCCTTTCGACGTCACCGCTGAATGGAACTCAAGCCGATGTTGCTGCTGCTATTGCGTCCAGTAACAGCACAGCTTCTTGTAATGCTGTGTCTGCGACTGCATCGTCTACGGATGGTAGTACCACAAGTTCTGCAACGTCGTCCAGCACCAGTGCCACAAGCTCGGCATCCGCCTCATCTGTCAGTTTATTATTGATTTTTGGTCTGGAGAAGAACAAGTTTGCTGACGTAGCGTCTTGCGTTTAGGCTGCCATTGCTATTCCGGCTGGTGCGGCTGCATGCGCCGCCCTCCTCATAGGCGCTGTGGGTATGCATGTGTTGGGATGGTAGAATATGAGTGCGGTCTCGATTAGCTAGCTCGCGAACGAGCGCAAGTGAAAAGAAAAAAGAACGCCAATTTTAAGATACTGGCATAGATTATAATGTAAAATTGTGTGAAATCCTGGCCATTGCCCAGTCTGGCTCGCTGTCTGAACAAATTCTAAGACTTTCAGGATTACTTGCAGCATTTAAGTTGCAAGCAAGGCTTGGTGAAACCCTTTTTCCACTACCCTTTTGGCCCCGCTGCTGAACAATTGATGCATTCAATGCATGTGCCACAAAATCCGTCCAATTTCCGGACCCAAATCAACGACAGATCACGGGTATCGGATTGTCGCTCGATCTGTTTGCTTTGTCGATCATCCCACCAGTCTACGCGGCAAAACATTTCCGGATTTTCAGGGGATGAGGAGTCGCCCCTTGTATTTGTTTAAGGAAGTGATTTGCGGTGCCGTCAGCCGATGTTAGTCAGAAACGCATGACCAAATGTGATGGTTCATTTTGACTCGATATTTACTTTGGCAGAGCGCAGCGATCCACGTGGAATATACTGCCAAAAACGACGAGTATCTATCTATCTAGGCACGATTCCAAGTTGCCTCCTTGCCATCGACTGGTATCAGATGATCGATTCAAAGAGTGAGACCAGAGACATGGTCGTGACTCATAGTTTGATCAGTGGCACACCAAATTGGCATGGTCACAGCAGACGATCGATATTTAAACCCAGGTCCGCCTGTTGAATCATGCCGCTGCTGCGAAACCATATACTCCACCAACAACGCTGTGAAAATAGAGTTTCGCATGAGGCCAGCATTTTGGATACACGGCATGAATGCCACATTGCCATGCATTCCTCTTGGTGACTGAGAACGATACCATGATTGCCTCCATCCGATCTTGCTCTGCCTAACAGTAGAAGGTGCCGGGGTCGGTTGACTCCTGCTTGCCGGCAACCGCTGCCATCTGAGTGCAGTTTCTACCTGATTAACTATGTCTATTTGGACCCTGGGGTGAAGGGCTCTGTGACGTCGCGAGTAATCGTCTCATATAAAGAAGGGTACGGCTTTCGAGGTCGGCCCGCAGTCCCGAAGCCCCCCCAGCGGCCAGGTATTCTTCACACAACTTGATACTCTGGACTCCAGACGCGTCACCTTGGGGGACGGAGAGATCCGGACAAGGACTCAATGTTTTCAACTGCAGACTGTCATCGGGCTCCACCTCGGTCACTTGCAGGCGCTCACCGAGCTCGCTAGTCAGTTCTGGGGAAACGAAACAAGAAACGTTCCAAACAGACAGAAAGGAGCATACTTTCCCACCAATACAGGCGCGTACTTCGCGACAGGGTTGGTCAAAATCCATTCGGCTCAATCCACAAGACGGTGGAAGGATGTTATAAACTTGCGCTTGCGTGTGGAGAATCCATGTCGACGATCTTCAGATGCGGGAACGCCGTCAGGGATCTGCCCATGTCAGGGGCCGGCGCTTCGTCGACGACATGGCGAGAGCCTCTCTAAGCGACCTGGACATCTGGGATACGTCAGGACAGTTCCGACGGCACGTGGTGCCTAAACAACGTTGTTTCAACGTTATGAGGACCCTGGCTTTGGCTCGGAAGGACGGGATTGGAGCATTCAACGGCTGCCGGGCTCCATCATGGAAAATTGCAGTGGAATCCCCATGGGCGCAAGGAGCGCCGATGGAACATGCCAGGTCATGCAAGGGAGAGACGGGTGTGAGGCTCCCGCGGTCCAACTCTGGAAATGAGGTTGTTGGGAATAGTCATGCCTAAAAAAAGGCTTGTCGAGGGTAGGTTGTCGACATAAGTATGGGCGGCGTCCCGGCCTCACCACTGATTGTTTCGAAACCCATCACCATCAGCACCAGCAAGTCTGCGTTCAGCTTACACACATTCATTTCTCTTGACAACTTTCCAAGTACCTTCGTTCACTTCAAAATGGCTCAGCGAGCTGCCCTTCTTTCCACCCTGTTCGCCGCGGCCAGCCGTGCGCAGCAAGCCTGCTCGCTCACCACCGAAACCAAGCCCTCTTTGACTTGGTCTACGTGCGAGGCGTCTGGCTGCACCAACACCACCGGCTCTGTCGTAATTGACGCAAACTGGCGATGGACCCATAGCACCGCGGATTCGACCAACTGCTATACCGGCAACACTTGGAACGCGGACTTATGCCCCGACGATGAAACATGCGCTGCTAATTGCTGCTTGGACGGAGCCAGCTATGAAAGCACCTACGGAATCTCATCTCAGGACACTTCCTTGAACATCAACTTCGTTACCCAGGGCACCGAGAAGAACATTGGTAGCCGCACTTTCCTGATGGCCAGCGACACCGAGTACCAGATGTTCGACCTGCTCGGCAAAGAGTTCACCTTTGACGTGGACGTTTCGAACCTGCCCTGCGGCCTCAACGGCGCCCTGTACTTCGTGTCCATGGACGCAGACGGTGGCTTGTCGAAGTACTCCGGCAACAAGGCTGGAGCTGAGTATGGCACAGGATATTGCGACGCTCAGTGCCCTCGTGACCTGAAGTTCATCAACGGCCAGGCCAACGTTGAGAGCTGGGAGCCCTCCAGCAACGATGCCAACGCCGGAGTGGGCGGCCACGGATCTTGCTGTGCCGAGATGGATATCTGGGAAGCAAACTCTGTCTCAACGGCTTTGACTCCTCACCCTTGCTCGAACTCCTCGCAGACCATGTGCGAGGGCGACAACTGCGGCGGCACTTATAGCAGCGACCGCTACGCCGGCGTGTGCGATCCCGATGGCTGCGATTTCAACCCCTACCGCCAGGGTAACACCTCGTTCTACGGAGCCGCCGCTGCTGGTGTTGACACCACGAAGGTTTTCACCGTGGTCACGCAGTTCCTGACTGACGACGCCGGCGAGCTGAGCGAGATCAAGCGCTTCTACGTTCAGGACGGAAAGACGATCGCCAACGCTCAGAGTGATATGGCTGGTGTCTCAGGAAACTCCATTACCACCGACTACTGCTCCGCCCAGAAGACCGCTACCAACAACACCGACGTCTTCACCGAAAAGGGTGGCTTGGCTGGCATGGGCTCTGCTATGAGCTCCGGCATGGTTCTTGTCATGAGCTTGTGGGACGACGTAAGTTTTGAAAGCCCCATTTGACACTCTCAGACTCTCCGTACCACCATATATTGACTGTATCCGATGTAGCACTACGCCAACATGCTGTGGCTCGACTCTACTTACCCCGTCGATTCGACTGACGCTCGTGGATCTTGTGCCACAACCAGCGGAGTCCCCTCCGATATTGAGGCCAACAGCCCCGACGCGTCTGTTGCCTTTTCCAACATCAAGTTTGGAGCCATTGGCTCTACCTTCACTCCTCTGTAAAAATGAGGTGGTGAACATCATTGTGGATATTGACCACGGACTTCAGAGGCAACAGCGACCGGCTGCCCTCCCCGCAGGACGATGAATTAGACGAGGACTTTTTGCAAAATTCGCAGAACATATCTTTTTTAGCTTGTATATATAGCTGAACACAGCAGAATGCTGTCTACAAATATAAAGCCGCCGAGCCAGGTGCTTCTGATCATTTGCTGATTTCCGCTTACTGGCAAGGCTTGAGACTTTCGTACGTACGAGACTCGTTCATTCCGCTGCACGTGCTCCGCTTTGTGAATCGTCAGATTGAAAATGCTATGGACTTTGCAGGTCCGCCTCACACATAATTTCCTACGACCCGTCGGTCAAGTCTGGAAGGACTTGACACGGATCGTCGTTACCTAGCCCAACAGCGGTCCGGACGACCCTGGCTAGGGCCACGAAACAGATACCAGACACTTTAGGTGGGTCATGTCAGGCCGACCGTTTTTGTGTCCTACAGATAATTAGGCCGATGGAGAGTATCTCGGAAGCGAATAGACCAAGCGCGATTATTCTAATGGGCTTTGTCCTAAAGATGATCAACTCAACGGTGACTGCCCAGGTGTTCCAGATTGTTTCAGAGGTAAGTGAGTTTGTCAGGTTTCTGAATTCGTGGACCTGGTTGCCCGGAAATCAAGAGGTAATTAATTCTGAGTGGCATCCAGTGCTTAACGGTCTCGAGACTGATTCAATCCGAAATCTTCCATTGAATAGTAGGTTAGTGTTTATGACGCCGAATTATACGCACATGCCCAAGAGTCTAGAGCCGACTGCATAACAATCACCCCTGGACACTGAGCACACAAAAATTGTACAAATCATCCAAGCGCCTCGAGATCAACCTTCAAAGCACTATTTAGAGCTTTTTAGATGAGCATCAAAGCCATCGACATGATACCAATGGTCACGAGAGAAGCCAAAACCTGGCCAGCTTCGCTCGCGACGTAGGACGTCGTTCCCGGCGGCGAGCTTCCGGCCGTCCCAGGACTCTGCACCGGTGGGCTTCCGGGTTGAGCTGGCGTATTCGCTGGCGGGACCCCGGGTTGCGCGGGCGGATTCGCAGGCGGGCTTCCGGGCTGTGCAGGTGGATTCGCTAGCGGACTTCCAGGTTGCGAGGGTGGATTGGCGGGGGGGTTTCCAGGTTGCGCGGGAGTATTCGCCAGCGGCGGACTTCCAGGTTGCGCGGGCGGGTTCGCCGGGGGGCTTCCGGGCTGCGCAGGAACGCCTGGCGGCGAGCTGCCGCCATTCGGAGGGACAGCTCCTCCCACAGCACCAGGCTGGCCGGCACCAGGCTGAACGGGAGGTGCATTACCAGCTGGAGGCCCGGCCGGCGCGGGGTTAGCACCACCAGGTGTGGGGGGCCCAGGATTCGCCGGGGTGGGTGTGGTCAGTATCTGCGTCCAGCTCGGAACCGGGGTGGTGCACGTGGTCACGGCACCATTGGGCTGAGTCGACACGAAGGTGCTGCATAGCGTCGCGGGGATGGTCACGCAGGTGCTGTAGGTCGAGCAGCTGGTGGATTCTTGGTAGACGGTGGTCACGCCTCCGTTGACCGTGCACGTGGTGACGACTTCGAGCTGGTAGATGACAGTGGCGGTGATGACGGCTGTTGTGGTGAGGCCTCCTTGTGCTCCTACTGCGGGAACGGGGAGACCCTGTGGAGCAGAGGTCACCACGGCACCTCCAGCAACGGGCACTATCAGGCAGCTGGCGAGGTTGCGCGAGTCTGGTGCTGCGATGTAGCCTGGCACCGGAGTAGTCACGAGAGTGCCCTGGCAGCCTGCGCAGAAGCTGTAAATGAAGACAGGCGTGGGGTCAGGAGCCGCCCCGACAACTGACGTCTGTTTTCGAAGTTAGCAAGAAATGCCACCGCAACAAGGAGAAAAGTGTGTCTTACAGTGCGGACAAAGAGAGTCTGCTGAGCCACTGGCTGGCCAACAACGCATGGGTAGCAGGGCACGCCAGGAATGGCGGCAGAAGGGATCGGGCAGACAGCAGAGCTCAGGGTGACAGCCGCGACTTGGCGCTTCTTCTGGGCAACGATGCTGACGAACTCGATGGTCTCGAGGCCTACTGTAGGATTGGCGCTCGAGGTGGGGCCAGGTGCATTGCTGACGCTCAGCGTGCCGCCAAGTGTGTTGCTGGTAGAAAGGGACGTGCCTTGGACTGTGTCTGAAGATGGTGCACTTGTCGCCTGATTCGTCGAGGTCGCAGATTGACCACCATCCACAGTTGAGGAGCTGGCCATCGAGTTATCACCATCTGGAGTAGATGTAGGTGCGCCTGTCCCCGTAAGAATCGAGGTCTGATGAGAGAAGGTCGAGGAGGGCTCGCCCATCAGGGATGATATGGACTCGACCGTCGGGGATGATGCGGACTCGACCGTCAGGGACGATGAAGAGCGCGTGACACTGTTTATGTCTTCTGAAGAGGGATCCTGGGCGACCACTGCGTCGCTCACGACCAGAAGGACCAGGACGCGTAGAACGCTGGGCCGCATATTGACGAAAGAGTGAAAATTAGACTTACAAGCGAAACGAATGACAGGATATCGAACTATCCAAAACGAGTGACTGAGGATGGGCGCAACAGGAAAATCGTGCCAGCAAAGTCCAAGGGAACTGCGACTTTATAGACGCGAATTTGGGGCTTAATCGCGTGCCTCAAAACAGCAGAGACTAGGCCGTGTCTTTGTGTGCTCAATACTAGGTACTGGAGTGTCTCACATGGTAGGAATGAGTGACACGCTGGGGCCATCGAACCTGGAATGTGGCTACACGAAGGTGACGACCAAATTTTTGGCTAGGGTACTCCGAGTTTGAAAATCATAAATAGCTAAAAGCCGCTTGCAGTCTTTGGCACTGCTCACCGTATAAGCCCTACATGTTCCAGTGATGCCATCACGCACACCGCATCGAGCCAGGGGATGCCCACCTCTGGGGGTAGTCAACCACCTTCACAACATGCAATAGTGGTAATTGATCACAACGCCGCCTTCGTGGGCGAGCGACCCTTTTTGGCCGTGTTCCTCTCAATTTCCAGAATCATCGCAACATGATGGCTCAATGCCAGTAAGTCACCATCCAGATCCCGCACCTGCACGTCGAGGTCAAATCTCCCGTCCTTCATCTGCTTCGAAGGGATTTTCATGGCCAGCCACTCGACACCTTTTGCGGGCAGGGCCGTTTTGACTTCCGAGTTCATCACCACGGTAGGCAACCACAGACTTGCACGCCCGCGATCTTCGTGGGCGTCCTCGGAACCACCACCTTTCTTTTTACTCTTAGCAATCTCCGCCTCCATCAGCTTGCGCAGTTCCGGGTCCATTATGAAGAGGTTGGTGTTGAACGGAAACGAGTCCACCACATAAGGGATGGCGCGCTGAGTGATGTGCTCGCCGTTCGCCCTGCACATCCACATGCCAACCATGCCAGGTACCAAAGGGCCTCCGGACGGCATGAAGAAACGCCAGTTGGTCAAAGAGCGTTTGGATCGCTGAGGCAAATTGAGGCAGCTTCGACTCCTCCCAGCCATTGTCACAGCCTTGGGACTTGAGCTTTGCGAAATCCGGCAGAGGCGGAAGCGCTG
The DNA here is from genome assembly GCA_022609195.1 of Plenodomus libanotidis. Classification (NCBI taxonomy): domain Eukaryota; kingdom Fungi; phylum Ascomycota; class Dothideomycetes; order Pleosporales; family Leptosphaeriaceae; genus Plenodomus; species Plenodomus libanotidis. Next base: position 36,123 of record JAGKQA010000052.1, read on the forward strand.
CTGCTGCTGCTGCAGAGGCTTCATAGCTGGTGGGCACAGTCATTCCGGTGAAAGTCTGCTGGTCTATGCATGTGGTATATGCGAGGGCAGTGCGGCGCGAGATGGATGGAGTCAGCCATGGCGCTTCTGCAAGGAGTCAGCCCTGCCAGAGGGTAAATGTGCAGCGTCGAAATCTGAGCCCCCAGCTTGACGTCTTCAATCATGATAAGGGCTGGCCCAGCCTCACTGCGACCCGGATACTCGAAGTGTGCGGTAAGGGTGTCAGGCTGGTCGCGAGGCGACAGATGCATACTCGCAGCAGCGAGCATGCACGAAGCACTATAGCCACCGTTAGGGACTGGGGTATTCACATAGTGTCAGCATCTCGCTGGTCTCTGTGAGATGGGGGCTGATGAGCTTCGACGGCATCGTACCTGTGCCGATGCAGAAGGCCTCGTCCAAATCGACCCTGTATGTGTGGCTGTCCAGCTTCCTGATATGGGTCGCTTCCAGAAAGCTGGAACACGGCTTTGAGGGGTTGGAAGCCACCGCTACTGTGAACAATGATATGGAATGTGATTTTGCTAGCGTCTGATCGTATAGCCTGGACGTCGTGAGAGTATGTAGTAGACAAGGAATGCAGCCTGCCTCCCGAGCCTGACCCAAGAGTGAGAGAGATACGACACGGCCATTGAGGATGCGGAACTTGGGCTGCTGGAGCAGGGGCTCAATGGTGTCTGGTTCGGGTTTCCAGCCGTTGGTTCTGTCGATGCAACGTCAATGGCGTCGGCGTTCCACGTGCGCGCAGGGCCTCGTCGCGCTCGGCACCAATGTGCAGTCCTGTGCAAGCCGAGCTGCAGCGCGAAAGCCTCCAAGCAGTTTTATGAGGCTCGCCATCCCAGCTACTGGTATGCTAGGCCGACGCTTGGGCAGAGCAGGTGGTGATAGTTACTAGGTAGAGACGGGCGTGGAGTCCTGGCAGAATTTGGCAGGAGCCGCGGGCACTGCAACGCGTCGCGACCGCTGCGGCTGCGGAGAACCCCTGCTGCTGTGGGAAGGCGCGGCGCTCTTGCCTCAAACATACCTAGTATTTCTTCGCTCATGATGACGATTGGTCTTTGTGCCCATGACAATGCGATGCTCAGATGTCAACGTCTTTCTTTGCGCCCGAGTAGGTGACTCAGTCTCCACCTGTTGATGAATTGTCCATGGACATCCAAAGGCCAGCTCCGCCCCACGAGTGGGTCCGGCGCCCGCCCGGCGTGGAAGGTCACCAAGCTCCCAACCTCCTCGCAATAGGTTGTTGTCGGGCAGCGTCATACAAAATGGCTGACTGCATATGTCGAGGGTGATGTGAATCGACTTACGACTTGGAATTGTGGCGGGGAGGTGCTCGATGCAGGAGACGATTGACGACAAGCTCCTCTTCCCGAGGACTCGTGGCTGGAGCAACAGAGCTTCTTCGACGCCTTCATATACTGGGCGACTCGTCCTTGAGCCTTGCCATTCAATTCCGAGTTCCAAGACCTGGACCATTCCCACGACCTCGACCAGCAATACAACAGACAGCCCTCACCAGTGTGCGTCCCAACGCAGGTCCGCCTGCATATAATCTGCACCGAGTGGTTGATACTGGGAATACGTCAAGACCCGACCCAATCAAGCGGCCCCAATGATCGCCTTTTCCGAAGATTTCCTCTCCAAATCCGAGCAAGCCGAGGAGATGCTGGACAAGCTGCATTACTGGAGGAAGATGGTGCCCGTCCACCGCGCGATGCTGGCCGAGAGCTTCCTGCGCGTGTTCCGAGAGGCGAAGCACCCGGTTTGAGTCATATCGGTTGCGGCGACTTCAGAGCTTCGATCATGAAAGCCGCGATGCGCGGAGCAGGAGGCGGTCATGGCAAATTGCATGCTCTTACTTGGTCTTCGATTCGTGGTAGCATATTAGCGGCAGGTCAATTTTTCGCTTTCACAGCACTGCCGTCATACTATCGGAGCCGGCTGACATCACTCGAGACACATCACTTACAAGCAGTGTGTGGAAAGCCAGTCGTGTAAGAAGACGGGTATCAATTTCACCAAGACTCTGGAACGTGTGTATCATCCTGAAATCACCTCAAACGCCGCGAGAACAACGGACATGCGGACCAGCAAATGTCATCCCTAATATATTACGAAGAGAAGCAGAAGAAAGAAGTCTGCAGACCCAAGTACCCGGTGGGCCCCAATCATTACACACGCCTCCATCAAGAAGGACGCGCACCATCATCTGCCCCACTCAACTGGCAAAGCCTCCCCTGGGCGCCCTGCGAACCTTGATGAACCCGTCCGGACCAAGAGCACGACGAGCCCAAAGACCATTACTCAAGCCTTGCGTACAGCTCGTGCCCGCTGGCAGGGCTTGCATCGCCGTCCAACCTCCCGAGGCGCACTGCTGGTATTGGCTGCCGACGCAGTTGAATTCGCCCTCGTCGGTGCAGGTGCCGGTCATGGTACCGCTACTGCTGCTGCTGCCGCCCGAGCCGGTGGCTGTGGCTGTGGCTGTTGGTTTCGCTGAGGAGGTTTGGGAGGTTGGGGTGGCTGAAGAGGTTACTGCCGTTGAGCTGGGTGCAGCAGTTGTGCTACTTGAGACCATTGCAGTGCTTGAGAGGACCAAAGTACTCGAGACAGCCGCACTACTCGAGGTTGTTGAATCGCTCGAGGTCGCAGAACTGCTCAAAAGGGTCGAGCTGCTAGCAGTGGGCTCTGCGCTCGAGCTGACTTCCGACGTGACTCCACCACCGCTAGGAGATCCTCCTACAGTCGCTGAGGGGCTAGCCTGGCCTGTGCTCTGAGTCGAAGAGGTCTTGGGTACGATGGGGCTCACATAAACAGTCTCCGATGCTGTGATCTCAGACGCAGCTGTCGATGTGATGAGGGTAGTAGCACTCTCATCAGTCGATGATGCAACGGGCGGAGCCGCAGTGGCGATGCTTGCAGCACCGCTTCCGCTTGCCATCGTGGCCGTAGGAGCTGCTGCGACATTGGTAGCACTGGCAGCGCTACCGGATCGTCCTCCAGTCGCACCGGCCGTCGGCAAGTAGTTGCCTCCCTGTGACTGACCCTTAGGCACACAACTAGACGAGGTGATGGTCGTGTACTTGAGCGAATCAGCGGGAGTGCCGGGGTTTTCGACAGCTCCGCCAAACGGGTAAACATAATCGGAGCCCTCTTGAGTCAGACAATCGTTGATGTCCGCGAGATTGGCGACAAACAGCTCCGGGTACGAGACATCGTCCCGGCGCATACGGCGGACCTCAGCGGGCTCGCGCTTCTTCGAAGCTGCGGCGGTGACGGTGATAGGTGCGCAATTCATGTAATACTCCGCCTGCCCAGCCTGTTTGCTGATCCACGTCCACGCGAAGCTATAGCTACCCGGCGTGAGACTCTCAGGAACAGTCCAATTGTACGTCGAAGCACCACTCGAGCCCGTGAGGTCCGTGGTAGGGCACCCGCCCTCGATGGACAGGATCACGCGCCAGTCGGTCGACGCGGATGGCTGCATGTCGCTCGACAGTGCGAGCTGACATGAGCCGCCACCGTGGGTGGCGGAGCCTGTGAAGGAGAGAGTCTGGGTGGAGCCAGCAGCGTAGGTGTTGTCGATGCCGTCGGTTGCGTAGAATGTGGCGGGGTCGCTGGTTACTTTGCATGGGTAGTTGGAGCTGCTGAGGGGCGAGTTGTCGAGGGAGGCGTGGCTGTAGGGGACGGGGTTGGCCATGATCATGTGGGCTTGGACTTTGCTGAGGATACAGGCTGAGAGGAAGGTCGCCTGGAAGGCCATTGCGCCGAAGTTGTACATCTTATATTAATGGTGCGATGTGATTGTGGGAGGAAGTGCAGTGGTGGCGATATTCGTGGGTTGAGTAAAGCCTTGTGTAACCAGTTGTATTGTCCCTGCACGTCCGACGCTTTTGAGGACTGGGCCACGAGATGAGAATTTGATATTAGGCTCGTGTTGAGTAGAGAGGCAGACGCTCAGCGCGAAGAGTCACTGTGGACGGTGAGATACCCACCAGGGGAATCAGTTGAAAAAGATTGACACAGAGATGGCAGTGACAGAACTGAAGGCAGACAGAAAAGTGGCCATGCGGGTCTTAATATGATCTGCTGGGAAGATATCAGTCACCCCATCCAACATATGGAAGTGGGCGTCAATGAATGGCTGAGGCTCCATGCCACGAAAGGAACCCATCAAGCTCACCCAAGGCAGCTAGACTACCCAGCGTTCTCTGCTTGTGGTAGCAGCGGCATCGTGAGCCCCGTTGTGCGTGTTTGAGTGAGGTCAAATCATGTAAGATGATTGGACGAGAACGCGCCATTCAAGCAACAGGGATAGCCCAGAGTGGGGTCCTTGCCCTGCACAACTCGCGGTCCGGTTCGCCAGTCTTCCTAAGTCCAGACTCGACTGGCTTGCTGTCTTTCCTGGTTTTGTTTCATCTTGCTTGTCCTCCCCCCCCCCTGTTGAAAGAGCTTTGTTCCTTTCCATGGGGCTTCCGCGATGACAATGCCACGTTTGCCCATGTGTGCCTCGGTCGAAGTCAGGCATCATTCACCGCTAAGGATCCCTGCCGAATACCCGGGCGATTAAGCTCTGGAAAACCTGAGTATCGATTACTCACAAGTTGTGCCCTGGACCAAAACCTACAAGTTCTGTTTCTCATCAAGGCTTTACAAAACTCCTTCACCCTGTATAAAAATGCCGAGTATATAGTTCAGGCACTGTTGCCACCTTGTCTTGTCTTTTCCTCCCTCGTATGTGTCTCTCGCAAAATTTATTATGCTGACTCGTGGACATTCTCATCCCTTTGCGTCGGCCTATCTACTGGGTAGACAGCCTGCGCAGTTCGTGAGGCAGATCGTAAAAGCTCTCGCCAACCACCCGCCTTGAGATTGGCTCCACTCACCAGCCTGTCGACTTTCACAGCCTCTCGTTCCACAGCCCAGCACCATCATCTACGTGACCATCAATTCTGTCACTGAACCCCATGATATCTCGAACCGCTGCCGTCTCGTACGGTAACTTAGAAGTCCGACAGTATGCTTGGCTATTTCCAGCAGTAGTAACCATCATGGCCCTTATTGAAAGGCCCGGAAGCCATACTGTTTACAGCAATTACAATCATCAGCCGAGCCTACGCTGGTTTCCCAGGTGAGGCTGGCCGTGGTAGAGACGTACTTTTGGCGGTGGCTACTCCACATGCGGATCAGGTACACTCAAGTATAGGCCATTGCCTAACGACCAAAAGTGCACACGGGTGAGGATTGCCGCATGGGTGGACTATGAGCTCTTGTTGCCACACTGTAACATCTTAATCACAAATGGCGGCTACGGCGGCGTCATACAGGCGCTGCGCCATGGAGTGCCGGTCGTTGGAGCTGGAACAGTGGCAGACCACGGGGACGTGGCTCTCAGAGTGAAGCGCGCTGGAGTTGGACTGAACCTGGAAACCGACGCAACTAAAGGCACCGATGCGAGGACCGTGTTCACCGAAGTTGTTGAACACACATAGCTACGAAGCTCAGGCCAAAGAGATAGGACAACAGTTGAAGAGCCTGGGTGGTTCTCAGCGGGCTGCCAACTTGTTGGTAAAGCTGGTAGAGTCGCAGAAGAGTGCAAAAAGTCTTCCCTGAGTCTGTATTTGTAGAACCTTGGAAGTTTATCTACTGAAGAAGTACCATTGCAAGTCGTGGAAAATGCCTCAAGGTCAAGTTTTCTAGCTTTAATCTTGCCCTTCACAACGGGTTGTGCAATATTATCAAGATCATATAACCCACTTTTCGCCAACCCACTGTTTCCGCCACCCCTTCTAGACCACACCGCCCTTTCAACTACTCAGACATAGAAGTAGGTAACTCGCTCAATTTTAATTTAATTAGTATCTAAATTCTAACAAACTTCAATTATACTTTAATAAAGCTATATACAGATAATGAGGTCGTTTCGGCACTTGTGACCGTTCAAAATGACACTTCAGTTTAACAGGGGTATAAGCCGGGCCCTATAAGGGCCCGGCTTATACCCGCCATATACTGATTCTTAGCCCTCTTTAATATCTCAATTAATAACTCCATTTGGCACCTACTTGGCCTTCCATAGTAGGTCGGACCATAACACTTAAATAGCTTTGAAAAGTCTTTATCCTAAAGACTTAATTCATAGATGTTATGACCCAAAGGACCAACTGTAGGTCAAGGAACAGGCCAGCGGTCAGCTGCGCCATTCGAAGCCTGATATCCAACACACCATGCGGGGATATCTCTTATGTAAGCCACCCAGGGTTAGGGTTGGTAGATGAATCGCTAGGATAGCGAAGCGATCCAACAGATCCAGTACTGAAGATGGTATGAAGGCCATAAGATATAAGGACACGGTCAGCACCAGATAGATAGCACTTCCTTCATAGCTCTTCAGTTGTCAATCTAAGTATTCAGCCCACCCTGAATAGCCTCACAGCTTCTGATCATCACTTGCACGAAAGCACGCTCTCAATATTACACTCGTCACCTCTACTACCGCATTGATAACATCAACCCTCTGACACCTGCTATATACTCACGGGTATTTAGTTTGATCATTATAATAGACTTAATAGAGAAGCGATTATTTATTATTAATAGTTATGAAAGCTATGTAACTACGGAATTTATATAGGAACACTTTTAAAAATAATATTCCTTTGCTTTATTTGCCCCCTTATACTTCTTATATTCTTTGACCTTTTAATCTTAAAGTCTTTTCTTCTCGTAAGTACTCTTACTGTAAGAGATTCAATTAACTACTTTGATAGGAAGAAATAATAATTGCTGGAAAGAGGGATTTGCTCGAGAACTAGTATCTTACTTAATTGGATAGTCTTTTTATACTAATATCAAGTCTAGGTGGAAAGCTAGTAGTCTTTGGCCTATAATAGTTAGCAAGCAACTCGTAAGTCCTTTGTTGCTTGAAACACTTAAGAAAGGACTTAAGAAAGGATTTAAAAGCTTTTAGAAGCATTGAAGAGGTTCAATTTACGCAACTTAAGCTCTCGGATATATAAACAACTATTTAGTCAATTCTAAAGAAGTCTCGAGACTTGACGGCTTAGTTCAGCAAATTCCACAAGGCCAGTTCAGCCAATCAAACTTTACGGAATCTTTTAAGAAAGGTCATAAAAGGCTTCAATGAGAAAGACTTATAATTAGCATAAGCCTTTAAGAGGATTGAAGTGCTAGAAGCCGAAGTAACAAACAGCCAGCCACGTAAAAGAAAGAAGGTTAAGTTGAGTGCGAATTCGAACTTCGCTTTAATTGATAATACATACCGGACTTGACAACAGGATTTAGAGGCTATTGGTAGTCTTACTGAAGAGGACTGTATTATAGTTGCTTGATTGAATGTATTGTGTGTATTTGAAATAATGCGGTTAAAACATAAGCTTCCGTAACGAGGATGGCAGAACCACAGGTGAGCGGAAAGTGGGTTATTCAACTTATTAACGACTTCATGGAGTACGATCAGTCGTGGTGTGATCTCAAATATGTTAGCGTAGCGAGCCACAGACTGGATTGGAGCCAAAATATGGACGTCAAATGCCCTCTCGAGCTGTTTGATCTGCAAACTGCGGTGCTGGGTTCAGGAAATTTGATGTGCGCTGATTTAGTTGCTGTTGAAATGATGAAACGGAAGAAGTCTGGATTGTGCGGCTTCTACCAGATATGGGTGAGGACGCACGGAGGCCTTACATGTGAAGGACAGAGACTTGCAACACACTTTCGACGGTTGCCTGCTGATTACTTCCGTTTAAGATTCGCCCTGTGATGAGGGGTCGAGCACTCGATATCCGACTTTCTCAGGAAGCCCGGTTGAAACGGCAAGTCAGGCCAATACCATTTTCCATACCCTCGGATTTTGATGCATTGAAGGAAAAAAAAAAAGGGCAATTTGAACCATACTAGTGGCTTCAGGAGCATATGAACTAGCAGCCGCACTGACAGATGCGACGCAAGCTGTATAAGCGGCTGTGGCATACACGTTCTTGCGTCCGGGAGATGGTCAGTCAAGGAAGCCGAATTAGGTAGCACGGCGTGCGGAAAAGACTATAATATGGACGACATACCTCTGTAATCCAGTTTTGAACCCTACCCCAAATCCCTCAGCGACGCAGCCCTTCCAAGGTGCATAGTCCAATAGGGATACTTCCTCGTATTTCGTGCCAGAGTGATCCATCAGAGAAAAGACCCAAGGACGAGCATTGGAACACTAGTATACTAGCTTTACGAAGGCACAGCTTCCGCCGATGATGCCATTGAAGGGTACACTATCACTCAGGTGATTCACCACTTAAGGTGTCTCTAGATTGTTGTCCTGCCTACCCAGGTGAGGATATTGAATCGATATCCTCCCCGTCGCCCAGACTTCGTCTTGGTCTCTGGAAGCTCTTGAATTGCTGCATTGCAAAGAAGTAAGTAATCAGTTTTCCACCATCATAGACGCAGATCTACCTAACGGAGAACAAACGGTGCTGCTTCGCCACTTTGGCACAAGGATCAAGGCCATAATTTCCTCGTATTTTTGCACGCTTGAAGTATCGTTGTTTATCCTTCCTATTGCCAACGACTCTTAAGAGCTACGCACAACGTACTTCGTACTCATCTTTCCACCAGCGGATCCTAACCTGAAAAGTAGTGGGTCTATGGCCCATGGTGTTGTGCTGGTGGACTCTGTTCATTCGACTCCTTTGGTATGATAGTCGCAGTTTCATTGCATATTCTGTTTATGTAAACATTTTTGTCTTTGCTTGTACTAATTACCTGGCAGCGTTGGTGATCGTTGCCTAACCATCAAAAGTCTTCATGACCCTGCGACATCCAGGGATGAGCAGAATCAAACACCTTATATTCGTACCGTTCTGAATCTTTACTGCAATATCTTGTTGTACGTATATACGTACTCCCTAGCCAGCAGGCTATTATCCCACATGTGTCTGTCCTACAAGCGAATCTGCCATAAACCATTATCCCACGGGCGATTGTCACCTGGCTACATGTGCGACTAGTCCCCAGGCAAAAATGGCACAGCCGTTAATCCCGCAGGCGACTATCCCACAGGACACCATTCTGATGCCGCAAACGCCTATACACAACGTCGAAAATATAGATATTCCACGTTATGGGGAAAAGACCGTTCCGTATTTTGAAGCTGCGCCCTCGTGGCCGCTGGCCAACGCACAGGACCCGAACTCTGGATCCGAACGGCCGGTGCCATTTAGCCCCCACTTTCCGAGGGCGCAGTTCCGATCACGCTGGCGCGGACACGGAGTACGCTGCAAAGCTTGGGATAAAGTCGAATGAAGTCTGTTGACTGAAGCGCGTATTCAACGTGGCATCCGGGTGAAGGAAGAATCGGGGACTGAGGAGAGACCATCAGGTTGGCAGAATTCGCCGCAAAAATGTTTGGGGATACAGTACGTAAGTACTTGGGTGGGTAATTTTGAATCTGAAGGGCTGCCGGTTTGAGACTCCCATGTCCCCTGTAAGTGAACTCGTTCCGGCGACATCATGCGTGCATCGGCCGCCGACAGGAAATCTGGTAATATAATTTTGCTGGGTTGCGCTCCATTAACAAGCGGATCTCGAGGCTTAGATGTGCCAGAAATACCTTGACGGCCGGACATCCGACATTTCGTCACTTCTTACCGCAGTTCTCAGACTCCTGCTAGCTTTGTTGGATTCCCAGATTGTTGGTCCTCTGTCCGACCCAGGGTACTGTACTGCTTCGACCTTCACTGTCTTTTGCGTGGACGTGTTGGCCGCGCGGCCCGCCAGACTGGCCACACACTCATGAAAGTTTTACTCATCAGGCCAAAACGCAACACAGTCGCCCCTTTCAGGTCCTCCGTCATTCATCATGGAGGCGCAGTCTGTCAAGTGGATCCTATGGGTCTCGACTGCTAAAATACATAATCAACGCTCGCGCCGTGAAATTGGTACATCCGTCGCCGATGGAGTCTTCAATTTCCCAAACCTTATCTAAAGTACAGATCGCTATACCTGGACTGCCCGCTACTGATTGCAAAACCCGGGGGATCGTTTGCACCCCGACAAGGCTCTCACCAAACACATACACAGTAATTGACGACAAACAACAAGGCTTGCAACCATGAGGCCCACATCACTCACGGTGCTCGTCGCTGCGTCAGCCACAGCAGCAGCAGCAGCAGCAGCAGCAGCAGGCGTGATCCCCATGAGCATTTCACATACGGGCCGCAGCGCAACACCACTCACGAGACGCTCGGACACATATACAGAGACTATCACAAATAACATATCCTATGGTGGCTACTTTGCATCAATATCAGTCGGCACACCAGGTCAGTTGCAGAATGTGATCCTCGATACAGGGAGTAGCGATCTATGGGTTCTGGGTACCGATGCTTCATCTTGCGCCACATCGAGCGAACAGGGCTATGGCGCATCCCGATCACGTCGTCGCCAGTCTACCAGCTCATGCGTCTCGACATGTAAGTTCCATCAACTGAAGCAGCCACCGTGGTTCCCACCTGGCCCATACTGACAAGTTTTCAGTTGACATATCTAGCTCATCGACCTTCACGAACCTGTCCATAGAATTTGACATCGAGTACGTGGACGGTAGTGCAGTAGAAGGCTACTACTTCACCGATACCGTCGAGCTTGGCGGTGCGACTATCGACACCGTCCAAATGGCTATCGCCGATGTGTCTGATATCACCTACGGAATCATGGGAATCGGCTTTGAAGCGGATGAATCAGCCGACGTTCTCTACCCAAATATCATCGACAAATTCTACACGGAAGGGCTTATTGGAGCCCGCGCATACAGCCTGTATCTGGACGATCTCACGTCCTCGACAGGAAGCATTCTGTTTGGTGGCGTTGATTCGGACAAATACACCGGCAGCCTCATTGCCGTGCCCATCCTCAAGGACGCGACTTCGGACAACTACACATCTTTCAGCGTCACCCTATCATCCCTGGCCGCAGTATATAGCAATGGCACAGTGTCGGACAACTACACCGTGGACGCACAGGCAGTCATCCTGGATTCAGGCACCACCCTCACATATCTGCCCGAGGCTCTGGCCCAGTCCGTCTTCGACACTTTCGGCGCCACATACGACGAGTCCCTCGGCTACGCCACCGTGGCCTGTTCCGTTGCAGACGGTGATCTCTTCCTTGAGTACCAGTTCGGCGGCTCGGACGGACCCATTATCACAGTCGACGCAAGCGAGCTCGTCCTCAACGATGGAAGTAGCAGTCGCGGCGGCGGATCCGACTACGAGAGCACCGAAGAGGATAGCTGCGCATTCGGCGTGTCTCTTTCCAGTAGCATCTACCTTCTCGGCGATACCTTCTTGCGGAGCGCATACGTTGTCTATGACCTCGATATAGGCGAGATCGCCATGGCGCAGACGAACTTCAACTCCACGGCGACTAGCGTTTCTGCTATCACGAGCGGGAGCAGTATTCCTGGCGTTTCAGCCACAGCGAGCGGTGTAATGGCATCCTCAACGGGGCTGACTTATGGAGGCACCAGTGAGAAGTCCGCTGCTCCTCGTCTAGGCCTCGAAATGGCACCGCTGGCCTCTATAGTATTGGGAGCAGCTTTTGGCGTGCTGTTGATAGGGGCATAAGCTCAGAGGGCTGTCAAGCTTCTTCAAGGCTCACCGTCGGTTCATAGTACGACCTGACGCCACTTCTCTCATAGACCTAGACGCCTTATGCATTTATAGCGAGCAATTTAGATTATCCAAGATTTGCATTTGACCACAGATCGCACCCCTTTGGCAGTGTTGGTTGAGTCCCAATGCTCGCACGTCCACTTTCCCACAATTGACAGAGCGGCTTGGTACGTCGCCGACGTCGGCCCCATGGCCCCCCTTAAGCGCAGGAATAGCCTTGTCCTGTACTTAGGGGAAAACACCACGCACAATCAACACTATGGCTGCCAAGATTGTTGAATTCTGTTGACTAACACTTAGCGCAAAGTGGAGTAGTGTTGGAAATTTCACATTTCCAAAACATTTAAAAGAGGTCAAGATGACCATCGTTCTCAGAGGCTCAAAGCCACTGCTACCCAGCTGTTTGCCGGATAGACCTTGATCTTTATCAGGAGTGCTCCATAAGGCATAGAGATAACATCACACAAAAACGACAATTTTGTTTAAAAATACCTCGTTCGTATATTTAGACCTGGTTGCCACGATTCAAGAATTTCCCGCCACCAGCAATCATGGGAGACGCACACAACTATCCTGCACCACAGTTGAGCATTGTCGAAGCGTCTATAGTTGACCTTCAAGGAGCTCTTTCATCCGGCGCTCTCACCAGCGTCGAGCTCGTCGCCAAGTACCTCCACCGCATCAGCAAGTACGACTGCCAAGGTCCAGCACTCAACGCCATCCCGATCCTAAACACCTCTGTTTTTGACGACGCAGCAGCCAGCGATGACCGCCGTCAAGCAGACGCCGCTGCCGTGCGGCAACTGGAAGGCATACCGTACACCATCAAGGACAGCTACAAGGCCAAGGGTATGACCATTGCTGCTGGCTCCCCTGCGTTTCGCAGCCTCAGGGCCACTGAGGATGCCTTTACCGTCGGTACGATTCGTGGGGCTGGTGGTGTGTTGCTTGGCCGAACGAATATGCCACCCATGGCTGCTGGAGGGATGCAGGTCAGTCTACCTTCCTTTTGGACCCATCTTGTTCGGAGAGATAAATACTTAGGGGCCCGTTGTGGTGAGGTATGTCTCGGTCGGGAGACTGCATTGAAGAATTCTACTGCTGGGTACAGTATCCTTAAAGATGCCACTCGCACGAATTTCTGCATTCTCAACGACATCTGAGTCCGCCTTCAAAAGTACACTACTGATATAACAACATTTCACAGCGTGGTATCTACGGTCGCGCCGAGAATACTTACAATCCAGCATACCTCGCCGCGGCATTCGCTTCTGGTTCGTCAAACGGTTCAGCCGTAGCGACTGCAGCCTCCTTCGCAGCCTTTGGCATGGGCGAGGAGACAGTCTCATCGGGCCGCTCGCCGGCTTCGAACAATGCGCTGGTGGCGTACACGCCGAGCCGAGGGTGTATATCAATTCGAGGCAACTGGCCATTGTATCCAACTGCAAGTAAAGCCATACCTCGAGTTAGGGACTCTGGCAGCACTGTTTCAGTGGCTAAGACGACAGATGAAGTGTGATGTGATAGTCCCTCACACCAGGACAATGCAAGACATGTTGGCCCTACTAGATGTAATCACCCAACCCGACAAGAACACCAACTGCGACTTTTGGCGCGAGCAGCCCTTCGTGAAATTGCCCCTCAAGGTCTTCCCCGGTAAACCATCCTCCTTCCAAGACATCGCTACATCCCACCCCTCATCCCTCGCAGGCCTGCGAATCGGCGTTCCAGCCCTCTACATCGGTGGGCCGATGCCCCTAGGCATCGCCGATCCGCCATACACTAGCCCAGCCGTGATCGACCTCTGGACACGCGCTCGAACCGACCTCGAGGCCCTTGGTGCAAAGGTCATCGTCGTGCCGGACTTCCCGCTCGTTACCGCGTACGAGAATCCCGCCCTCCTTCCTGCTGGATGTCCACAACTGCCCGCCGGCTGGAATAGCATCGAGCGCAGTGTGCTCGTCGCTCGCGCGTGGGACGCCTTTCTCCGAGAAAATGGCGACGCCGAACTGCCCGACTTGGCTGCGCTGAAGGATCAGCTTGAGATTTGCCCGGCGCGCATGCGTACGGCCCCTGAGTTGGCATTTCTCCCTCCGGAAAATGATATCCAATATGCGAGAATGGTGCAGAATGCGCAGAAAGGTGGGTTGTATGAGATCGAGGGGCTCGAAGAAGCGCTGCGCACGCTTGAGACGATGCGGGAGAGGCTGCTGGATGATCATCTTGCGGCGTCCGGATGCGATGTCTTTGTGTTCCCCGCTGCGGGAGATGTTGGGCGTGCTAACGCAGATGAGGATATGGAGGCCGCGGCGAAGGCGTGAGTATTTCCATTCACACGAAGGATTTGATCTTCCCGTTCAGATGCCTAACGAGGTGAGCAGATGGCGCAACGGAGTGAAATATAGCAACGTAAGCCCCACCAATACGCTTCTGACTTGGCCGTTAAACTATGCAAGCACATCGAGAAAATGCTAATCCAACGGCAGGGTAACCGCGCTCTACGCCACCTGGGCGTGCCGAGCATATCTGTTCCCATGGGCCTCATGGCCAAAACATCCGTGTCCGTAAACCTGACCTTCATAGGCCGTGCCTATGACGACGTACGCCTTCTGAAGGTTGCAAGCGCCTACGAGGCCAAGTCTCAAAGGCGCACAGTTCCGGCGCATACACCCGCACTGGCATCAGACATCATCACCGGTAGTGCTGAGGGCCAAATTTTGCGAGCGCCTAGGCCTGAATGTAAGCTTGCTACTTCCTGTGTGAAGCCTGTTGTTTTTGGTGTGCCTGGCTAACTTACTTTGCGTGTTGCAGTGATAGTCCATGAGTGTACACTGGCCTCCTCCGTCTCCACTTCTTCCGAGCCGAAAAAACTCGCGATGCACTTCAGGGTTGACCTCCGTCACTCAACAGTTGAGGCCAACACACATCTTGCAACCACAGCCTCGCCACCGCTGATCGAGCTGACCGTAAACGGCGACAAAGTCCCACACGAGAACTTCGTGATTACTCCGGGAGATGCGTCATACCAGTTCCAGCTCGAGAACTACGCCATACCCTCGCTAGAGCGTGCGGCGGTGAAGCCGACTGAAAATCTTGTCGTCCGGGACCAGACTATGGTTGTATTGCTCGCGAGAGCAGTACCAATGGGGCGGCCGTCGGGGTGGTTGGGGCTCCTGTAAGTCATTAAATACTCAGAATTCAAATCAACATGTGAAATCGGCGATTGGTAGTACAGTATCTCAGACGACAGCCGTCAATCCTGCAAACGTCTTGATCAAAAGCCGCCAGACCAAGGGTGACTGATGTGAAAGTGATTATCCTAAATATGATTATCCCAAAGGTGGTTATCCCACAGGCCGCTTTGAACTTGGCCACTCCGAAGTTGGTTATCGTGCATGTGACCACCCCGGAGACGCTGATCAGTTTTAATGTCCAAGGTGCTGGCATGGACTCTAGTGAAGAATGCTATTGTACTCTAATGAACCCCCCAAGTCACGAGCGCAAGATGTGGGACAGGCTCAAGGGACGGATTTCAAGAACATCCTTTGTGTTGAAGGGCATGAAAGCGAACAGGCCCATGACTCTGGCTCTGGGCTCTAATTGTTACGAATATAAACACACCAATGTCGCTTACAATAGTCACTGGAGCTGAACGACTAGAAAATTCGGCTTTATGTGTGGTCATCACCAAAATGTCGTGCATCAACGATAACTTTCCATTGATTGCCTTCCTCTACAACGCACATTCTGAACAGATAAGCTCTCCTGTCGCAACACCATTGCCTACCTAGATAGTCAAAAGCATTCGATACTATCTCACGAATTCTTTCATCACACCTTCTGGAAGCGGAGACCCCGAAAATGTCCTATGGCAACGCCGGAGACTCGAGCGATCAGGCGTCGTTTGGCAGTAACCTCTTTCCCTCATCCAAGAGGCTCTCGTTGAGTCCCCCACTATCTTGGATCAATGAACAACCTCCTGGCAAACCTGAACGGCTTCTCGAGCCCGATAGCCATAGCGCAGTCAAAGGCATTAATGGTTCCCTCAATGCTACATCTGGGGCACTAATGGAGCAACAAGACCCAGTTGAAGACATGGAGAGTTCAGAACTAGAGCGTCTCATGGGGCGCAGCATCGGCAGTATCATCAATGGCTGGATTCTCGATTTTGGAACAACTACAAAACCACTGGAAAAGAGCGCACCAGTCGTGTGTCAGGTATTCCTTCCCCTCCAGTACACCTCCTTTATGCCTTCTCCAAGGACTCATCCGTCTACACTATCAAGAAGGCGATGGTTCAGGACGTATCCGAGTACGTTCGTTACCCATGGTCGTTGTCCAATTTGATTAGTATGACTGTCCGCGAGCACGAGTTGAACGCATCCTTCGCCCCATTGAGACATGTCTTATTTTACAACGTGGAGAACGAAGCCGCTTGATCTGCTATGGAGGAGGCATTCTCAGCTCTGGGGATAAGTATGCCGGTATTTGCTCAAAATAGCTTGTTGCAGGAGGCAGAGACGTCTTCGCGCTCCTCAGAGACATCAAGACACAACAAAGGCAGACCCAAAAAGCGAGATACACCACAAGCTAGCTCGAGCGTATGCGTCACCATCGAAAGCTCCAATCTTGAGCACAGGAACGCCTGGGATAAGCTCCACACCGACAATCCTTTCACAAAAGTTATGGATCAGCTCGTGAAGATCCGAGGAGACCTCCCGAGCCTGCCAAAAGTCATTTCCTATACACTAATTGCTGTCGCTCAAGAAAGTTTGTTCTCGGGACACCATTGGAGCGCACTCACAGCGCACCTTGGACCTCCTGCAGAGCTGGAGGCCGGGAAGGGCAAGGGCAAAGTCGCCATCTTGAAAACATCGGGCTAAGCATCGTCAAGCCGCTGGAGCGATTCGAGGCACAGACGAGCGTGATAGAATAGGAAATTGGATAGTTAGTATGGTACTCAGGCTTGATATGGAATATTGCCTATCTGGAGATATTCAGATGGACTTCCTCGGAGGACGATGATCACTGGATGTTGTCCATAGAAATTTCAGAAAGCAAACAGCCTCTTGGCTTCCAAATCTGCCATTCAGCAGTACAGTCCTTCCTACCACCTGTTTATAAACAACCGTATAAGCAGTGACCCACCTCAAATTTCCCGTTCCGGCATATCCATGTAACGTCAATGGGGTGACGACCGATGCGAAATTATCCACCATAAATGAGTGACCCATAAATTGTCATCAGCCAGGAGTAGCATGAAGTTCAAAAGGGGTCTATTTCCCATTTGAACAATGGAGCTTGAAACTGTCCCGTCGCAGTAGTGTGCATATCAAGCTCAATATTCTCAAGGTTTTGCTCATCCGGTTGACCTAAATCATTGACTTGCCTTTCCTGAACTAGCAGCCAATCACTTGCTATTATACCCATTTCATCATGGCTATCTTTCGCACACTATCCCTAGCGGCTCTGGCCAGCCTGCTGCCTTCTCTTGTGCAGGGTATCTCGTTCACTTCGCCCGCTTCCTCCGCCGTCGTCACGAAGGGCAGCGATATCACCGCGACCTGGACAAGCGTCGACACCGATCCCAGCGTCTTCAGCTTATATTTGTGGAACTTCGTTCAGTGGCCTCCATACTACGAGGGTGTGGCCTACGGTGTGGACACTACTGCCGGAGAGGTCACAGTCCGCGTTCCCTGCCACATCACCAATGGCGAGGGCTGGCAGCTGACTGCGATCAACGACACCAACGTATATGTCCTTTACTCCCAGAGCGAGAAGTTCAACGTCACGGGTGATACTTGCACGGACCCGGCAACTTCTGCCAACTGCTACGCTCCTACGTCCACTGTCTATGTTACGCAGACTGCTGGTAGGTCACCCTCGTTCCAGATATGCGACCAACATGGCGAGTCCATGGCTGACCCAGATTGTCACACTACAGGAGCTACTACTGCTTCGACTGTCATTACTACTGGCACAGTGACTGCTTCTGTAATTCAGCCTGGTGTTGCAGATGGCACCACGACAAACAAGCCTACTGTCGCCGCCACCACAGCTACAGCTGCTGCTGTTACTTTGCTTGGTCTCGAGATTGCTATTTGAGATGGCTGCCCTAGATTCTAGTCCAAGTTGAGAACCTGTCCAATTCATTGTGAGACAAAAGCAGAGCTATGCAAGAACATTAAACTCTGAATTCTTGGCCAGATGCTGCCCGAGACTCACCAGTAACAATGGCAAACTCTCCAATGAACACATTTCTGAAGCATGAATGTGTCCTTTCACCAATTGCTCACCAAAAATCGACGCAAATGTTCATTGTTTTACCAAGTCCATTCCTGAAACTTTTGTTGCCTCTAATCTCATATGCCATCAGACATTGACCCGAATAGTAGTCTGATTGCCCACCCCTGCTAGCCCATCCCAGTCCGTGCAGCCGGCTCTGTGTGTCCGCAGCTGAACTAACGAGGCTGTATCGGCGAGGCTGAACCGGCGAGGCTGAGCTACCGCTGGGCTCGCGAGGCTGGCCTCATCACCCAAACTATCTGCAATGAGCTATCTTCATTCTGCAGGGCGAACGCTTTGGTCACACAAGCTTTCATCACGAAAACTCTGTGTCGACATGTTCTATACCGGCATTGTTCTCTCTATGCCAGGCTTTGTAGCCCCAAGCTCAGCTCTGCACCAATCTCAGCCTTGTGGTCCTACTCTGTTCTCAGCCCACCTGGACATGCAGCTGGACAACGGAATGTCCAAGAAGCTCCCGGCCCCTCATGGCCCTTCACGCCTATTTCGTGCGATTTCCTATATTAGGCAGCTTCCTGATCCCGTTTCTTCTTGCCGGCTCTGAAAATTTCGTCCGATACGTGCCCGTTTTCCACAGTCTCGATCCCCATCAACCAACGGCCGCCCAGCTTTCTTCCTGCCAGCACTTGCCACACACCCAATCCCACCACTACACCCATCCATTCACCACCTTCCACCACCAGCAACATGGCTCCTAAGAAGGACACCGCCCAGGAGGAGAAGAAGCCCAAGGTTGGAGCTTGGACTGACGAGAAACGCATCCAGCTTCTGTTCTCCTGCTTGAAGGTCCACATGGGCCCCGAGCTCCCCGTCCCCAACTGGACGAACGTGCTACCTCACATGACTGCGCGCGGCTACCCCAGCGGTGTCGATGGCATCCGGTAGGAAGTTCTCCCCTGCATTCACATCATCTGAAAGTTGCCACCATGTCACTACTTGTCTGCGGGTGCACTTATGCTTACGACCCAAATCTCAGTAAGGAGTACATCAAGCTGCGCAACGAGTACAACGCCCAGGTTCCCTCGTCTGGCAACGCCGCCTCTGCCGGCAACGTCGCTGCTGCCGCCGGCAAACGCAAGAAGGCCCCCGCCGAGAGCCGTGGTCGCGCCTCTAAGAAGCTCAAGAAGGAGTACTCCGCGGAGGAGGAGGAGGAGGAGGAGGAGGAGGAGGAGTAGTAGAGTTCACACAACACGGCAATAACACGGACGGAGATGGAGGCACAATCTGGTGGACGCGCCTGCTAAGGGACAATAACCATGATTGGGATTCTCGAGGAGCAAGGAAGGAACAACATAGGGGCCTGAACGAAGCCACCTCGTCCTAAGCACTGAACAAATCGACACTCGTTGCTGTGCTTTCTACCCACCTTTGTGCATCCTGTTTTGACTATATCTAAGCTCTCCAAGTGCAACGAAGTGAGATCTAGTGATAAGTAGTTACCTGCAACATGAATGATCATAGCTACTGTGGTTGAAGATTGCACAAAGTTCTTGCAGAATCCCTCCAAAATTATGCGGCCATGTTGACCAGAGCCCCCACAACTTCTTCACATTCACTTCATCGCACATCATTGCACTCTCCACCTTGTTAGCAATCGTTATGTGAATTTCGGAAGCAAACATCGAAAAATGAACCCCCTCTTTCTTCCACTGCGAACAACTATCACGATCAACCATCGCAAACAACCATCGCGAGCAACCATCGTGAGCCACACTGCTCTGCCAAGAATTCCTAACACGAGCAATACCCACCCCAGCGTTCCTAGATCTTGACGACAATGAAACCCTCGGATTTCGTCCCGGACTTCAAGCTACAGCTCGTACATTCTGACAGCTGTTTTGTCTTCCGGCCTTTCTCGCGACTGCCACAGGAACTTCAAGACGTGGTGTGGGCAATGGCTATCCCATCCGGTCGATCTATCAACTTCTTTCCGCACATCACCAGGAGTCAGATCGCAGCGCCACGTCTTGAGTACTACGCCATATCCATAGGAAGCTTTCTCTCCGCGAGGGATGAGAATTTCTGTAGAAATCGCGATACCACTAGGGACCCTTTGCGCCGTGTCGCCGCCCCCGAGCCAGACGTGTTTTCCGCTTACTATGTTCGATCCTCGCTTCGTCACACCTGCCGCGCAGCC
Organism: Plenodomus libanotidis; assembly: GCA_022609195.1. Classification (NCBI taxonomy): domain Eukaryota; kingdom Fungi; phylum Ascomycota; class Dothideomycetes; order Pleosporales; family Leptosphaeriaceae; genus Plenodomus; species Plenodomus libanotidis. The sequence goes on from JAGKQA010000052.1 coordinate 56,283, forward strand.
CGAAACGTAGTAATGCGGCTCGAGTTCCGTCCTCTCATGCCTATTACTCCGATATACCTGCGCAACGGCATGAGACCCGGCATCAAGCCAACCTTTGATGCCGCTGTCGACATCTTCTGCTACGAACCCCACTGCCACCAAGCTGGTGGGAAACAGAACCAGGTCTTCAGCACATGCACCGCGTTGGTCAATTCTAGCCAGTCACAGAAGCACTTTATCGATCTGAGAGCGCTGCGCGACGCGCAGCACATCGCCTTCGCCTTCCCCGAGGTCGAGTGCGGTGTCATCACGAACTCGCGTTGCAGACCCGTGACGTACAGCACCAACCGCGACGCGGCACTCCTTCGGCTGAAGGGGGTGAAGGACGAAATGAGCTTGGACATGAAGTGGACGCGGTGGAACCGGTCGCGCAGCCTTGACTATGCCAGATCGATCTGGGTGGAGCTTGTGGGCATGGAGCAGCTTCGCACCGTCTATCTGATCGCACCTGGACTTTTCAAAAAGGACGCAGTCCTCTTCAAGAACGGAAAGGTTGAGCTCATTACGGGGTAAGCAGCTTTTTGGGATTTTCCACTTCACATTCCCACAGAGAGTACAGACACAGTATGCTGACGCTCAGCTACCCGATAGAGCAAAGCACGACTACTTCGAGCTGGACGTCTGCGCAATGCCCGAGATTCATGATCGCGTCATGATGGTTGTTTGCAAGATGTACAAGGAGCAGATCGTTGGCCATGTTGCCTTCAAGATGCCGTCCTACTGAGATTTGGCAAATAGATGACAACTAGAACACAAGACGCAGGTATCAACGAAGTAAGACGAAGCAATTGAAAAGAATGAAGACGTGTATGGAGGTCTCTGGCACAAATATCGATTCAGAGAGACAGGAATCTCAAGACATCAAGCGCAACTACTTCTAGAGGTGGTTGTCTCAAAGGCAATGATGCTAGAGATGATAATTCCGAATTTTGAAGGTGTTTCTTCTACCACAGTATGGGCGGTGCTCAAAAGTTCTGCAGAGCATGTGCTCAAGACTTTTGGGCGACGTCCGTGGGCTCAAAGTGCAAAAGTTTCTTAGGATTTCGAAGTTGATTATAGTAGTCAAGTCAATCTCGATCCTGTCTCTCAGTCGTATAGCGCAATCGTGACGGTCTTTTGAGCCCTTCGTCTTTCCTTTAATCATAAAGCAAGACATCATGCGCCGCGATCTACCAGCTGCGCTACATACTTCATCTCAGGAGCCAGCTCATACAGATCTATCAACGCCTTGAAGGCTTCCTTGTCTCCTCGCAATGCCCAGAAAGCAAGATAATCCCTCAATCTCCGCAGCTTGGTGATGTTGTTTTGTCGATACCCTTCGATATCCTTCACTGCTTGTTTGTGCCTGTCCTGCTTCTCCTCTAGGGCCAGCATCTTGTCTCCGTGCCAGTTTTTCTCTTCTAGCTCATATCTCGTCTGAGATACTAACCAGTGCAGTGGAGCTCTTTCCATCATGTAGCCAAGTATTGCACAGTTCTCCATGTCCAGCTTGTGAACTTCGTTTTGAGTGTGTCCCATCACTCGCAGAACCGACTTGTTCGATCGGTTGTGCAGGACCAGCATGCAGCAATTCGAGCCGTCGTGGTCGAAGATGTCATCAAGGACTTGGCGTATGCGACGGTCAACATCAACGTATGTCTCGCGCATTACAAGATCGTCTTCGGCGTCTTGCTGGCCATCCAGGAGAATTTCGACGTTCACTCTCAGCTTTCTCTTGAGATCGTTGAAGAGAGCGAGAATGTTTGGCGTGGTATCTCGCCGATCGGACTGGTGGTCATGGTCGAAGCCTTTCCACTCTCGAAGCCCCTCCTTGACGCAGAGAGTGATCTTTTGATCGAGTCGCAGGGAGCCGATGGCATACATTGCCGTTTGTATGCACCGCCTCATCGGCGAAGTGTACAAGATCATAGGCTTTGGGGCGTCTTCTTCTTGGATGAGCTCCCGTAGAAGTTGCCCGGCGTGTTGAGCGTCCTGGAAGCCTTCAGGAGTGAGGCCAGGGTCGAAATTGTTGGCAAGCTTCGGGAGAAACCGCCATGAGATGGGCTTGGTGTATTCTTTGCACATGGCGTTATGTAGGGCTTTGCCATGTCGAATGGTATAGATGAACTTTTTTCTAGAGTTTTGTGCGGCGACAATTTGGTTGACTCGGTCAAAGCCTTGCAGCGGCCTCATATTTTCTTTGACGCGACAGACCTCGCCCTCTTCATTTTTAAGAGATTCAAGGGGCGAGCTGAATGATTTGTCATAGGAGTAGTCGTATTTTGAGTTTAAAAACGGCATGTTGTTGTGGTAGCAAATGACCGAGACAAAGGTGACAAAAGAGCAGTTCCAGAGATGACAGGGCAAGGGAATTGTATTCTGATCAGCTAATACTTAGGCGACGGACTGAACATATATAGATACTATTCAACATATAAAAGCATTGAAGCCTCTTCCGAAAACGAAGCTGCTGCGATTTTGATGGACCAATGTGTGGCAGTGACTTTTGTGCCCCTTCGCCCGTCCCAGCTTGGAAATTGGATCCACTGCATGCCACACCGGTCAACTTGAAATGCCGGGGTCAAGAGCCTTGTGGACCCGCCCCTTTGGGGAAGACGAGCATGGCAACCCGGCATTTTCAAGTGAATCTCTTGACGGAATTTCCCTTCATGACCAGTTTCTGGAAGGCAGACTCTTGGAAGATGATGATGTGAGGCTCACTGGTCCACGGAACAGGGGCTATAACACCAAGCATCTGCATGGCCATATATATCCTTGCCCACGAAAAGGGACGCATGCCCACATCACCTGGCCAGTCTGATCATGATATTCATTTGTCGTTCAACTTCTACACCGTATGCTGGCAACACGAATACATTGCACCACAGCATCCCAAACCAGGGCGTCGAAGCTGACTGCCTAAGGTGTGTCAGCACACAAGTTACAACCAACCTTCAACGGTCGCCGTCCTCCCTGTCACGCCCCGGTCGTATGATAGCCGCAAACGCACGCGATTTGCTGGACACAAGTACACGATAACACAAGGCATCGCTTCGATGACCACAAGGACCACGGCCCGAGAAGGACTGGGAGTATTGCGCAACGCTGGCTCGGGCTCGCCGAGGACTTTGCGGCTGAATCCTAACCGCAACCTAGTCCCGTTGTGGGCCGGTCAGAGGACCGATATAGCCCTACACGAAGGTGGTCATTCGCAGCCAACAAACATCACGTTATACAAGATTTCACTGCTTACAACGTGTAAGCCGGGATATGGGCAAGCTCCGGATTTCGTGCGTTTGGCAATTGTCCTTGGGCCACGCGATTCATAGTACTCTTCACGCACAAAAATCCAAACTTGCGTCACCCAAAGCTCCTGAGATCGAGATTTGAGGTCTTTTATCTCTGTTTTGTTTACCACCCGGAGTCACACACGCTCGAAATGCATCATGGGATGAGAAAAAATTAGTGTCCCGGTGCATCAAGCTTGACACGCTTGATTGAGGCAAGAAGCTGGATGGCCTCGGGAATGTTGGTCGAGATGAATCCATGGACTGATAATTTGATAGCTAGAGATTGTGGCCAGATCTAGATCAAGAACGCAGGAATCCCAAATTGCTATAGTAAGTATTTGAAAGCCTCACCTCGCCTTCCAGAGATGATCAGACGTATGCACAGTGATTTGACACCTACTGAGAAATGCTAGTACGCCCAAGCTATTATTTGTCAGAATCAAGAATTGCAGCATTGGAAGATACTCAGCAGAATCAAGACTAGGATCACAACTTCCAGGAATATCACTTCTGGGACAGCCACCGCCGGGACAAGCACCTGTGGGTTGGCCACCTCTAGAGCACCACCTCCGCAATTCCCACATCTGGTATAATGATCCCCTGGATACTACTTTTGCCCGAATTGATTGTCAAGCTGGCCTGGTCTCTATCTAGCTGTGTCTAGTTCTCTACTCCGCGATCCTGCGCGTGTGTGCGAGACACAGTTTCCCGAGCACACCAATACATTTTCCCGTTACTTCGCGGAAAGTCCATGCCAAGAGCACGGGTGATGTGAGCTGTGCAGCGGAAATCATGTCTCCCCAAAATTGCTGAAACTAGTCGGTCTCACCATGCCTCACGCGTACAAACTACCTGATTACTGATCCAACCAAGACGTATAGGAGTACTGCGACGCTGCCACACGCAGATGGGTATAGTAGATCACAGAACAAGCTGGAACCGAGCAGTCTCGGAACTTGTTACTGACCTTGGACAAATGAAAGGTTTGTATGATGCGCACTGATGGTGTTGGCCAGAGTTCCTATGCCGTTCTCAAACCCACAATGTTGCCCCGTTTGAGTCTGTGTATTGACGTATCTTGCCGAAACGAAAAGGATGGAGCACAGAGACTGTTCCACAGCACATGTGAATATACTGTACAAATAGCGTCAGTCGATGCGAGCGGAATGTCGGAACGAGATGCAGCTGTAAAAGACGAGTTAGACCTCAAGCAATTACTAAGTAGGTACTCAATATTCCGCATGCAGTAAAACTTGGGTTGGGTAGGGTATAATCAGATTATGCAGTCAACAAGCATGCATCGAAAACCTATAAACTCATGCAGACCACAGGCCTGCCGCAAAAGTCCGACGCAAGGTGACGAGGTGCTTATCGACATTTTTCCAGGAATGCTTAGAAGTAGCAAGGCGGTTTCCTCGTCGCTTGAGGCTGACTGCAGTACCGAGCTGATAGTGTGCCAACCCAGGGCATTCAGTCCTGTAATACCAAAAGACCTATGGATGTTGAACAACCGCCTTACGTTGCGGGCACTCTCCCAAAAGATATTGCTTGGCAACAAGCCACTCGGGCGCCAGCTGGCCTCCTGAGGAAGACCTTGCGAGCGAGCAAAACCTTGAAGATCAGGTCTAGAATGTGTGAGACCGAAAGGCGAAGTTTCAGCCGATTGGTGCAGTCTGAGTAAGACTGCAAAATCTCCTTATTGTCGTATTATCTATATACAGTCGAGCCACCCCCTCGTGCTGGTTGATTTCGTGACTAACGTACCGATATCGCTCAAGCCAACCATCCCATTCTATCCGGAGAGTCGAATCGAGGTCGGGCTTGAAGTTGCTGTCGATGGCATTATCAGCTCCGAGCACCAGCAAGTAGACGTCGCGCTATGGTCCCCCTCCCAATCAAGCTGCGGCGACGAATCATCGCCCTTCTTTCCTGTCTTCGGGTGTACTTTAATCTCGACCGATGTCGTGGTTGCTTTACGTGAGCTTGCATCATGCCCTCAGATGTAAATCGGGTCACCTGCTTGCCACTTCAGTGACTTGCTTCAAGTAGGCCGAAAGTGCCGGGCTGCGGGTACTGCATACCGATGGAACCTTTGAAGCCCAGGGACATCCACCAGTATCCCGTTGTTTTCCCAGGAAGGTCTCCAGTCTCAGTCCTTCTTGCCATACTCTGTAGGCAGGTTCATGCCAATTCTCCTAGCCGACAGCCGTACCCTCTCCGCCTCATCTATACCCATGCCAGGGTTGTATCGCTCCAGTAACGTCACATATGTTCTTTGCGCGCGCACGTATGCCAGGTACTGCTCTGCTTGCGCGACGCCATTCTGATTCGCAAGCTGGGACGTCTCGTGGTGGAAGTGCTCGCGTAGGCGGTCGTGAAGGGGCGATCGCTTCCTGAGTATGGGATGCGGCGGCAGCTCGCGCAGGAATGATCGATAGAGCGAGCGGAGCTTGGGCGCTGTAGACGACATGGCGGATCGTAAGGAGTTGGACGTTGAGTGGTAGTCAAAGATCAAGAAACGTCGACTCGAGCAACGCGTGGGGACTTTCTTCCAGCGAAAAAACCGCCCCGTTAAGTGCATCCACTCCGACAGGGATAGACCCTGCAGAAGTTTGCGCTGCCGGCCGGAACTTTGTCACTTTTCCTGGCTTCTGATGCGAGGCTCAAAACATCATCACCACCCCAAGATCACACCCTCCTGCTTGGCACACGTGGGACAGAGCCGCCCTTCGCACATGCGAACATGTCCTCACGCGGCCTCGCCAGCCTGCTGGCCATCCCGCCAGCCCTACGGCCAGTGCTGTTACAGGCACTGGCTCTGACGGCGGGTCCTCCTTCGGCCCTGCGCTCGCCTGCCACTTGCACGCCCGCACAGTGCCGGTGGAAATACACAACCTCCCGGACGCCGATAAAGAAGAAGGTCGCATCTTCTGGGTCGTCTAAGAAGAAATCGGGACCAACTTCAGGATCTGCCAAGAAGAAGTCGGCATCACCTTCTGCATCCTTGAAAAAGGCTGGTCCAGGCTCGGCCGCTTCGAAAAAGAGGGCCGTATCCTCTAGACCCCCGAAAGGCAAGAATCCGAACGGTTACCCCAAGGGCCCGAAAAAGGCGTCGATAGCAGGGTCTCAAACAGCTTCGAAGGGAAAGAATCCCAATGGCTTCCCCGCGAGGGAACCACGGCCTGCGCGAGCAGCGAGAATCGCCTTCCGAGAAACTCTCCGAGCAGACCCTCACGCATCGAGAAACGACTTTTCATCCAGTCACCCTCAAAGAACGAAGCCCTCGAGACCAGCGCCTCCTGCAGCTTCCAAGGTCAGGGTATCGGACAGATACTCTGCAAGAAGCGAGTCCCCAAAATCAGCGCCTTTCACGGCCGCCTGGGAAAGAAACACGGACAGCCACAGCCCGAGAGCCCAGTCTCCGAAAGCAGCAACTCGTGCAGGTTGGAACGAGACATCTCATTCCCAGACCGTGAGAGAAGCATCATTCCCAAACCTTTCCGCAAACACCGAGCCTACTCCTCCCCAGCCGGCCACCCCTCTCGAAGCCTCCATGAAGAAGACGCGTTTTCCTAGACCGAACAAGACACGGGACGTCCTCAACGGATCTGCCATGCCGACCACCCTCTCCTTCCTTCCTCCGCCCCCAACTCTACCGATCGCCGCGACACCCGCTCCGACGCCTTCCCAACTCGACATCATACGCACCGCTGCCATCTTCCGCGAACCTAAATTCCTATACACCGCGCCGCGCTTCTTGAACTTGCCCGTCAACACGCGGATGCCCGAGATCTGCCTCCTCGGCCGCTCTAATGTGGGCAAATCCACCCTCATCAACGCCCTCGGCGGCTTGGGTAGTAAGAAAGCAGGAACGGCACACGTAACAAGCCACAGCAAGCTGGCCATCACCAGCTCCACGGCCGGTTGCACCAAAACAATGAACGCCTACGGGTTCGGTCCGCCGGGCAGCGTCAAGCCGTTGACTCGGAAAGAGCAGGAGGCCAGAAAAGGCGCCGGCCGCTCGAGAACCGAGAAGAGAGCAGGCCAGACGAAAGTCATCCCTGAAGCCCTGCCGAAGCACACTATGGTGCTGATGGACATGCCCGGCTACGGTCAGAACTCGCGCGCCGACTGGGGCGCCGAGATCCTGAAATACCTCAACCGGCGCGAGATCCTCAGCGGTGCAGTGCTGCTCATCGACGCCGTAGCAGGCGTCAAGGACGGCGACCGCGGCGTGCTCGAAGTCCTGCGCGACGCGGGCCTCACGACCAGCGTTGTGCTCACCAAGGCCGACAAGCTCCTCACGTCCGCCGACCCGGATGCGTGGCGCGAATCCCCGGCGATCCGCCAGGCTTGCGAGCATGTCTGGAAGGAGATGCGGCGCGTCGAGCGCGCGGGCGAGCTGTCGAGCTGGTGGGAGGGCGAGGGCTGGACGCCTGAGGTGTTTGTGACGGGCGCGGGCGACCCGCGGATGGGCGGGATGGGGGTCGATGGGGCGCGAGTTGCGATTGCGCGGCTGGCGGGGCTGGTGGATGCGCCGGCGGTGGAGGTTGCGAAGACGCCGGAGGTGGTGCCGTATGATCAGCTTATGTTTGCGGTGCCGAGTGGGATGCCGGAGTTTAAGGTCCAGCAGAAGTCCGAGGAGGAGGTCATTCGGGAGCAGAGGGAGGCGAGGGCGAGTAGGACGGCGGCCGTGGGAAGAGGGCGAACGAGATTGAGGGTTGTGGCGAAGAAGCCTGTGGACCCGTTGCAGGTGATGCAAGACTCCATACATAGGCCAGCGAGGAGAGGTCAGTTGGGAAGGGCTTCATTTTGAGCTATGTAGCATGAGTATGTGGCTTAACATTGTGCAGGTCTGGACATTTGCCTTGCACATAGGAAGCCATCTAAAGCAGACCATAGCATAGGCGCAAGACATCGGTGCTCCATTGGAGATGCTTCATGGAAAATCCATCCAGATTGTGCGCCGGTCAGATTGACCGATGCATCCCTCTACACATCCACAGCAAATCCAATCCTAGTCCTCCCTCCCCTCCGGCCGCCCCTGCCTCCTGCGCCCCCTCTCCGCAACAGGAACCAGCCCGGCTCCCTTGGCAAACACATAGCGCGGCCAAAAGACATCGCGCAGATTATCCCAAAAGCCCAGGTCATACAGGTTGTCGACCTCGCGCAGCGAATGCACCTGCGCCCACTCGCCGACGCCGGGGATGTGGGCGCTGTCGGCGCGCGGCCTGCCGTTCTCGTCGCGGATCATGATGCTCTCGGCCTCGACGGGCCACTTAGTCCACGCGGGCTCGACACGCAGGTCCTTCTCGCGCGAGGGTGAGAGGCGCCGGCGGTAGGCGAGGCCGTCGGCAATTTCTTCGCGCCAGTCGGACCACTTTAGGGATTCGTTGGTTGTGGTGCCGGCCCAGATCACTGTGATCTTGTTAGCAAGGCTGTTGGTGCTGGGAGGGGAATAGCAAAGTGAGGTGGGGGAAGGTCTGGCTCATGCACTTACTGTACATGTTGTATACCCACAGTCCCCACACCAGCGGACTGGTGAGCATCATCAACAAGCTCGTCGCGCCCACGCCGACATCCGTCTGTAACCCATACGACAACATCAAGAAGTACTGGCTCCACGTATACCCCTTCACACTCCCCGGCCACACTGCAAACTCCGGCCACCGCGCGCGAATAACCTCGCGTATGAGCCCAAACCCGAGCCACGTCCCATACGCAGTCAAGAACGCAGTGCTAAGCAGCAACAGCACGAACCAGTGCAGATTCCCGGCGCCCACACAGCCATTGATGAAAATACAGTGATGGTCCGACTTCGCAACGCAGTGCTTGCAGATGCTGCAGTGCTTACTCCGCGCGGGCTTGAGCAGCATACACGTGCGGCAGTGCGCGCCCGGGTGGAACAGCGCGAAGTCGTAGGGGTAGGCGGCCATCTGCAGCGCGTGGTTATCGCGCGTGATGTAGCCAGGGTCGGCGGTGCAGGAGAGGTAGAGGAAGACGTAGGGGCAGATGACGGCGATCGGAGTGACGATGCGGTGGAAGGGCGAGAGGAGCGGCCAGGCGCCGGGGAGGAACATGTACTCGCCGCCGACGAGGAGGGCGATGAAGAAGATGACGACGGTCGGGTGCCGGTCGTAGAGCATGTAGTTGCCGAAGCGGCGGAGGGAGGTGGCGAGGCGGCCGCCGGTGAGGAGGTGGTCGAGGCGGAGGGCGCTGGCGGGGATGGTTTTCCAGATGAAGTTGTGGAGCCAGGCTATGGGAGTGTTTCTGGATGAGGGTTAGTTCGAGTTCTCTTCATGCCAGAGCATGGAACTTGAGGGATGGTGGTGGGTACCTGAGAGCTGGTAGTCTGCCAAAGAAGGCGACAAATGTCATGAAGGAGATGAAGAGCACAATGAGCGCGATTGCAGTGAAGGAAACCATGGTTGTGGCTGTGGCAATGTCATCTACACCATAAGATAGGATGTATGTGCAATGTGTAAGCAGCTACATAAACTTAATGGTGGAGACTACACAATGAAGCCAAAGTATCAACGGCGAATGTTGTGAGTTGACGGCATGTGGAAAGCAAGCATGGCTTTTGTTTGACACAGTGGCTGACTGACGCGTTACTTCGGATGATGGATGGAAGCCAGCAAGCAGGTGAGCATCTCGATAGACCTTGATCGATGGTCAAGTATTGCCTGAGGGCTCACCTCTATCCACCTGGTCAAGGTGAGCAGACAGTCATACCCAGCTGTATCTCTGTGTGTCTGAGTGAGTCTCAAATCTTGTGAAGCACAAAGTCAATCATGACATGCTGCAAAGTACCAAAGTACCCCTCGATACATGCATAGAGCAAGGGTCATGCAGCCTCAAAGCAGGGATAGCCCTGTCGTCAGCTGGATGCACTTGCAAAAGCGCGACAGAGAGCAGCAACAATGCCTTACAGAGCATGTCAAGCCAGTACATCACGCGTTGCCATCACGCAGGTACAATCTGCCTGTGACTTTGGGGTGTGCACTCCAGATCTCAGTGATACTGCACTGGTATTTATTGAGGTAGACACCATGCAAAACGCCCTTGCTTCTCTGATCTGGGGTGTTTCTGCAGTTGAACCGAATTACTGCACAAAGAGCAGGCGCGACTTCGATGTCCTTGTGAATTGCCCCCACCTGCCTCCCCAGACTGTCAACCTCAACTCAACTCGAATCTGGACGTTTGCCTAATCCAGCACTCAGCACTCGGCCCTCAGCGCCCGTCGCTCAAGAAGCGCAGAATTCCCCTGGCGCTTTCCACTGTATCTCTTCGGCAGCACCTCGATCATTTCCATCGGACTTCCGACTGTGTTGCCAGAACCTGAGGGTTAGGACCATCGCAGGGTTAGGGTGCATCGAGACACCACAACGACGACGACGTCGACGAGATGCCCATCGCGTATAGCGGCGTGCAGGGCAGCGGCCAGGGTGACCTCTTCCAAGGCTTGAAGATATGGGTTGCCCACCGCGTGCCACAGCGCGATCGCATACTTGACCTTGTCAAGGCAAGACACCCCCTCGTCTTGCACATCAGAACGTGTCGAAGCCAGTGCTGACCGCGACCAGAACAATGGTGGAAACATCGTCAGACTCGAGAAATCCGCCGACATCATGATCGCCGATCACCTCAAAGCCGGTGGCGTGAGCCCTCCGCCCGGAGCTTACAGCTGGCAATGGATCGACACCTCCGTCAAGAACGGCTTTCTCGAGGACAAGGACGACTATCTCATTGGGCGACGGAATGGCACGGCTCGAGACGCTGGGTCCTCGGAGCGCACCAAAGTGGGTCGAACAGCTTTTACCAACGGCGACGACCTCGTCTTGACCAAATGGATCCTGGCGGAAGAGAGAAGGCCAGTTCCTCTTGCTGGCAAGGCCATGTACCAGGCGCTAGAGAAGATGCATCCGCGCCACACATGGCAGTCATGGCGCGATCGATGGGTCAAGAATCTGAGCAAACGCCATCCCAACATTCCAGAAGAGGAGCTTCAAGCCGAAGTCGAGGAGCACAAGGTAGAGCTAGTCGATGGTGACGCAGAGCCGCCCAAGTCAGATCGGGGGGCTCAGCCAGACCGAACGACGAGACCTCCGTCTGGTTCAGCCGACATCCAGCCCCAGGTAGAGCAGCTTCAGCCTGTTCCGTCAACCCCTCGAGCACGTGTTTCGAGGCCTGCAGCCTCTCCGAGCAGTAGCAAAGGACAGGGCAGAATGTATTTCACGAAGGAGGAAGATCAATTACTATTGGCATGCATCGAACAAAAGAGGGCAAAGAATCGACAAGGAAATCTCGACCAAGACAAGGACCTCAGCGGCAACGTCATCTACAAAGATTTCGCTATCATGGTAGGCCAAACCTGTTGCGTGGATTTTACGAACGTGTGTTGCTGACATAGGTGATTAGCACCCTACACACACGTGGCACGCATGGCGTGATCGATGGGTACGGCATCTGCGGCTCCGAGAGGCTGTAGATGATGCTGGTCCGGATGAAGCGAGCAGTGCTGGCCCTAGACAGACGCGGGGTCGAGTCAGACAAGAACATGCAAACGACGTTGTCGAAGTGCCTTCTACAGCGCCTCCAGGCAGCTCGGCCCAAAGGAACAGTGATCAGCAGCAGAAGAGCCCAAAATCTGACAAGACACCGCTCAAGCAGCAGCAAGACCAGGAAAGAAGAGCTCGGATTGCGACGCGCGCTCGCGCTGCGACTTTGATAGGGAAAACCTGGAGAGGTCATGCCGTCAGAAGAGATCAGGCGGGACTCGAGGCTGCAATGATTCCTTTGCAGTCGCTTATGCGAGGGTTCATGGCAAGGATGAAGGCAGCGGAACGCCTCGCGGCCATTGAGTACTCGGACCATAAGCCAGCCGAAGCCGAGCTCGAGCAAAACGACACAGCGGAGACGCAATTCCAAGATGCCTTGGAGGTTCTCGACGATGTCGAAATGGACGCGGATGAGGATCAGGACTCGGAGGAACTCAGCCCTCAGGACCAGTTCTGGCAGGACCTTCACGACATTACCGAGGTTACGGGAATGGAGATCGTCAAAGAACCAGTCATTGCTGGACAAAAGATCGATCTTTGGCAGTTGTACAGCATTGCTACACAGCAACGCTGTGAGCCCGAAGATCGTGACTGGGTGCTGGTCGCTGAAGGCCTCGGGTTCGAGCCTGTCAAGAGTCTCGTCAGAAAGGTGCAGGCGTGCTACCTGCAAAATCTGGCAGATTTCGAAGATCACATCCAAGCATTCGAAAGCGAAGACGGTGAGAACACGGAACAGGGGACTGAGAAAGCAGTCAAACCAAGTCAGGATCCGGATAGAGTGGACAGTCTTGAGCCAACCTCGGAGGCCGTGACAGCGCCTAAGCAGCCTCTCGCCATTCCGTCGTCGCCAGTATATCGCTCCTCACCACCTTCTGCCGGGGCCAAACGATCATTCACACAGACTGATCTTGTAGGATCTGACCCAGTCTTTCCGTCAAGCGGGCAGAGGAAGCGCCGTCGTGTGGATCGATCCAGCGTCATACCACCTACTCCTGAGGACAAGCTCGGCCAAATCGGAAAACCCTACAATCGCGCTGTGGGGCATAAAGAGTCTTCGCCGCTGAAAGCGCCGCCGCTGAAAGAGCAAACAGTCGCTATTGGCAAGACTGTCGAGATCAACTCGGATGACGAGTCCGATGAGCTCGTGGATGAGAGCATGAATGGCCTCGACGATGAGGGTGAGCTGCCGGCTCTAAACAAAATATCAACCAAGAAATTCGTTGAGCCAGAGACGCAAGACTGGCACATCGAGCAGGATCATGCCGAACTTGACGACGAGGACGATGTCAGCCCTTCGCAGCAACTCCTCCTTGAGTCCGACGCCGTTGAATCTCCCAATCTTGCCCTGCGTACGCAGTATGCAATACTAAAGCGTACAGGCCGATCGCCGTCTCCAGAGCCCGTGGTCAGAGTCGCGACTGCCAGGGTTCTTAGGTCGAACGCACAGCCTGCTACAACAAACGCGCCTGTCGCTAGCTCATCTCGCCCTCCTGCAAATGGTATTGCGGCAAAGCGGACCTTGCCAGCTCAGTACGGTCGCAAATCGGCCAATACGTCCTCCTCCGTCTCTGTGCCGCCCAGCGAGGTCACCCCTTCGCAGCCAGCACCACAGTCCAGCGGTAACGGTGCAGCTTATCGTCCTAACATAGCGCTTGCCGGCGCTGCAGGAGAAATCGTCCAACGAACGCAGACGCCTATTGCACGCACAACACCAAAAGCCGTCATGCGGGCCTCCAAAGGTCCGGTCCCGAGCTCATCACGCTCTGCAAGTAACAAAGAAGGATCTTTTGCTCAAGGGCCGCAGGTTTTTGATGAGGAATATGTGGTGGCCCAGGTTCGGCATTTTCAAGCCTTAGGCTATAAGGAAAAGCACATCGATATAGCTATGGAGGCCAGCAGTATGCAACGAGGTCCGATGACCATGGCCCTGGAGGACCTCAAGCAAGGCCGCGGGCTTCCTCAAAATGTACGGGGCATCTGGACCGAGCAGGACTGCCGCGATCTGCGGCTGGTCAAGAAGTTTGAGCACCAGGCTGCGAAAGGCAAGAGCATTGAGGATCCGCGGCAGCAGCGAAAATACAGCAAAGTGAAGGTCAAGGCGTGGCATCTGAAGGAAAAACACACCAGGAAAGTCATGGAGGAGAGATGGGTGTTTATGAAGATGATGGGGAAGACGGGTGAGGCTTGAGTGGCTCTGGCGGTCTGCTACAAGTAACGTTATGATGGATGAGAGGGATGTGTGACTTGATGGAGACTTGCAGTTTCGATCCTGCGTCCCGTGGCCATAGTTACTTTTCGTTGTTATTTCCTGTCTGCTTTCTCCTTTAATTGCGAGATACCAAGCTCTAGCTGCTGAGCAGTTTGCTCTGAACAATTTCCTTGCGCAAGACTTGATCCGCTCGGGGTCGCTCATAGTCGAGCTCAACGACATTGACGCGGCCTGCAGAGTACAGCAGCTCCAAGAATATCATCAAGTCAACGATATTGTGATCTTGAAAACATGAGCCCCACACTAGTCCCAAAAATTCATCCTCACTTCTCACCATCCCCATCCTTGACCAACTCATACCCATAATGCCACCCCTTCCCCTTCATATCACTCCGCACCTTATAATTCTCCTCCGCCACTCTCAAAACCTCCATATCAACCTCCACATAACTAACCCCATCCTCATCCAACCCAAGCTCCCTACTAACCCCCGACTCGCCCTCGTCCTTGCCCACTACCTCCCCCTTCACCCGCCCCACAATCGGCAGCGCAACCTGACTACACCCGCCCTTGTTACAGAATACCACCGCCGCCGTGTTCTCAAACGCCCGGCTCACGACCGCCGCCTCGAGGAAGACGCGCTCGCTGTCCGGATTCAGCGCGAGCGCCGTCTCGTCGAGGTCTGTTACGAGCCAGAAGGACGGGATGACGATCAGCTGCGCGCCGTCGGCGATGAGCGCGCGGAAGGCCTCCGGGAAGGCGAGGTCCCAGCAGACGAGGAGGCCCGCGCGGATGGGTGTGCCGTCGGCGTTCATGAGGGGTGTGTCGAAGGCGGTGTGCGGCTCGTGGCGGCCTGGGGAGAGGTGTGTGCGCTCGGGATGCCAGCTGGGAGGTGTCAAAGCGGGGGTTGGAGGTGTGGAGGGGAGCTGGATGGGAGCGGAGGGTGCTGGGAGCGGAGCGAAGCTCTGGATGGAGGCGGGGGCGACTTACAGGTTCTTCTTCTGATACGAGCCCGCGATATCACCAGTCGTGGCGTTAATGAAGTACGCCATATTCCTTAACTCGTTCCCCTTCAGGATCTCGCGCACGCGCTCGTCCTCAGGCTCGGGCGCATGCTCCGTGGCGGGGTGCGCTTCGCCTATATCCCTCCCCTCCACAGTCAGCACACATACCTCTCTCAAACCCACCCTACATCACCACGCGGGATGTAAAAACAACGCACATATCGTCCCCGGCACAATCGAGACCCCAAGGTCCCGCGCCAGCGCCTGGTACTGCGGCAGGAACTTCTCGGACTCGGCGCACGCCGCGGCGAAGTCCGGGTGCTCGGGGACCCAGGAGGTTAGGTGGTATTCGGGGAGGATGGCGACGTGGCAGCCGGCGAGGGCGGCTTTGCGGATTTCGGAGGCGGCTTTGGCGAAGTTGGCGGCGGGATCCACGGGCTGGGGTGCGGTGTTAGCTGGAGGTTTGCGTGAGATTGCTGGGGGGGGGGGGCAGGGACGGTGGCGCTGGGCTTGCGGCCTGTTGGGTTCTCTTGGTAGTGAGATATGGTAGCGATACAGCAGAGCTCACGATATGCTGGTACAGCAGGTATCTAGACACAAGTCGCACATCTGTGGCAGACCTTTACAGCGGACGAGGACGATGAGAAATAGCACTGACTATGGGTTGCATCTGAATCAGCGCGAACTTATATACCGGCGCCATGACCACGGTCTAGATGGAGGTTAAGAGCTGTGGTGTGTTCTGAGCGGGTGTATTCATTTATCCTGCACATTTATTCATGTTGAGAGCAAAAGGTGTATGATATGACGGAGGAGTGTCGTTGTGGCCGGAACCGGAGCCGAACGGCCGGATGGTGGTGTGGAGAGAGTGTGTCAAGTACTAAGCAGGCTACACTTTCATCCTGAAGTCGCTGCGATAGCTTGTTTGGTCTCTCAAAGTGCGTGGCTATACCGTACAGTGTTGCCCAACGCTACAGGATGGCTAATTGGAGCGCCCGGTACACTATATAATTACTGTTGGCCAGGGCGAGCATGTAGTACATTTGGAAGACGTGCTCAGAGCAGCGGAATTTCAAGCTGTAATCCATGTGAATGGATATCAAAATGTCTGATCTTTGTCTATTGCCTCTTTTGTTTTTTTTTGGTAAGGAAATCTAGACACCCGTCGCTTATCAAAGGCAAATGGACACTGCATAAGAGGAATGCCTCTAGCAGTTCGCTTCATGTTCCGCCAATATTCGTGGGAGATCAGAGGACAGTGCCAAAGCTACAAGGATATTAGCAGCCATTCATCACACAAGTCTTGCAGAAAATGATGACTTACCCGAAGGTCCTCTTGATACTGTGCACATAGTACGTTGACCAGTTCTCCTTGGTGACCTCCTCCTGCCCCACCGGCACGCCCGTCCAGTTGACCCGCATGACCGTGACACTATCCACGTCATTCTGGTCGAACTCGATCTCCAGCGTGCTGTAGTGTCCCGCAGGCCATTGCTGCAGTCGCCAGCTCTGCACAATCCTCTTGTTCTCATCCAGCTCCTGGTACTCGCCCACGACATTGCCCCCAAACAGCTCGAACTTGCCGCCCTTGTGCGCGCCCTCGAACAGCTTCGGCGGCGCGCGCGTGAACGCCGCCAGCCGCTGCGGGTCGGTGAAGGTCTTGTACAGCTCCTCGGCGGTGGTGCGGAACTCCTCGCTGTCGGTGACAGTGGTCGTGTTGACCTTCTTGGCGCCGGCGCTGGACTGGGTGGTGGTGGTGGTGGAAGAGGCGGGCTTGGCGGAGTCGGACTTGCCGGGCACGTATTTCGGGGTCGAGAAGCCGCTGGAGGGGTTGGAGCCGGGTGGGTGCTGCAGGTCTTTGCCGTGCTCGGCGATCAGGGCGGGCGCGAGCTTGACGAATGCCTGGCGCAGTTGGGGGACGAGCTTGGCGCGGACGAGGTCCTTGACGGGCTGTTTCTCTTTTGACTCGGAGAAGATGTCGATGTCGAACTGTGACGAACGTGGTCTTAGCTCGAGCCCGGCAGCGGAGGAAGACAAGAAGGCGCGGGGTGCGTAGGCGGTGAACATACCACGAACTCGTCCTCTTCCGTATCGTGTGCGACCTCGGGCACGGTGATGGTGCCCGAGACGTCTTCTGCGTCGGTGGTGGAGCCGGAGTACTCGAGGACCAGCTTCACGTCGAAGATGGTGATGACCTTGCCCTTGCGCTGGGAGACGTCGACGTCGCCGTCAACACTGGTGATCTTGCTGATCTTGGCCTTGGTCGCGCCATCCTCAGCCTCGATCTTGGTCAGGTTCTCCTCGAACCACTGTTTTGCCCAGGGAGACACGTCCTTGTTCACCCAGTGCCAGTTGTTGGGGTTGTGGAGGACCATGTTGTCGATCTGGGAACGGTGGCTGAAGGTCTGGCGGGGTAGCTTGTGGTTGAGTGTGGGGCTTTGGGCTAGAGTCTGTTCCGCGCAAGCCGTCAGTCAGCAATGGATCTCACACAATGCGAACAGCACGTCAATCGCGACCGACCGAGGTGATTGGGGTCAGAAACTTGTTAACAAGAAAGCTATATTCCGTCATCGGTTGGGAGTACAAGTCTTCCCTAGGACTGGTGCCAGCTATAGTTCATCATGTAAAGAAAGGAACACCTCGATCGATTGCGCAAGACAGAAGAAAAGTGCGAACATACCTTTTGACGTTGACGGTGGTTTGGTGATGTTGTTGAGGGTATCGTGAAGGCGGGCAGCAGCGGAGGAAGGCGCAGGTTTGGAGTGGTTTGGCAAGAAGAGAAGGAGCGGAAGTCCATCGGATTCCATACTTTTCTGCGAGGCTGCAAACCCAATTCAAAGCGACGACCCCTGCCCCACATCGCTCAACCCTTCGCCGACATGTCGTTGCAGGTGCCGTCTGCCTAGGGCGCCGTCAGCCTCGCTCAGCGTAGTCTGATCATCCTGAGTCTGTCAACATTGTTCGAGCTGCGAGCTCAAACAGCAAAGCGACAGGCTTCGTGTTGAAATTTTGCGATGGGGTGGAAGGTTGAGGAGTTCTAGCAGATTGTGCGCGGCTCAGAGATTTATTTAAGCATGGGCCCTGGGAGCGGCTCCGCCCGCGGCGCAAAACTGCTGTGGGTGTGGCCCCGCCTGTCGTTTTTGGCCTCAGGTATCAGGTGTTAACTTTCAGCGACAGCCTTGGAAGCCAACTCTGTGAGCACCACAACCAGGACCACGGATTTGGGAATCGGACAATTTAAAAGTAAACAGGCCGACCATACATCATCCAAGCAATCACAAACGCTCATACCAAAGGCCAGCGACCCAGAGGTGATAATCCCCGCAATGACTATCCCAGAGGTGGTTGTCCTAGAGGTGATTTCCCAGAGACGATTATGTCAGAGACGATTGTCCCAGAGACGATTACCCAAGAACGATTAGCTCTGGGAGTGACTATCACAAGCGTCGTCTGGCCTCTGAATTTGTGGTCCTAACGATCTGACATGAACTTGGACTCAGACCAGGTTCTTCACTCCACGCCTCCAGTTGTACAACAACAACAACAACGTGTCTTTGCAGCGGGTCTGGTCTGGGTCGGCTTGCCACAGCCCGCGTCCTTGGATACAAAGGGATACTGATTTTGTGCATCATACTGCTCTCCTTCATATGCTTTTTCAAGGATGCCCGCAGGTTGGACACTTGCTGCAGGGCGGGCACTCGAACGGACCTGGCAGTTCGTTAGGCATGGTGGAAGCCAGCTCACTAGCCATAGTAGAAGCTAGACCGGGCTCGTCGTCCAGTATGAAAGCCGAGCAAGCTGGGAGAGGTGGTACTGGCGAAGGACTAAATACAGGAGCTATTAGCACATGGCAGGAAACATGTCAGGTAGGCAACCCAAGGAACTTACACACGCGTGACAGACTTGACTCTGATGGAGTGACAGCCCGACAGCCGCAGGGCCTAGGGAGCTGCACCTGGAGAGATGCTGGACCAGTGACGACCCACAAGCCGTGAGGCCTGGGCAAATACACTTAGAGAAATGTGCCTGGTGAGGCGTTGAGCTTGAGAACATGGGGCCTGACTATGATGGGGAGTGATCGAGAAGAGGTAAACAGAACGGGAAGTGTGGACGTGTGGTAGTCGAGCTCTAGAGCAAGGGTACGGTCGGCAATATCGATGAGCAGTAGTCAGGAAGGTGCATTGGGGTTGACGGGGGTGGTATTCCTTCTCAGCATCACACCCGCAGAACCACGGATTTACAAACCGGACATATTTAACAACAGGTCAACTGTTGAGAGTACGAAAAATTCCAGCCAAAGAAAAGTGTCACTGAGACGCTCACCCTAAAGTTGATCATTCCAAGGGTGGTTATCCTATGGGTGGTTATCCTGCGGGTGGTTATTCTGTGGGTGGTTATTCCAGAGACGATTGTCCTGAAGTTCAAGAGTGTCAATCCCAGAGACAGGTATCCTAGGTATCCTATCAAGTAGGTATTACATCAGAGAGAACCTTGGGAGTATGTCCTGTTTCGAAGCCCTGCCTGCGCGTGGCCCCCGTGGTCCTAGCACGGTGAAGCTGTGCATTTGGGCTCTATGCGCTTATCGAGCTGCCATGGGTTCAGGACTGCCGTTGTCCGTGCCTGAAGTGAAGAGAAAGAGTCTGCAAAAGGCCTTGGAGATTCCTGGTCTCACACAATGTTCAGGTCTTACGTGCCATTCTATCAACCAATTGGTAGAGCTCGTGGACTGTGCTGACAGTCATACAATATTTAGCAAGCTGACCGTGTCGTCGTACATAATCACTTCGCGCTCATTCCTCAACCTGAAATCTGACACCTTTTCCATTGGGCACCTCCATCATTTCCTCCCCATGCTCATACCACCTAGAGGACTCGATCTCCTCCTTCAATCCCCACCGCCAAGTGTGTATTTTCACACCTTCTTTGACTCTCAGCAAATATTCCTTCCCTACTTCCAGCCAATGCATCCCTAATCCGACAAACTTGTACTTCTCTTCGGGTGGCGCGTCGGACCATGTCGAGGGGACGACCGTGTTTCCTACATTCCCTCGACCCCGCGGCCGAAAGCCTGCACATATGATCTCGCAGGCAATGTCGGGCTGCAACGTGAAGAAGTCGTCAGAGTCGTGCGGTGATCGTGATAAGGATCCTCTGTTGCAGTAGGTGATTTGCTGTTCCCACACCTTTCGATTGCTAATCGCCTCATAAACATTAACAACATTGTATGGACTGAACACGTCGCGATTGTATGCCTTCCATATTGTTGTGGGCTGGTCGCAGTCAACCAATGCGATGACAACCTTGATCTGGAGTTCCACTTCCGATGCAAATGAAATTGTGCTGGGAAGATATACTTCTGCTGTGATATGGGCCCTGGGGTCCCGGGCTCGGAGGGCATTTTGGGCGGTCGTGAGGATAGCAGTAAAGATTGCACGTGCGTTGTCTCCGCCGGTTCCTCTATTATCGGATTGTGCTCGGCACTGATCGTTGATATGACGGGCTACAATGTGAATGTGCAGACTGCTGGATCAAGGCACGACACTGTCAACCGCATTGTGTCTATGCGTAGAACACATTACGCGTGCTGTCGGACTGTTATACCTGTTAGGCGCAGTATAAGACGAGCAATGACCTCGGAGTTGCGTTAAGGTCTCGAACATCCGTGTGGCACACTTATCACAAGTAAGCAGATGACTATGTTGAGGCTGGTTTTCGGGAGGATCACCAACGATCTGACCAACACTACTCTGCGTCCCACTAATGCAAAGTGAGTCGTCAGTCATCGTGCTGTAGCTGTGCCGCTCTGGTGTAGATATCACGTACGCTTCTGGGAACAGATAATTATGTGAAGCAGTATTCGCGCAATCAATTCTCATGTCCGAGATTTGTAAAGAAACAGATGCTAGAGCAAGAATGTTTTGTAAATGCTTTGAGAAGACGGGCAAGAGTGGTAGCCATTATGGAAAATAGTCTTAAAATCTATCTTGTTGTTTACACGGTATCAATTCAGAAGCTAGCTTTGCAAGTCCTGCGGGATGTCCTACTCCCCATAATCTTTTCCACAATACCTGATATGGGCTACAGTATCGCACACTTCGGTCCCGAACCCCACCGTCATTCAATATTTGCTTGACCAAGACGTGGGTCAGAGCTTTAAACCGAGAATCAGAATCGCATCGCGCGCTTTTAACCTTGCAAGGTTTAAAGACTACACTGAGTGCTCGAATACGTCGGACCTCCTTTATATCCCACACCACGAGATTGCACATTTCAAGCTCACTGCCCCAGGTGAACAGTGTGTACACCTCCCGTTCGCACATGCCGCGACCAAGAAACCGATCCGAGCTCAACACCATCCCAATTCCATGCATTGTGCGATCTATGTCCCGTCAAGTCCGACCTTCCTGCTTCCGATCATGGCTGGCACCCAAAGCAATGCTGACCATGGTTACTTCGAATTACGCGGCCTGAAGCCGTGTTTCGCGGCTACACCCTTGGAAGCCATCCGAACCATGCTCTCGGACCGGTGAGCGATGGCACTATCACGGCAGGTTGATTTGAAGATCTCCAATGGTCGTTGACCTTCCTGGGGCGTGGGGAAGAGGGGTCGAAGAGGCCTGTTAAGTAGCCCAGTCTCCCCGTGGATGCTCTCTCTGCTCCATCACAATAAGGGACAGCATCTGCATCACTTACCTTCCAAAAACTCGCAGCCGGAGACTTTCTCCATCGTGACCAACACTTTGGTGCTGCAAGTGACCACATAACTTTTTTAAGATGGTAAGATAACGTACCCCGGTATACTAGTGACTCACTTGTCGAGACATGCCTTGACAGTCCTGCTATTAACAGTCTACTGGACTCGACGTCCTCTCCGCCGTCGCGACGGTGATCTCGACCTTGGACATAGCGATCCGTACCATCACAAGGCTCTACGATGCCCGTCAGCATCAGCAGAAAATTCCCAGCGTGCTGAAGTCACACGAACAAGAGCTACACAACATCAGACAGATCTTGGAAGTCGTGAAGCAGGAGAGAGTCCTCCAAGTCGTGCAGATCATAGACGATCTGGAGCAGCTCAGTACACATGGAAAAACCCTGCAGCAGTTTTTGACACAATACGGAAAGGAAAGAGGCCAGGTCAAGCAATACACAAATCAGCTCTTCAATGGAACACGAAATCTCGACGACTTGGCCACGATCATGGCGAGCATGAGCCGCGCGAAGGCAAACCTCAGCATCAAGATCCAGGTCCTACACGTTGGGCTGACCCGCGACATTGGAGATATCGTTGTCGTCAACTTTGAAGTAGTCGAAGCTCTGGACCAAAAACTGCGGACTGTCTTCGGGGGCGCAAAGGGATTGAAGCTCGCGGAGCTACTGCGTCAGAAGCCGCGCAGAGGTATGTGTGCGAGCATATATGCAGCTGTGTCTCAGCTTTTGTGATCCTCTGAAAGTGTTGTATTATGCAGACGATTCGAGACTCTGAGCGCACTCCGGCTAACTCTCTATCGCAGGAGACGGGACAGTACACTTGAAGGATGTGGACATCGCCTCTCTCAGTGGCAGCGAGGACTCCGGCACGCTAGGTGAGGGAAAGGCGTCTTCGGGAACCACGTCTCGCATGGTCGATAGAAATGAGACTCGAGATGAAGCCTTACAACTAAATGGTCCGATCGGAATCGGAGGCTTCGTTGAAGTTGATCACTTGGTTATTGTGAACAACAAGGCCGTGAACAGGTCCATTCAGGTCAACCATGCGGTTTCTCAGGACAACTTCGACAAGATCATGTTTGCCAGGTTTTCAATTTGATATGATACTGCTAAAAGACTTCACGGACCGCCTAGCTGTATGTCACGAGCAGGGTGCCTCGTCATCTTTCATGGTCGTTTATGACAACAGGAACTGTTCTATATGTTACTTCAAACTGTGTACTAGACTTCTTCAAAATCAATTGCTTATGATAGGGTACCAAGCCGTCACAAAAAGAGCACTTTGATACTTACTACCTACTTAGTAACTAATAGGTGCACAAGTAAATGGCTCAGTCACCCCTTTTACGCGCACGATTGATTTGCAGCTTGTATCGGCTTCCCACGCGCCTGATTCGTCCTCAAATAAACATTTCTGCCTCCCGAGACGGATACTGAAGCTGCCGCAAGCATGGGGCAAAACAGCCTGGCTTCTAGATGAAGGTCGCGGAGTATCATGACGAGGCGAACAGGAGTTGTGAGATATGTGTGCAGACCCTTCAGGCAACCATGTAAGCGGAGAGGCCTAGTAATGCATGAAGACGTGGTGATGCAGCCACATCTCCAGCTGGAACTGCGACCACCCACCCAAGAGTCAAAATCGGAACGTTTGAGGGAATGGCAGGTCCAATTGAAGACCCATCTGTGAAAGTTGCAGTCCGCAAAACACCTGAATTATCAAGCTGACCGACGCGTCATGCAATCTTTCGGAGTAAGTCTGTAGAATCCACTGCGTCCTACGGATAGGGTTCACATCTACTAGGTAGACCATGGGTTCGACCAACAACCCCGGAAATATGCGAACACCCTGTTACAATTCACAGAACCTGGTGCTGCAGCGACGACATGGAACGGGCGTTCAACTGAAAATCGATAGTCATATTCCTCGTCAAGCATCTTTTCAGTGTCCAATACAAATCGCTCAGATGTTGGGTGGACATGGCATGTAAGTGGGCTGATAAGACGCGGTCATGCAAGTCAACGCCATGCCACGCAGCACACACCCACCAAGCGTCTGTACACAGTGCGAAGGTACATCGAGCAGAGCCTCCTTCCCTCGCATCTCGGGCTGGTTCGTTCAAGTTTGGAAGAACCTTCGACAGATCTCGGTCGTCTTGTGCCTACCAGGTGCCCGTTTACCGGCAGCTGTTTGTTATATACCATGTAGTAGGTACTATCAGCACAATTGTTTCTTTTTCTTTCCACCTTGTCTGACTAGATGGAAGTATACAACTCACCATGCCTGATAATGCCGAAAGGTTGTCTGAACGCGGCCGCAATGGCCGCTTTGCCAACTCACCAAACCCCGAGCACGAAACAGTGCCGGCCACAACGACCAGCAGTCAAGCTCTAGGAAATACATCGATGGACAGCTCAACACAATTCAATGCTGATGTCGGACGTCGCACTACAACATCATACAGTCAGGATAGTTATCAAATTGAGGACCGTAGCTTTCAAGATGGTCAGGGCCGCAACAACTTCCACTTCAACTTCGCCCACTCCATTCCACATTATGGTCCGGCAACAGGTCATCCCCCGATAACAGCGTCTACCCTCAACAACATTTTCCCTAACAATTACGTCGGACGGGATTCCGACGCAGAGCTCCACCCTCCAAAATCTAGCGCTGCCGTCTTGGACAGCCCGCAGCATCCGAGCAACTTACTCACGCCAACAAGCGCCATGAGCACCACGCTGCCAAGCTCTAGATCCAATGATCTTGCTCAAACAGACGAAGAAACCATCAAAGCCATTCAGAGGAGACTTTCAGACATCTTTAGTCTGTACGAGACGTTGCCCAGGAAGCTTGCACGTTTCAAGCGCCTCCCTGGACTTGACTCCTTACGCAAAGATCTGAATGCACAGAAGGCGATGCTCCTCGTGACTGTCGAGAATGGAGAACTCATGTCATGCCTTGAGAGGACTTTGAAGCATTCTCTCACAGCAAGCGTGCCTTTGTCAACAACGGCACCTCCTCCAGTCGTCCAACAAGTCATAGACATACAAAGCCGACTGCATCATATTCACAAACAGCTCACCGACGTTGATATTTGCTCAAACGGTCTAGCTTCTCAACATGACAAGATAACTCTGACCATACGTCAACGGAGAGAGACAACAAAACCTACGAGCTCCGTCAATATGGGCCGCGGCGGTCGTGTTTCGAAGAGACGACAGAGTTCTGGAGCCTCGAAGCAATTACGCCTTCCTCCCAAACTTCTACCTAGTCTTGTCGCATTGGTCACTGCACAAATTGATGAATTTCAGAAGCAATGCCAGAGACTTCAGCCACCTCTAGCCGGAATTGCAGTTGAAGTTACAGACATCCCACAGGAATTGCAGCTCACCAAGGCCGTGGCTGTGATGCTGTGCAAGGCACTCTGCCAAGTCTGTCCGAATGAGAAACATGTTCATCAGGTACTCTTCGGTCTTTCGACCCCGGAACTACCTCGTGACAACGGTAGAGATGCGGGTATCGAGTTCAACCTGGCAATCGAGTGTCCCGAAGAACACGAAACGACGTGGTTCGTGGTGAAGTCAACAAGAAAAGATCAAGAGGACGAAGAAATGACTGGCAACCACTCCTATGCCGCTGAAGCCGCTCGGCCAGTGCATGGTTCGAACGATTCCTCCAACGCAAGTGGAGAGCCTGATGCACGATTCTGCCTCCAGTACTACAAGCAGGGCACCGATGATCGTGCTATGACGCTCAGGCACTCGGACCTCTTCGTACACGAGGTGTTCTACCCCGACCAGGCCCGTTTGGACTTCATCAATGACACAGGTCGAGCCGTGTCCTTGCGACAGATGTTGGAAGAAGAGCGCTTTCCCATGCAACGACTCGAGATGCTACCCAAAGTGCGGCTTGCCAAAATGCTTGCGGAAGCGGTGCTCAAATTCTACTCTGCAGACTGGCTGTCCTGCAAATGGGACTGGAACAATGTTCTCATCCATGAGATTAACGGCTCTTTGGAGCCGCACCTCAGATTTGAGCTGAGAAGTCCAGGGTCCACTGTAGAAGACCTCGAGGGAAAGCCTTCCTCACAAACGATAAGTCGTGTTCTAGCTCAACTCGCAATTCTTCTTCGATACATTGCCGTTGGGGCCAATGCCGAAAGCGCGTCCTACGGCATTGTCCGAGACAACTTCTCCTCTGTGTACGCTGAGATCATCGAGACATGTTCGGATTTGAGCAACAGCCAGAGCAATTTGGGGGACCAAGATATACAGGAGAGATTCTATGCTACAGTCGTGGCCAAACTTGACGAGTTGGAGGAATTCTTGATTGAGCAGTGGTCTTGAAGCAGTGGATGTGGAAGAATGGCCTTCAGACCAGATATAATCATTGTATGCTTTTAACCACCACCGGCTCCAGATGCTTGCATTTCAAGAAGACTAAGAACCGCCCTACCCCTGGCCCTAATCACAATAATCAAGAAAGAAACCAGCTCATGTGCACAACCTGATGAATCCAACGTGACGAAGCCGAGATTGAGAACTTGAATTTCATCACAACTTGGCACATGCCCATCTCAGCCTAGTCTGGTACTACGTTGTCATTGCGACAAAGGCAACCATGGTGTCGACCATGCATACCAAGCGTTTGATATCACTTCTCAGCATTTGGAGCAAGTTGCCTTGTTGAACCCCATCGACAGCGGATTGCCGCAATCTTGTATTTGCTGACGGCTGCTCATCAACGCAAGTGCTGTTGGGCCGTGATCTAAAATGCTCAATACATCTTTCTACTGTCTTGTAGCGCATCCGAAAGTTGGCATCGGGGGAGGACATTATGAACTGGGCACTGGTGACTTTGTTTCGTTAGAAACCTGTTGAAAAGATTGACGAGGCAACGATGAGACTTACTGAACATCATCATATTTCCGATACTCAATATAGACTCGCAGATCACCGAGTATACCGGGCTTTCTTCCTGGAAAGCAAGGCTCAATTTTCGCCTTTGAGTGACCTCGAATTTCCACATGACCAGCCTGTTGAGTTCTGACTTGATTTTAGGGCAGATCTCACTCCATTCCATCTCGCCTTTTATGCCGGATGATCCGTAGTCGTCAATCACGGCCGTTGTTGTGTCCGCCATCTGCTCCTCTAGTGGCTCGGCACTTTCACTCGGGCCCAATGGCAGATCTGATATGAGCGGGCTGTCTTCTTGTCGCAGTAGGACCTTGGAGAATCTCAGAATATTGTCAAGGAGCTCCAGTAGTGCAGGTGGTGGCGACGGGTGCAAAGCTCGGGGGCCTTGTGAGCTGCTCCGGCTTCCGCCTTTGCGTATGGTCCTGCCATCCGTCAAGACACTCTCCCCTTTCCGTCTGGAGGAGGTGATGTTTGAGGCCATTGTATACCAGGCAACGTATGTTGTGAATGGATGTTGAGCCCGGGACAGTGTAATCCGAGTATGCGCAGTAGCACATACTAGAGGTATCGACAGCAATACAAGTGACAAGAACGTGGAGGCATCCCAAATTTGACAGCGCGGAAAGATGAAACTCGAATCACTCGATAATATTGGGGCTGCAGAGAAGGTTGAAGAGAGAACGGTATTTCGCTGAAGCAGTGGGAACAACGAAAGACCCGCAGGATCAGCCTGTACCGACGGCCCTGGGGGTGGGAAAAGGGAGGAGAAGGTGAACACGCCCCACCTGGGGCACAGTGCATGACCATACTGACCTCTGTTGTTAGGGACGCCTCAGGAAACCACGAGCGGGCACCAGTCGCACGGACAACTGGAGCCACGTAGACCTACCGGTCAAGACTCTGGTAGCGTTTCCACCATGTACTTCCTCTCGACACTGTACTGATCTGGGCTGTGCATACCTTGTTTGGTACGGGTGCAGTAGTCTGTCACGAGACACCCCTAATATGCAATGGCTTGTCTCCGTATAGATGGGTGAGTGGGTATCCGGGGGGCTTCTGGCATCAATACCCAGGCATTGTGCGAGTGCTTCCGAGGTAGAGATTGACAATTTTCAAATGTACCCAGGCACGGAACTACTTTCATTGGCTCACTTATCAATAATGAAGGGGTTCTTCCCTCGCTAGACTTTCAACGTTTAACATTATTGCCCGTGGGATAATCGACTGTGGAACGCTTGCTCACGAGATCATCGCTTATGGCACAACTCCCTATAAGAGGACGGCCTGTGAAATGATGGCCTGTGGGACGATTGTCTTGGGAATGATCACCTATGGAATAAATCTTGCTCAAGTCACCACCATTCTGCACCCAACATCTTCCGTGAAATATTCCCCCGGGTGCCCTTTTACAATATACAGCTCGAGGTGACTGACCGACACGCAAGCTTCCATCGAAGTCCTTGAATATGAAGCGTTAAAGAAATGGCAACAACGATTGCAGGGGTAAAAATACAGTACTAAATCATTGAGACCATTGATCGGACTACAATTTGTAGTACGTAGAGTCCGCTTAGGCTAGAAAGCCTCTACTTTTTCAAATTACTTCTTTCCCCACAAGAGAGTCTTTATTGAAGCAAGGCAGGCACTTTTGCGACACTCGCTAGGTTTTGACCCTACACCATGCAATTATCGTCGTACCCGCGACGTTTGTATACGCTGACTTGATTAGCATCTCGCCAGTCTCAATCAAACTTCCCTTCCTTAGACTACACTGAGATCGGTTGGAAGATGATGTGCTAACCCTACCTTGCAAACTTGGGATTCCTGAGCAGTGGCGGGCCGGAGAGCTATTTGGAATGGGTTGGGTACCTAAGTACATCCTTGACGTGCTCGGAATTGGTATTTGGCTGGGTCAGCGGTGTCTTGTACTGAGGATTCAGCTTCATCGCCTTTGGTACAAGTGGTTGAAGCGATGACGTTTAGGCCAAATCTGTGGACTGTTTATAGCGGACGAGCGGAGCCTACGGAGATCAATGCATGATATGCGCTCCCAGATTCTTTGATCAAAACGTTAGCCTGGCCGCCCAACTTTGCTTGATAATCTCATTGGAGGATGGTTCCATGGCGTTCTTGCAGCTCAAGTACAATATCGTGTTGCTGTTCTGAGGTTACTTGGCAAACACCAAAACCCACCATCGACGGTAGTCAACTCGCGGAGGACACCATGGCAAAGCACTGTTAAGCATGCGTGACGACCATGCTAAAAGAGGACATCTCCAGCCAGTATTTCTCACCGCATATCAATGAAGAAGTTTCTCGGTTGAATACCGCCTACCACGGCCAGTGGGGGACAGTCCCCTAATCCAGCAATGAATCGGTCGCCTGTATAGCAGACTGCCGGATTCAGAAGTGCTGCTCCAAATGGTCCAAAGATCTGGAAATCATGCTGTAACGATTTGAAGAAACATCTCACTTGTGCATTGATTGTTGTTGCTCTACCTAGGTAGTGCAGCTGGATGAGTCCAGAACGTAGAGGGCTTCGACGCGCTTGTCTGCTGGAACGACGAAACATGCACAGTAGAGGCGGTGAAGGTATCTATGAATAGATAGCCAGGATCTTTCGAACCTCGCGTGGTTGAAATGGAGCCCCCGGCACATACCCACCACCCGCGCTCGCACAGACCTGCGTGATACTACCCTCAGGACGCATGGCAACGGTCGAAATAGAAACAAGTAGTTCTCAATGAACGAAGTACTTGCTCAACTAAATCCGAGCTGCAACATCCAAAATAGCACGGAGACCTCATTTTGAAAGAGCGAAGGACCCTCGCCGCGGTCTTGCAGCGGATGTGAAGTGTCCCGTGATGTGTAGCGTTCTGGCGTGGGGGCCATTGGCACGCTGATAGATATTTGCCCGATGAGATATGTTTCCATGCAGGACGGACGAGACCGAACGGACTTGTGTATACCCATGGACCTGTACTTCGCTCATGAGCATTCAGGTCTGCCTTTACAAGTATGTTGCATTCATTGCCTATTACATGGTACGAACTGCTATCAAAGATGCAGTGAGACGGCGCAGGCCGCTCTTGCAGCACACCTGCTATCCAGAGCTCACAACAACTCAGAAGACGTAATGAGGTGTTGGCCACAGGGTATGCACACGGCAGATCACGTTGGTGAGGCTGCGGTGGTGTTGCAGTGTGTCCGCACCCGGTGAACCTCGAAAAGGCGGAAGAAGTTGCAACAAGGATAGTTAGCCCTTGATCCATGCGTGCATGGCAGATTCGCTAAGCTTATTTGAGCTAGAGGGGTTCGCCCCCGAAGTCGCCGGC
Organism: Plenodomus libanotidis; assembly: GCA_022609195.1. NCBI lineage: Eukaryota > Fungi > Ascomycota > Dothideomycetes > Pleosporales > Leptosphaeriaceae > Plenodomus > Plenodomus libanotidis. The sequence continues at coordinate 86,325 of JAGKQA010000052.1, forward strand.
AAACAAATGGCACATCGTCGCTGGGGAGTCTGGCTTCTAAGCGCCGACAACCCTCCTCGTTCACACCCTACGGCGCCGCCAGCGAATGAGACACGCTCGTCTTTTTCGAATCATGTCTATTCTTAGACTCGACCAGAGCTTGGCACTCAGAGCCTCCAATGATGTCCCACGCAAGGCCGCATTCTGTGCCTGTCTTCCACCTCTGTGTGTCATGCCGTCCGAGTCGCACTGGTCGTTGTCATCACCAACAAGCTTTCGAGCAGTATGATACTATCAACTATGACCTGATTCCTGACAAAAACATGGTGCCGAGGCACGCGACTGATCCAACGGCCCACAAGATCTGCCACCGCCGGGTAGCCGGACAAGTCTATCTTTGGACGTCGCGGCCATAAGTTCTGTCTACGCGAGCCCCACTCGGACAGGGCTTTTACTTGTAGGTACTTTGCTTTGGCCTATGCCCGTGGCGGAAACCAAGTATTTATGTTAGATATTCTTGTCCGGACATGGGCCTTGCTTAGATGGAACTTGTGGCGGCGACGTTTGTACCTTGTCCTTCCTCTAGGAACCCTACGGCCCCCCCCCTCCCCCAGACTTGTGCATGGCTTTTTGTGCTTCGCATTAGTTCACCAACTTGTTGCCCAAGGTAACTTTCCGAGTGGGCCACCAGGACCGACCGCGCATCCGTGCTACTGTAGCTCACATACCAGACTTTGGCCACGAGACCGGTCTGCTCAGGCCTCAGCTAGATGCCGTCAACGTCCAACGTCCGCTGAGCACAGATGACCACAACAAGGGCCACGGAAGTAGTTTCCCACGAGACCTGTCTTGCTATCCCCGGCGCGAGGTTACAGCCGGACCAGGCGACCTGTTCGACCAGCCTCCTCCGGTTCCAACTCTGCACCTCCATGCAGGTCGTCTATCAGGCCCCCGGACCTACTTCTACTCCACGCTATACCCAGAAAGCGCCCCACACGCGCCTGTGCTGACCAGGGTTTGCCTCGAGCACCCTGTACACTCCGTACTCGTACTGCTGTCAACGATCACGCTCTCTGTGTCTTTGACCTTCCTTCGCCTGGACGCGGGCTTTCGTTTACTGCGCTGGGTTACATCCTCGCCGACTCACGCACCTGTGTCCGCTCCTTGTGCCCTGTCCGTCCGTCGCCGCAGCATTGCTAACCCGGAACCTCGCTTGCCGGACTGTGCAAAACGCGGGGTGCACGGCGCGACGAAGACCACGTCGATTTCTAAGTCAAGGTCGCGGGCCGCTTGCTCTGGCCTTGGTTCGTCTTTGTCTCTCACATTAGCCACGTTCGACTGCAGCTTCGTTAGTGTCAGACTGTTGGGGCCTCTGTGTGGCCAGTCTGCAACGCTCGAAACAACACGGCGACTGTGACTGTGGCTGTGGCGTTGGTCACAATGAGCGACATGCGCGATGGATCGCGACTGCGCCAAAGACTCAACCCACTCTTGACATCGCTGGGCGGCTTCTCCCAGAACTCCAACACGCCTGTATCCGCTGTGTCGTACAGCTCTAATTCCTACAATGCATCCACCCCGGCGAGTGCTATCCAGCCCTACAATCCACAGCAATGGCTACCCTCGCCAATCGCTGGACCGGGGCCGGAAAGGGGACTTCAATTAAGCTCCCCAGACTCAAATGGTAATGGACTATTCTCATCATGTCAGCACAAAGCGGCACGGACGGTGTTGACTGATATATACCCTAGGCTCGCCTCTTCCTCCGCCTCCTTACTCTCCTCCAAGAGACCAGAGACCAAGCAGTATGTATCTTGACGGGTCTCATGCAGCCAACATGTCGCTGGCGAGGACTCCACTACCTACCGTACACCGACCTTCACCAGAGCCGCAGAACAGCCAGGCATTCCCGCCACCTCCCAACGGCAGAGGCTCGTCGCGTGAGCGAAGGTTCGGTTTCCCTTCCCTAAACAGGAGAAGGGAGCAGGAGCAGTCCCCCTCACCAGGCGCCTTTGGTTCTGCACACCGTCAAGCAATAGGCACGACACCGACTCGGCCGACTCCTCTCAGCATACAGATTCCGCAGGCTGCGCCTCAGAGGGCGGACAACAACCCATCGCCTCTGGGAGTGCCTCCAGCTGCACGTCGTGCTGCCTCCACTGGCAGTATCGACACACCCACTTCGGCTCGCTCACGATCCGCGTCGCAGTCGCGATGGGATCCAGCATTGCCACTCCCACCACCGCCTCCAGGTCCTCCACCCGGGCAGTCGCGCTCTCAAAGCACCAGCCGCAATTTTACCAGCGGCCCGGACCCCATTTTGTCGCCGCCGACACGACGGCCGCCCCCTAGTGGCGTCACTGCCTTGGGTCCAGTGCCACCGACGCCTGCCAACTGGATCGACGAGGATCACACACGCACACAAGCTCGTGCACAGCAGTCCCCGCGCCCAGAAAATGCCACTGGCCGCTCCAGCCCTCCCGAGAGGCGCGCCAACAGCCAAGAGTCTACCACGGTCATGCAAAGCCCCAACCCTCTGCTGAACAGGACCAATGCTCAGCGATCTGACAAGCCTCTGAAAGAAAGGCGGAACGACAGCCGGACGCGGGGTTCGCGCCTATCTATCGATGCTTCAGTGTCCAACCTTGAGAACATAGTGATCCCTTCGTTGTCTGGCGGGCTGGCGAGGAAGTCGACGTTTGGCAGACCAGCACCGCGAAGTGCCGGACAGACTCAAACTACTCCGCGAGGCGAAGCTCGGGGTAACAGCGATCAGGACGAGGAGAACAGTGGATCAACTCCTAGAGCTCTTGATTCAGCCAGGAAAACACCCGGGATGGAGGTATCCACGCCTCCCTTCTCACCTCGGCCTGTGGACATGCAGACCCCAGGAGCGCCGTCAACCCTCGTACCAAAGGCCTTACCGACTCCACCGCCGCGCAGTGCGTCTACGTCGAGGTCAATGACACCGATGCGGGCTGACAATCCCGTCCCCACACCGCTGACCTCCAAGTCTGTCGTTATGGCGCGGGAGTTAGCAATGAGGCAAAATCCGGACCAGTTCTCACACGATACGATTGAGAGGTTTGCGGCATTCGCTCACAAAGAAGCCGCAGCATCAGACGATGCAGAACGAGTGCGGATGTTTGCCGAATTCATTGTCAGCGAATCCAGAATCAGGAGGGAGCGCTATGCGACTGCCATTGGCGCGATGGGCTCTGAGATATTCGATCTCACAAGAGATCTCTTCCGCCCGATGACCAACCGAAGAGAATCAACCACTTCGCAAGGGAGCGAATGGACGCCTCAATCGTCAGAACCAAACAGATCCCACAGTGGTTCAGTGAGCTCCGTGTATCGCGTCGAGAATTTGAGGCTTGGAGAGTCGGCCTCAGCTCCGCCATCGGCAAGTCTTACACCAAACTCCCCTAGTGGCACTGCTGCAGGGACTGGAAACCACAATTCCAACTTTCAGCCGACGCTTTCACCTATCCTGAGTATGAGTGTCAGTGACAGACTAGATGCCGATTCTCGGGGTCGCCCAGCTAGTCGCTGGTGGGAGTCGATGTCGTCTGGAGAGTCTACTAAATGGGAGAGGTCGAAACGCGAGTCCAAGTACATGAGTGTCCCTAAAGAAGCGCGCGAGGCCCTCCAATGGGCGGCGAGTCCCATTGAGGGTAGCAGTCAACGGGAGTCATCAAACGAATATCCTCTCGAGAAGCAAGGCTGGCACGAGTCCCCCGCCGAGCAGAGTTACCAGCAAGCTTACAGCAGCAAAAACACGCTGAGCACACTACAGCAATCCCTCTCGCTACCCAACACTCCCAACCCGACTTACCTCGACGTCTCGCGGCTCGTCACTCTGCCCCCTCCATATCCTCGTCACCACCCTGCAGTCAACAACAATCATCCGGAACTAGCGGATATCAGAGCATCAACACGGATTCTCAGCGACCTGTCTGAGGTTGATGCCACCAAGACCCGCTTCAGCAATGACAGCCGGATCATGCACACCGAAGCTGTCGAGTCGGCTAACAAACGCCGACAAGCTCTTCGCATGAATCTGCAACAAGAGGTCGGCCTCGGACGCATGACTTACGCCGAGGCCGCCGCCATTGAAACCGATTCTGAGGAGACTGAGAAGCAGACAGCCAAGGACCTGGAGAAGCAGGACTTCGATCGCTTCCAGACTGATGTAGTAGTGCCTCTGAATGAGCTTCTCACGGGCCGCATCTCTAAAGCTACCCAGCTCTTCGAGGAACTACGCTCGCGCCTTTTCGTGGAAAACCGCCAGCCCAACCCGAACATGCCCCAGGAGGAGGGCGACGAGCAGCCTGAGCTTCTCGAGAAACTCACCCTCCTCAAGTGGATCTTCGAGACCCGCGAGGTTCTTCATCGCGCGGTCTACGACCTCTTGTCCGACCGGAACGACCGGTACCGTGAGATGGTCATCACACCCTATCGCCTAGCGGGCAACCAAGAGAAAATTGCGCACGCATCGAACTTCTTTGCCGAAGACGCCAGCAGAAGGTCTCTTGCGTATGCCAACGACATCCTCCAGCGGACGAACGAATTTCAGGCTGTCGTGGAGGAGAACGTTATGCGCGGGATCGAGATGCAGCTCTCTGCATTCTGGGACATTGCACCACCGCTTTGCAGGCTCCTCGACCGCGTGCCGTCGGGCTCGAGCCCCGTCAACGCCCACGGCGAAAGCAGTGCCGCCGGTCACGGCGCTGCGGGGCCCAGCCGCTCACTGGCCGACTTCCGCATCCAAATCCCGCAGTCTGAGATGGTCGAGAATCCGTCCTACGTGGACCACCCCTTGCAGTACCTCTACAGCCTGCTGCTGCACGCCGAGAAGAGCACGTACCAGTTCATCGAGAGCCAGACGAACCTCTTCTGCCTCCTGCACGAAGTGAACGAGGCTGTGCTCGCCGCACGGGCCCGACTGATGCAGGAGGAGGCGGGGCCGAGCACGGATGCCGTGGAGGCGTTCAAGCGGGCCGAGGGCCAGCGCTTGACGGATGACTTGAAGGAGAGGGTCCGTGTGGTGCAGGAGCAGTGGCGGAGTGCGCTTGGGGAGAGCGTGGATCTTGTGAAGGAGCGTGTGGGCGAGTGGTTGCTAGAGACGGGCGGGTGGGACGAGAGCTTGGAGGATAGGGGCGTTGGGTCGTTGTAGGACGGCGCGACGAGGCTAAGATGAGTGATACACTTACTATCCGCGATACCCTGCTTTGCGTCTGGTAGACTTCACTTCATGGAAATATTATTTACAACCCAAGACCGGCCATCAGCGGGCCACAGCTCACAACTCTGAGCCCTCTCGACCAACCTGTGTGAGCAAATGCACATCAAAGCTTCGCCTTCGCCGGCGAACTCTCCGCTCTGCTCCCTTCCTCCCAGTTATCCCGTATAGCACCCCAATACCTCTCCGGATCCTCCCTCACCAGCGCACAATGCGCCGCCCGCTCAAACCGCACCACCCCAACACTAAACCCCTGCCCCTCCGCCTCCCGCGCATGCGCAATCACCTCCCTCGCGTTAAACACCCCGTCCCCATCAGACGTCAGATACAACCTCCGCACCGCCCTCCCAAATACACTCGGATCATCCAACGCCCCCCTCAACCCCGGCACCGAGCGAATCACCCCCGCCCCGTGCAGTGCATACGCAACCCCCACCGCCGCACCCAGCCCCACCGCCTCGACCCATCCCGGCCGAGGCAGCGACGCCAGCCCGGCGCGGTACGTCTCGCGGAAGGACCCGGAGCCGGGGCAGCAGTCTGAGACGATGAGGCGGAGGTTGGTGGTGGTGCTTGGGAGGAGGTTGAGTGCGGTGGCGAGCCCGCCGTGGGAGAGGAAGTGGAGAAGGACAGATGGGTCGCGGTGGCGCGCAATGAGGGCGCGGGTGGGCGCGAGGCGCGCGTGGATGGTGGATAGCGTGCGGTAGGTCTGGTCCGCGAGATCGGTCTGGAGGAGGAGGATGCCGGCGGTGGGGAAGAGCTGCGCGTAGCCTGTGGTGAGGGCCGCTATGCGGCGGCGGGTGGCGCCTTGCCATGTGCAGAGGATTATTAGGGATGGTGGGTTTGGGTATGTGCTGCTGGCTCGCGGATCTGCTGCCGCTGGCGGTGGTGGTAGGTTTGAGGAGGGCTCGTAGAAGGTGATATTGGGTCCTAGCGCGACTCCATCCATGGTAGCATGTGATCATAGTCCGAGTCGTTGTAGTCGCCGCGTTTCCAATCAATGTACACTCCCGTCACGATACAAGCTGCCACTCATGTATAAGCTGCTCTCGGACAGTGGATGAAAGGATATACAGCGATCGACAAGAAGGCGAGGCTACTTACGGAATCACCTCAGCACCATAGAATGCTAGCCTGCCTCGGCTACTTACCTATTCGAGTGGTCTGGGCCAGGAAAGCAGCCACGCGCATGTAGGAATGTGGTGACCCGCCGCGGCTGACCGTGTGGTCACCGAAAGGGACCTAGTCGTGACGATCTTCAACGGCCTACTCCGTCGAACTAGGTACAGTCTCGTAAGCTTAGCCTAGATGCTGTACATGCTTCACATGCAACGACGATGGGAGAAGATAGCGCGATCTGCTTGATCAGGTTTGTCAGGGTTGGTCGCGACTAGTTGATCCAGTATCTCCTTGTATTTGTCGAAAGCGCGTCAGGCTCTGAAGTGATCTATCAAATTACACAGCCAAATCATCCTCGCGCTGACCACCCTAAACGCTCAAAGCATGTACTGACTGCCCTCTCAATTCAGGTGCCGGAGGATGGCTCGCGTTCAACGGTTTCCTCGCAGAAACGACGTACACTGGATTTAAAAAGTTGTCAGTCAAGTCCCAGCCCCATAAAGGTGTCCAGTCTGCCATTGGCTGCAGTTGCTTCCTCGGAAGAGAAGGCGGCATGTGACCAATGGCCCTGCTCCAGATGTATAGAAGACTCACGAGGATGGTAAACACGCATCGCCGCAGCGGTGATATCAAGTCGCATCTGTTCCTGGAACGCCGGAATATCTTGCACAGGCATGCCCCCACTCTCAAGGAACTTTGGGATACTGCTCGAGAAACGAAGGAGGTTTAGGCAGTCTACCGACACGGTCAGATCTGGCTCGAGGTGTGATTATTGCGGACACTTCAGCGGCAATTCGCTCCTCTTGCGAACCTTGGGGGTCGAATTTGATGTTGGGAGAGACTCCTGAAGGGCGGCCCGCGATCTTGTCCTACCACATCACAGGAAAAACAGCGAGGTCTGGCAGAGAGCTTGCCCAGGTGGACTCACACCAATTCCCAATACGTTTATCATTGGGGTCCACGGGCCATCCGTTCACCGGAGACAGGTACTGCTTCTCGACAACATCGACAAACCCGGCTTCTTTCAGCCATCGCTTGTAATGCTTCACAGCGTTGAAGTCCCTGCCCATTTTCCGGCCTGCCTCCACGCAATAGCGGAAGGATTGCTCAAAAGCGGAGCCGTTGAGGACACTCGCAGCTGCGTCGTCCACTGGGATCAGTTCGAAGATGCTCTCATGGAACTCGGCCCCTTGGAATCATAGTTAGCGCAATGATACATGGCAGTGGTAGAGTAGGTCCTGTGGGAAATCTTACAGCCTCCAGGTTTTAGGTTGTCGAAGATTTTGAGAAACATGAATTGGAAGTCGTCGAAACCTAGGTTCTGAACGTCAGCAACAAAAGCTTCCAGATATACGCAACTTGCTTTCAGTGTGGATTTCCAGACCTTGTCGCAGTGCGCACAGCATTATGTGGCCCCTATCAAAAAAACGAACTTACAAGTACACATTAGCCGCCAATGTATATAGTCGAACTGCTTGTCAAAGACCCACTCCTCGGTGCAATCTTCACGCTCGAACGTGCAATTGGGAGGGCAATTCTTGCTCGTCTGAATCAGGCTCAAGTCTGTCCCGACTACGCGTGAATTGGGATGCTGTCTTGCGAATTGCATTGCCCAGATACCCGTGCCAGTCCCTATATCCAGAACATCGGCCGGCTCTCCGATAGGCGCGATGTAGAGCTTTTCGCCGAGGAGGAGCTGCCACCAGCGGTGTTGAAGATCTGAAATTGTTGTAAGCCGGGACTTGGTCGCTCTCAGCGTGTCTTAGCCACTTCCTCATCGCAGCTTACCAAGGCGGTCTTGTTCAGCCTAGATGTATTGTCAGCCCATGTCTCCCTGCGTGGAGCGGTGGAAGTTTGGCTTCATACACCATCGTTAGGGAGAAGATATTCTGTAACACGCTGATTAGTAGACCGACCTCCATATGTGTTTGTCAAAGATAATTACGTACTGCCTTCCCGATATGCGTTGTATAGCCTGCCGTACTCCGCAACTGATAGAGCATCTGGAATCGTTTCCCCTCTGATGTGGGTTTCAGTCAATTTACTCACAGGAATGTAAACCTGGTTGATGTGGAAGGTCTCACGTGGAACTGTGCCCAGAGCTCACCACTGATGAGCCCCCCGCCGCGTTGTGGGACGAGGCAGGCGAGCCTGCTGCCATAGCGCACCCAACTACGTTTTCGTAACAAGTACAGACTAGTCACACTGAACGACGTGAGAAGTCTTCGAGGGCGTCGGCACAAACATGGACAACTACAAGTCAGGTCGCGGGCCGCAACAGTTACGAATTCTCTGGAGTAGAAGAACTGCAGAGGAGGGTCTGGCAGTCAAGTCTGGTCCGGTCCCGATACCCACTGTTTTGGCGGTGCTGTGCTTCCCGTGGCTGGTGGTTCGGAGGTTTTGGATCCGGCAACGTAGTGGTCCGATGCAACCACGTAGCAGAGATGGCATGGGTGTGACTGGGGCGATGAGGTGGGGCTCACGGATATAGAGCCCGATCCCAGTGTCTATAGCGATCGGTGGACGCAATAGTGCGGCACAGGTTCGAGACGCACTCACCAACGACTGGAAGTGTGCAACAGGGCGAAAGTGAGATCGATAGCCTGCTGTGGTTGTTTTTTGGTCTATTTCATATTACTATCATAACGTCTCGACGCTCCTATGCCACTGTCTCTTGTGGCTGTGGTATATCTCGGATGGAGAATTTCGTCCAGAAGTTGGTCTGCTTCACGAACCACGAGTTGCAGATCTCCCAATCTTGTGATGGATCCTGGAAGTCAAGCTAGATGACCATGAACGTCAGTAAGTGCAGACAATACGCAGAAGGCATAGGGATGGAACTCACCTCAAACCTCCTCAGCAGACTCGGCACCACCTTGTAGATCTCCAGCAGACTAATGTTCTTGCCGATACACGTCCGGCTGCCCATGCCAAACTGCAACATCGTGCCCGTCATCTCCTTGATGCGAGCCTCTTCCTTCTCCCTGGTCTTGCTCTCGTCGACCAGCCACCTCTCGGGTCTGAACGCTTCGATATCCTCGCCGAAAATGTCCTTGTTCCGGTGGATGACCCACGCGGAGCAGCCCACAATAGTCCCGCCGGGAACAAAGTGTCCGGCGATCGTGGCACCCTGCGGCGGTGTGATGCGCTCGAGCGGCAGCCCAGGCGCAGGGTGCAGGCGGAAAGCCTCCTTCACACACGCATCCAAGTACGGGAGCTTCTGACTCTCGTGCCAGGTGACCAAGCCCGTCTCGTTGTCCGCAAACGTCCCATTCCGTCCAGCCTCGTCAATCTCATCCTTGAGTTTCTGCAAAGCAGCTGGGTTGCGCAGTAGGTAGTAGAACACGGCGCCAAGGGTGATGGCGGTTGTCTCGGAGCCAGCGAAGGCCATGGACACAGCCATAGTCTGCACGAGCGTCTCGTCCATGATGTCTGGGCGGGTCTCTTTGGCGGCGAGGAACTTCGAAAGAAGATCGAGGGTTGGCTTCTTCTCTTTGGGGGCGGAGGTGGGGAGGATAGAGCTCTTTTGCTCTAGGTCGGGAATGCGCTCGGCCATGCGTGCGCGCGCGAATTTGGCGACGGGGAAGGTTGCGTCCAGCAGTCCCCAGTCGGACAGCTTCAGATACAAGGGGTTCTTGAGGAGGAGCTTGTCGATGAAGGGGATTTGACCAATCTAAGCACCTGTTAGTCTGGATGCACTGGAAAGTACAGCAACGACCGCAAGGACTCACGGGTGCCACGTAGTTAAACAGCTTTCCAAGGTACCCAACGATCCCATCTACGTCCTCATTGTTCTCCAGGAATCCGTGACGTTTGCTGTAGGTGATCTCGCCGATCACATCAAAGGCGTAGAACTGGAGCCAGCGCGTAAAGTCGCAGCTCTGCGGGCTGTCCACAAACAGTTCCTTCGTCTTCTTCAAAAACAGCTTGGTGGTGTTGTCCACGAACGGCTCGTACTGCACCAACGCCGACATGGCAAAAGCTGAGTTTACACACCGGCGGAATTGCGAGTGGAAGTCATTGTCGGTCGTGCTGAACAAGCTCGGGAGTGATTGTCCCTTGACGACGGCTTGTTGAACCACGTAGAAGTCCGACTGTGTTCCATAAGTCAGTCCGGTCCATGTGTCTCGGATCAACTCAGCAGACACAAACCTTGATACAGCCCTTGTTCAGCCCATAGATATCCTTCAATGCCGCCGGATTCGAAAACGACAGTGTATTCGGGCCAAGCCGCACGACGTCCCCAAGTGTCTCGTGCAGTTTGATGTGTGTTAGTTCAGGCCGCCTGTTCCAGACGTCGACGAATCGCCACCAGTCCGTGAGCGACGCCATCAACGGTCCCGGGTATTTGTTGAGTCCATGGCGAAAACGATTCCTAGCCAACCATGTGCCAATCAGTAATACTATTAATGCAACCCAGTGTTGTGCCACCAGGTGCAGTATTTGCTCTGTGATCCCGTGCTGCATTTTCACCTTGTTGAGAAGGATTTCGATGGAGAATGCTGTTGAAGTGTGCCGGGCACGAGATACGTTGGGGGGACAGACCAAGTCTAACCAGGAACCAATGCTGAGAAGAAGGCATATATATGGAAATAGCATTGACACCGATTCGGGACAGCCAAGACCTTGGACAGGTGGAAGTACCGGGGGAACGGCCTGGGGAACTCATCTTCGTTTACCGTTTCTTTGCCTCATCGTTAATCCGCGGTGGCTACTTGTCAACCGCACAACGAGGAGGCCGAGAACGGCATTTGGGTCCCGTCGTGATCTACAGCCCCAGATCGTCGGAACATTGTTACGGTCCAGCGGTCTCAGCTACCCAGGAAGTCTGTACGACGTCAGGGATGACAAGGCCGACGTCAAGCTGTTTTGGGTGAAAATACGTAGTGTGGGGGTGAGCCAGCAGCAGCGGGACATGGAGTTTATCCGGTAGTGTGAAGCTCACTATTCCTTGCGTGGTGTCTGGAGTATCGCCCCTCTGCCGTTGTGATAAAACATACACACTACGTAACTCACTCGTGCATTGTCCCCAGAGAAAAGACAAACTTCAGGCTCGTGACCATAGACTTTGCACATTTCATCTCGAAGTGAACTGTTATTTGAGTAAAACGTGCCCTCACTTGGGCCACACGTTGACCCCCAGGTGGGCATTGTTCGGGGGGCAGTATTGGGACATCCGCCGGTGGATAGTTAATCCCAAGTTTCCCCCGGACTGACACCGTTAACTCGCTGCCTTGTGACGCGGATATTGTACAATACACGACCGCGGCCTTCTAGTGTATAGTATTTGGTTCAACACGACTTGCCATTTACGGTACATCATCTAATGAACTGGCTTCCCGTCAAGAACATACGCCTTGTCACATCATTTTGCAGTCATCTTCTTGGTAGTCAAACACCCAAAGGCGAACCATAGTCGATGCAACAGTCAACATTGGCAATTGATGGATATGTCGAACACTGCGAGCAAGTAGAACATATTGAGATAGTGCATGCTCCCACACTCTCGCTGTCTGAAGAGACTACACAGTTATGAAGGCTTCTCCGGCGGGACCCCTTGTGTGATAGCCTGAGATCACCGTATTGATTCCAGCCTGCTTGCCTAGGTGTTGAATATGATGGTGAGCCTTGGGAATCTGTAAGCAACTTTTTCTTGTGCTGCTCTGGCGAGGCTATACTCGCAGAATACCACAGTCATCTCGCAGCAGGGCGTCGTAGAGGGGAGCAGGAGAGTGCGAGGCAATTCTCAGCCTTTGGCCGTATGGCAATGTCTAATATGATGCAATGAACGGCGACAAAGGCTTGGTACTACTTCGCACAAATCTAAAATAAATGCCCTGCGCCCAGTTACGAATGCTTAGACGGCACTTGCTGACATCGCAGGATCGTACACACATTGCCACACAACCAGCCAAGTACGCCACCAGTGCCTGAAATTAGCCTTCAAGTTGCGAAGAAGTTATCGCACGCTTTCAGCCTTGTTCTGACTGCTATTATGAAGCTCATTAGCTGACTTTCTGCAAAATCCGGATTGGAGCAAGAGACTGACCTCCTCCCTCCTCCCCGTCAAACTTCTCGGCATGCTCAGCAGAGAACTCCCAAATGCGACAGCACCAAAGAGCCACAAGCGCATCCAACGTGTGCCGTGGCAGTGATGCCATGACAATCAACCGATGAGTCTCCTCTCCCTGGTCCTCAATAGCCAGATTGCCATCGCAGTTCGACCACGTATAGATGTCCTTCTTAAGCTCAACCTGGAGAACCGACTTGGCGCCGTTTTTAAATATCGGGAGATTGTACTTGCTCTTTCTACCCGATAAATCAACAGGCAGAGCTTTCCACTGTTGTTGAAAGCGCGATTTCTTCAGCCCAAGGCTACCAACTCGCCGAGTTGTGCTAGACACGGCTTCCACCAGGTAGTGAGGGGACTCTCTGGGCCAAAATCCAAACTGACCGCCGGGAACAGCATGGAACTGCTTGAGGTTGTAAATGTGGCGTGCTCGTTGCTTGATCGCCGGTCCAGCACCCGCCGTGGCCGTCTTGACGCTGTGCTCTACACGCTCGAACTCGACTTTTGCGGTGGAGTGCGTCAGTGTTGCCACACCGCGGTTCATCTGGTACAGTGGTGTTGAGTCGGCTGATTCGGCGTGAATAGACTGGCCGGCGAGGATGAAGATGGTGGGCTGGCGAATATCGTGAGCGGCGTCGTCGTATGAGGGGGGCCTCTCAGAGTCGGATCCGGCCGCAAGGTCTGGTGTGGCCATGGCCCATGAAAGATGACGTGCTGATGGCCGTCTCCAAGTACGAAAGCCCAGCCCCGGGACTATTACGATAAAGATGTAATAGGTGACAGTAGGTATGCTGGCTGGATGCCCATTCAAGGGCGGACCGCAGGGTGAATGTGTGCACTTGGATGCGGATCAGAGGATGCGGTCTAGCCCTATTAGAGGCTGACGGTCAGTACTCATCAGTACCAACTAAGTAGGTTGCAGCCCGACTAGGCTCCGAGAACAAAGCACGAGGACAGCAAGCACGCCACAATCTCACCTGCATCACGGCCCGCAAGACCCCGTGAGTGCCCAAAGAGGATGTGTTTTTGCACGGAGTTGACGATTCCCAGGTTCTAAGTGAGATGGAGGGCGATCATTTCAGGACATGGTCACAAGTAATGCTGGCGTCTATTTACTTCCACTCATGCTCGTTCTTCAGCCCCTCAACACCATTCCGGTCTCCCACATCCAAATACCCACAAATCCTACCTTGCGGGTCCCACTTCCTCCTCACCTCCATCAACCTCACGGCATTCTCATCGCGCCAAAACTTCGTCTTTCTCACCTGGAAATCCGAGTCTCCCAAATAACTGCCCTCGGCATGCCTCTCCACACCCTTCATCACATCCGCAACCCATGCAGTCATCTTCTCATCCTCCTTCTCCTCCTCCCATATCGTATACAGCGCAAAGTAATGATCACTCTGCATACTCAACGCCATGCTCCCCACATCATCCACCCCGGTCGAATAATGCCCCCTCCGCGACGTCGGATTCATGCTGAAATACAGCGCAAAGCTCTTGCGACTCGGCAGCGCCGTGAACCCCTTCTCCAGCACCTTTGGCACATCCTCGTCATTGCCCACATATGCATTCTCCGAGCAGTACCGATGGCCCTCGGGGTTCGCCTCCTGCTGCGGCGCATACTGGCCCGGCAACGTCGTCGGCTTCGCAAAGCTCTCCATAAACGCGCCCTTCGGCCGCCTCGCATCGTCATGCAGCGGCCGCAGCGCCGCCTCGCTCGCCGCCTGCGTGTCCTTGAATGTGACAAAATTCGCCATCACGACCGCCTCCTCACGGTCCGGCACGTGCAGCCCAACGCACACAATCTCCGTATCAGGGTCTGCGTCGGGGCATACATCAATCACCCACTGCAGCACGGCCGCGTAGTCCGCGACCGGCCACATGTAGATGCTCTGCGCCATCGCCTTGGGCAGCGGGCGCGTAAGCAAGTAGAAGCGCGTGACCAGCGCGGGAAACCCGGGCCCGCTCCCGCGCGCCGCCCAGAACAAGTCCGCGTTCTCCGTCTTGCTGGCGTAGACCTCCTCGCCGGCGGCGCTGACCGCATCGAGCCCCACGATGCTCTCGCACGCCCAGCCCCAGTTCTTGCAGTTCCACCCCATCCCGCCCTGCAGCAGGAACCCGCCCAGCCCGACGTCCGGGCAGTGGCCACCGGCGAACATGCGGCCGTGGGACTCGAGGAAGCCGTTGACCATGCGGCCGGTGGCGCTGGGCGGCGCCGAGACGATCTTGGTGCGGGGGTCGTACTCGATGCCGCTCGAATCAGAGGCGTGTTTGCCGCCGGGGAGGGCGCCGAGGTCGAGGAGCACGGCGTCGTCGCGCACGCCCCAGCAGGCCCAGGAGTGGCCGCCCGAGCGCACGCTGACCCGCACGCTGAGTGAGGCGGCGAGCTTAACGGCTGCGGCGACGTGGGACGAGTGGGTGGCGTGGACGACGGCGCGGGGGAGGCGGGTCGTGTCGCGCCGGTGGTTGTGCTGGTGGCCCCAGCAGGAGGCGAGGAACTCGTCTTTGGGGGTGGAGTCACGGTACAGGATGGGGAGGTCCGCCGGCGGGGTGTAGGCGCTGGTCGCCATGGTGGCTGTCTGTGTCTGTGTAGAGCCCATCTTGTAACGTGTGACGTGCGATATGTGGTCTAATGCTGGTGAACTTGACCCGTCGAGATATGCAACTGCGAGCTTCCAACTATGCGATGTCAATGATGCTCAAAGTGTCAAGACGGTCGACATCGGATGGATAGGAGAAAAGACTGCGTCTATGTAGCTTGCGGAGCGTCGTCAGCGACGTTCTATACGTTTTATATCACATCCCAAACCCTTATTCATGCTGATACATCTCGTGTCATCCACTCACTTGGCTATTGTTGAGGCGTGGCGATGCGCTGTGCGGGAAGTGGGGCCGAAACGACCACGAGCTTCAGCCAAGTATGCGTGCACTGCTGCGCTCCTAGCACCACGGATTTGCAAACCGGACACATCCAGCCGATTGTCTAGCGTTTCCCACAGATAACGACGCCAAAGGCGAGTGTACCACAGGCGGACATCCCAGGACTGATCATTCAAAAAAGATTGACCTAAAAGTCATTGTCGTAAAGGTGTTTTCCCCAGAGGTGATTAGCCCAGAGACGATGTATTGCAGAGGTGAGAGTATGTCCCATGTCTAAATCCGTGGTTCCGGCACTCAGCGCCAATTCGGGATGCGGGGGACGAGGTGTCCGGAATCTCTCAGGGTGGTCTGCTATACACGATGGCAGTTGTCTCGAGCAGCAGATGCGCAAGCCACGCCTAGAAAGCAAAGGTGCTTGACAGGCATAAGCGTTGCGCGCAGGCGGAGAAGCCGATGCCCAGCGCGGTCCGGAAGTGGAGAGCAGCTATAGTATACGTCGTCAACGCCATAGCTGCATCCAGAAAGTATAATCGAAGTCCAAAACGCTGTGTTCTCTTATCTACTATCCTCATCTTATGCTCCCCCCCGCCTCCCCAAAAAAAAAAAAAAAAAAAAAAAAAGGAAACATGCCCCGCTGTGTTGGGTAAGTATGTACGTCCGTATTAGTGAAAACATCGCATACTCCTGCCCGGTGGCTGTGTCAGACAGACCACACACAATTTTTTTTCCTGCTTTGAGTCGGCTGGGTCCCGCTGCTGCCCTACTGCAAGGGCCTCTACCGTAGGAGTTGCCGTAACAACCCTTCTTGGTATCTTCGACTTCGGCTTCGGGTCATCTGCTTCCTTGGTGCCCTCTGCAAAGCGAACGGTCCTTTTCTCTTTGTAAGCTGGGAGTGTGCGGTCGCTACCAAGGTCCACTGCTTGGTAGGGATGACAGTCGGCCGAGCATCTGATATCTTCATCATTGACCCGTAGACCATAATGCTGTAGCAGTCGCGTCCTAAACCGCTCCAGCAAAGGCGATTGACACCCATGCTTTTCAGCTTCACAAAGTGGTACAATGCATCGAGCTCCGCCTGCGTCCCGGCTGCCACCAATCTTGGTTCGACGGCGGCGAATTCGCGTTGGCGCAACGGTCTCTGAATCCTCCTCCCTTTGCTCGGCGCCTCCCCTCATCACTGCCTGTCCTTTTGTCTCAACGGCCTCATGATCCACCACATCGGTTTGTCGTTCCGATTCCTCGCTGCTCATTTCGGATGGGACCTCTGCATCGACCCCCTCTTGTATCCGGGGAATGCAGAACCAGGACCTGAAGAATCCACAAGTTCGGAGCACCAAGCTCATAGGAAATATCACTGCTGTCCGAGGAACTGGCTCGACAGGTTCCCGCTCATCCTGACGAGCTTCGCGCCCCGGCGGCCCCCTTCGACATTCTTCACAGCGCCCAATCCATCGGAGCTGCGGATCCGGGTCTGGTCCGCACCCCGGCATCTGACCATTAGGATCACGCTAGTCCTCATCGTCAGAGTAATCATCCGCATGATCCCTAATTGCCCTAAATCGGCGGCTGGCCAAATCCTCCTCAAGGCCGCCCTCGGACTCAGGGTCAATATAGCCCTCTCCGCCCATCAGACTCAGCAGCACCGGCAAGAAAATCAGCGCATGCGTCGCAGCAAACGCCACCAGCGCGACCCAGATGCGGAAGTAGTAGATTTCAAAGATCTTGCTCCTCGTGAAGGCGAGCACGGTCACGCCCAGCAGCTTGGTGACTGTGATCCCGGAGAAGACGGATCCACCCACGTTGACGAGGGCCGTCCACGCACGGGCGTCGCGCCCACGGAAGCGGTTTTTGGCGCGCTCCATGAATGTGCGGGACGGGAACATAAAGGCTCGGGCGATGTGGGCGCAGAATTCGACTGCGATGCCGACGCAGATGATAAGGTTGACCAGCGAGACGGCGTTGAGGCTGACATTGAAGACGGCCATGGCGCCGATGATGTCGACAATTGTCATGGTCACAGTAATGGCGACGGCGGCGCCGGTCAGTACGGAGCCGAGAAGCAGCGAGGAGATGAGGAAGATGAAGCCGATGGCAGCGGCTAAGAGACCTGCTGTGAGCCCGACGATGGAGGCGTATTGGTCAAAGAAGATGTAGAAAACACTGTATGGGAAGACTTCCTGGCCCGATTGTTCGCTGAAGTCGGCGGCAATGCGGCGCGCAGAATGGTAGGCGTTGATGAAGTCGTCCTGGCTACGCAGAGGGGAGTGCATAGTCCGGAAGTGACTCGCGGGGATGTTCTTGTGCTTCTCGTCAATGACGACGGCAGAGCCATATGATGCCTGACCGCCCAACGGGCAGTCCTCGGTGGTCGGCGCGGCCAAGAATTTCTCGAGATAGTGAACAAACTCGTCGCCTTCAGGCATGCCTGACAAGGTGATGTTCCAAGCAGGGTCCCTGTCTGCAAAGCACACGTTGCCGCCCTCCACGCAGCACTCCTCGAATTGAGGGTTCAGCCACAAGAAGAAGTCATCAATCCAGCTTGCCGCAGGCGAATTGATATAGGACACCTCGGTTCGCTTTCGTTCTTGCTCCAGGATGTTGGTGAGCGACAAGGAGTCGCAAGTGGTGAATCTGGCGCAAATCTCCTGTTGAGACTTTCGCTTAGTCGCATCAATGTTCTTGGTGACAAAGTAGACGGGTGGTCCAGACTCGAAGTAGTCGTAGAGGTCGTTGAAGTAAGGAATGAGATACGAGCCGTCAGGAATGGCAACTCGCTGGTCAAGTCCCAGCTTCACCTCGGGGATGAGTGCAACACCAGCAGCGAACAGGGCAAGGAAAACAGCGGCCACTGCCACCTTGACCTTCTTGCCCAACAACGTTGGCGCGTAATGCCGCAAGATGAATCGCTGGAGGATCCCCTCCTCCGGGGTCTCGTGTAGCCTTGCACCCGGATTGCCGTTGCTGCCATTGAGATGAACACGGGCGGCCTTGATCTGGATGCATGGCATGCAATCCATTCTCGAGTCCTCAACTCGTTTCTGGTTGAATGACAGGAGCGAAATGAAGAGAGTGACTTGCAGCACGGCGTTGATGAACACCGCGCCAGCTGCGTAGATGGCGAAGTTGCGAACCGCAGGCATGCCCACGAATGCGCCCAACGCGAAGGACACCGTTTCGGTGATTGCAGATAGCAGAATCGAAGGGCCCATGCGTCCAAGCGCCTTAGCAACACGCAGCTCGACGTCGTCGTCCGGATTCCTGATGTTGACACGCTCGAATTCGTGGACAATGAGGAAGATATTGTCCACTCCAACAGCAAGGACGATGAAAGGGATGACATCGACAATGATCAACGTCGCCTTCAGATTAGCCCATGAGAACAGGCCAATGGACGCTGTGATGGACATGAGGACGATGACGATGCCTGCGACACCGAGTGAGAATTTGGACTCAACGATGGACACGGCCGGGTTCCTGAGCATATCTCGGAGCGAAAGCGTCGTCGATCCCAATGCGATGGAGGCGTACAGGAACATGATCACGTAGCTGATGATGATGATCTTGGCGTCAGTGTTGGTGGACTTGTTAAGCTCCTCCTCCAGGCTGATCTCAGTGGAGAATGAGAGCCGCAGCCCTCTGTGTTTTGCCTCCTGTTGCACTTCAAGGAGACGATGCTTGAGGGCTTGTTCCCAGTCCATAGCACGGGCGACCTCGCTCGAGTCTTCATCCGCGTAGTTGTTGACGACCCATGTGACGGTCATGGCCGTGGCGTTCGCGATGTTTTCGATTCCGGAGTAGCCACCAAGAATCATCTCCGGGTCAAGAGGCTGCCCATATGCCGGTCTGCACTCAGCAGGCGCCTGTGCACACGAGCGCAGCGTATCCTGCCAGCCCGTCTTGCTGACAAGCGACGGCTCGTTTCCAAAGTACGCTGCCACCGACTGGACCACGCACGCATCTCCAATAGGCTTCAGGCAGACTTGCTCAAGTCGTGTGCTGTACTTTGAGCCCTCCAGCTGAGTGATGCTCTTCTCAACAGCCATCCACCACAACAAGGTGTCGTAGCTCAACACTGGGCCAGGACCAGAGGGCTGAACGTCATTGACCAGGAAAATCTTTTCGGCACGATAGAATGGCCCAAAGTTCGTATCAAAGAACTCCTTCTCCTGTGCCGCAGCCGAAGTAGGTGAAACCCAGAGCCTTGCCGGATTCTTCTCAAGCTCAAAGCGTACCCAGCCAGCACTGAGGACGATAATCACAGTAACAGTGCTGAAGATCGTAATGGCTGGAAAGCGCGCTGCCAAGTGTCCCAGCTTAAAAAAAGCTTTATCACACCAAGTGTTCAACTTGTATGGTCTCGTCGGCCGATCCAGCATGGCTCCATTGCCCACTAACCGACCCTCATCGTCCTCGTCCTCGCTAACATCGAGGTTGCTCTGTAGAAGCGTCCTCTCCTCTTCGAGGCGCTGTGCCCGCTTCCTAAGATACACATGACCGACGATACCAGCGACGAGAGTCACCAGTAGCACGCTGTACACGAAGATAGATGCGAAGGACAAGCACGGCAAAGCGCCGACCTTGCACGAGCCGCTCTCTTTGACAGCTGGAAGGTCAGGACAGACCTCCGGGCAGTCGACGCAGGCGCAACGGAAGTTCGGGTCGTCGTCGTTGCACTTCTTCGGCGTCATTTGCAGCGCCCCCATTTTCTTCTCCTTGTATTCGGTGGGAAAGTTGATCTGGAACGGCGAGCCGACGAGCTTCTCATCGCCGAGGTATTTCAGGAACTGCGAGTAATTCTTCGCGCCGCCACCAATCAGCTTCATGGCTTCGCTGTTGCTCGGCCCGAACTTGACATTCTTGCAGCTGTCGTAGAAGCCGGTGCCGTACTCTTTGGAGATGAGCTGGTCGAGCTCTGTGGTAAGGGTCTTGCCGTTCTTCTCCAAGGTCTTCGTGACGTTGAGGAAGAGCGACTGGTCGGGCGAGCACGTAAAGGTGCAGAAGAGGTTGTAGAAGTTGTCCTTGCATGCCGGGCATGATGATATGATTGTATTCGCAGTCGATAGCTCGTCTTTAAGTGCAGTAACCTGTAGTAATGATGCTCATTAGCCAACACCGTGACGACGCCGTGGGAGCGCAGCAAGCCTTACCTGCTCATTCGTGCAGCACACCGGCCCATCTTTCCATTTCGGCCCACACAGCTCGACCAGCTTCGTTCTGAGTTCCGCATCGGGTTCCTCGGCCTTGCCATTGTCGACGCAAGGCAGCTGCTTGCCGAAGAAGCTCTTGGCGCCGCACTGGTCGCGAATAGCGCATCTCCCGGTCTCGTGGATGGGCGTGTAGAGCTCGTCGGCTGCTGATGACAGCGTCGCGAATACCAAGGCCCCGACTGATGCCAGGGCGCTGAGTTTGGTCATCTTGACCGGGTGTGATGCCGCTCAGCGGCTGTTTCGCGATGGGCTCGCAACGAGTGGGTGTCCCGGATGCGACGTCGGGCTGAGCTGTAGAGGACGGGTCTTCTTAATAATCGTCCTCATCAACGGGCGTAAATGCAATCAATGCGGAGAAAGTGGCTGCGCACGTGAGTCTCCGTCGCAGTATTGTTGATGTTGTAGTAGTAACGTAAGACAACCACATGCTCCGAAGTTACAGGAGAGCTACGCGTGTAACTTGGTGAAAGCTGGGCTCCGTGCTTGCGTCATCCATGCAAGCGACCCGGCTCCGGACCAGACTCCCGGTAAAAGCAGAGTCACTAGAAATACACCATAGGGTACAGCAAATGACATGGTTGATTCAAGTTTGTTTTGCAATTATTACTGGTTTTCTGCTGTCAAGGACGCTTAACACAAAACGCTATGCCCTTTGTATCTTCGGTTCAAGCCATATCCGCCGTTGGGAATATGTGAAGCCTGTATGCCCAATCTACGATGCGTCCGGAACGCCCACGCTGTTCGATCCGTGTCCAATATCAAAGCCCTTGCCTTCCAAGCCCTCATCTCCATCATGTCGTAATAGCCATGCCAAACACAGTATCCAATCTCTCGGTTAGCTCGTGGCCGCCGCTTGTGTAGATCGCATCCAAGTCGTTGCGAGTTCCGTCGCAACAACGACCCACAGAGAAATCCAAGATCTTGTTGTCCAAGCACTGCCGCACATCCAGACAAATCTCCAAAATCCACGAGATCCAATCGTAGCTGCAAACACAAGCGAGAAACAAAAGACTCAAGCCTTCCCCAAGACCACATACTGACCCGTCTCAACACTGACACGCCAGCCCTCTCTCTTGAGCGCCGCCCCGACCTCCTGCCGCAGTCTCGAGACACCACTGGCACTGTGATTCCCAAGACCAGTGACAACAACGAAGCCCTGCTCTCTAGCTTTCTTGTGCCTGTTCTCGCCGAGGTTCACCCACCAAGCGTGCGTTCTTTCCAGCGCGATCCGCACGCCGTCTGACACAGGCACACCGTGCAAGTCGATCGACCCCGACGACGCAGTCCGGTCAACAAAAGCCTCGTGCTGCTCAGCCTCCATCCGTCTCGCTCGCGCGCGCTGTTCATGCGCTTTCTCCGCCAGCACGCCGGCTACGGGCCGGTACAGCGCATCGGACTTGCCGCGGCGGTAGGCTGTGTTTGCGGCTTCCAGGGTTTGGTTGGCGAGTGCTCGAGAGGCTGCGGCTTCGCTGGCGAGCTCGCTATGGGTTTTCTTCTTCGGCTTCACCGTCTGCCAGTCCGTGGGTCTGATGGCGGGAGAAATGGGTGCCGAGCCTGCGCTTTTGGCGACGACGGTTGGTGCTGTGAAAATCCGTGGTAGGGAGTTGCGTCGAGCTAGGCGGTTCGCTAGTGCTGTCTTCGGGGTGACCTCTGCGTCTCCCTCAGATAGGTTGATGGGTGTGAGGTGGTAGTCGACATCAAGCCTATGCTTTCCCTTGTCTTTCTCCCTGGGAGTGCTTGAACGACCTAATGGGGCCATGTTAGTTGCTTTGGACTGGTTGTAAAAGCGGATGGTATTCTTGAGTGTACAAAGTGAAGTATGACGACCAGCTCTAGAGGATTGTAGAGCAGTGGGTAGGAAAGAAACAAACCAGAAGCAAAAGCAAAAGCAGAAACGAGAGAAACAGAAGTCTGGGTCGACTTGCTTGAAAAGTCCGCCATCCTGTCACCGTGGAAGGCCCCCTCAATGCCCTTTGGTCGCAGGCCATTTTCCTCAAGGTACTGCAGATTCAACAACTCCTCACAAGCCTTATGGAAATCGCCCTTGGATTTTTGCAGGGTAAATTTCAAATCCATATCGCTCATCCCTGGGAACATGATCCTGAGCTCGGCAATCTTCCCCTCCTCGTCCAGGGTTGCCACGTTGACATCCTTGGGTAGTTCCAGGTCCGCAAATCTGTCGGAGAGACAGAAATTCCAGTCGGCGCTGGAAGAGCTGTCAGACAGAATCCGCGCAGAATTTGTTGTGTCTTGTGATGTCTCTGGACTGTCAGTCCAGTCCAAGCCGGCCAAATCCCCAGCCTGGGTGGTGTTGTTTGGCTCATCTGCAGTGCAGAGGAAGCCTTGCTCATACACTGAGGCTTCTTCTGCTGGTACATCTTGGGCAAGGCTGGTGAGGGTGCTGTGGGCCTCGCTATACTGCTCGGTAAGATTCAAGTCGGATAGAATAGCAAGAATGAGTGTATCGTCCAGCCTGGTTCGAAATTCATCCTGAAAAGGCGTCAGCACTGATTTGTAGACTGTTCAAAACAACAAATTCGGAAAAGATTGCATCAAGAGGGCTGGCTGGATCTCAGTATAGGTATTGTCATGTAGGAATGACCTACAATGAGTTTGGTGGTGAGGTCTTGGATGTGGGCGTCGTCACCGCTCGCAGATGAGGGATTGGTATCCCCCATCTCGCTCTGGCTGTGGGTGCCTTGTGAGGCTATTCGAGTGTACGTGATGATGGCTAGTATTGATAGGGAAGATATGGTGCATTGTGGAGTAGCTGGTATACGTAGATAGAGGCTGTTGGAGCAATAAGCGAATGTCGTGGTAGATGGATGCGTCGGTGGTCATCAAAATGATGATTTGATCTGAACCTCCGACAGGCGGGTGACGTTGCTGGGGAGATCCCTACACGCTGCCGGTCTCCACCTACCCCGATGTTCCGTCTGCGCTAGGCCGCATACGGCCAAGTGAGGGGGTATCCAGAGTACAGATCCACTCTATGCTTCCAGAAGTACTTGTACTGTAAAGTACTAGGAACCTTTTTGGTGAGGGACTGACAGAGTCGCTCGTCAAGCAAGACCCACCAACAAGTCTCGAAGCATTCATTGCTAAACCCTCACTGAAGGGATTTGGTTCGAGAACATGTCACTGGTGGGCCTGGCTCTGTACGGAAGCCTGGCCTTCAGACTCCACAGAACGCTGAGACAGCCAAAGTCATAGGCCAGGGTCAAACTGGGTCGCATCACTTCATCACTTGATGAGTGTTGACAGTGCTCAGGTGGCCAGTCCATGTGGTGAGGTGAGTCGATGGATCTCTACTCCGTGACCGTTTCTTGACAACCTGGCTCGCGGGGACTGGCAAGTCGCACAGCAAGCAGCCGCTTGTTTCAGTACGCGGGAGTCGTCGAGGAAGCTTGTATGAGGCTTGCGCCATGCCTGCGTGCGTGTGGAGCGACGCTCACTTGTCTGTTCTGGGGCGCCTGACAAGTGATCGTCGTGTCAAGCAAGCGGGCAGGCTGCGGTACAGCGCAAGTGTGCTCGCACTGACAGCAACCTCTGGCTTCCAGTCACTTCGATCTGGTCCCGGACGTTCCATTGCGGCCGCCGTCCGGACTTCGGATCAGGCCTTCGTCGTCTCCTTGCGTCAGCTGACCGGTAGCCCCAACGTCTTTCACCAACAGTCCACGTGCTTCCGCGGGCCCCGCAGCTTCGTGCACGCCAGAGTGCCCCTCGGGATCACCATCGACTGTGGACACAAGGCTACTACGCGCACGTCCATCTAGCTTGATGCAGAATCCTCGACCCATCACCACAGAGAGAAGGACAGAAGAGGGAGCGGCCGCATGCCGAGCGTCCCGAAGCCACCTGCATTTGTATGCAGGCATCTGCCGGACACCAGTCATTTGCTAGGCCATGTCACCAAAGACAAAACACGCCTGCACGCCTTGCGCGCGTCTCCGGTCTTGCCTGCTCCCCATTCTGGATAGGCACTGGAGCTGGCCATAAGTCGCATGTGGAGTTGCTGAGTACCCTCTCCAAGCTCCGTCCGAGTGGCGAGCCGAAGTTGTAAGTGGGCGACCATGCCTATAACAGCGTGACATTCCGGCCTCACTGGCCGAACCGTCCCCTCCGTATAGCTGCGTGACAGCCTCACGCAGTGCTTCATGCACGGGTCGGGAAATCTACAAGTACCATCCAAGTCCTTGCATCATACCGCCGCCTTGCCTTTGCCTTTGCGACTCAAGGCAGGACAACTCATCTCTCAGCTGCTGATGCGACAAGGGAAGCCCCGATACGTCACTGCATGCTTCCTCTAGTCGGTTCATGCATTCACTCGTCCGTCGTCCTTAGTAACCAAGTTCATGACGAACAAAACGTCTGATCTAGCCCAAGCCGAGGCCAGGACGCACACATTACTGTGTCCAGCCACGGCTGTGACATCGGACTAGGCGCCATCTTCCAACGTAGACATCTATCCAAGCTTGGTTTCAGAACCACGAACACCGCCAAAGTTTGCATTGAAGGCGAAGTTCCCAAGCCCAACCCTGTGGCTAGCATAAAGATAATCGGAAAGGCACCGAGGTTGCTTTCATACCTGATTCGCATCCGCTCTCTACTCACTTGATACTGTTTCCGGGCCTCCTCGGCCAGCGAAGCACGCAACCGTTCGTTTCGCCTCCTTTCCCAGGCTTTCTTCCCACGTGAGCTCAAGGGAGGATCATCGCATGAGTCGGCCAGTTGGCGACGAACCACTGACAAGATGGGACCAATGGCCACTGACAACAAGCACCCATTTTGGGGTTATCCGGAGCCTTTGAAAGGGTGAGTTTGGATAGACGTTGGGATACTCCCAGCATGTGGCCATGACCTGTTTTTCAACTCCAGCATCGCCCATCGAGGTCCAGATAGATGACTGATACATCTTCGCAGACCCAACAAGCCTTACAAAGTTGAGCACAAGCGAAATCCGGCCTTGCGAGGATGGGTTCTGGTGCCGTCTGCGTACTTGATGGAGCGTGTCCGGCCGCTGCGTGAGATTGTGTGGGCCAACGCTGGATTCGCAGCTCTTCGCAACATGAGGGAGGAAATTGAGATTTACGAGCCGTTGCATGATCCCACGGTGGTTCCGCTGGACCACAAGCTCCTCTTTCCCGATGGCAACGGCAACGCCAGTGGCAACGGCAACGGACTTTCGCTGGAGAATGGTAATGGGGCCGGACACACGCGCTCGATGGCAGACCAGTCGGTCCCCTCCTCCGCCACGCCTTCGAAACCGCTGTCCTTAACCAGTTACTACTCCGCCGCCACGTACCGCAACCTCTACCTAACCGGCGAGCTCACGCCAACGGATGTCGCCAAAGCCATCCTGCCCCTCATTCGCCGCGACATCGAGCCCAAAGGCCCGCAGCACTTGTACTTCTTCGAGAGCAAAGCCACCCTCGTCCTGCAGGCCGCCGAGGAGTCCACGCAGCGCTACCGCGAGAACCGCACCCTCGGCCCGCTCGACGGCGTTCCCTGTGCCATCAAAGATGAGTACGACCTCGACGGCTACAAGTGCTGTCTCGGCTCAGTCAACGACTACACCGCGCAGCTCCGCGACAACGACAGCATTACGTCGTGGTGCGTCAAGAAGCTCCAAGCCGCCGGCGTCATCATCGTCGGCAAAACAAGCATGCACGAGTTCGGCCTCGACACCACGGGCAACAACCCAAACTACGGCACGCCGCGCAACCCCTTCCACGCAGACTACTACACGGGCGGCTCGTCCAGCGGCACCGGCGGCGCCATCGGCATCGGGCTCATCCCCATCGGCCTCGGGTCCGACGGCGGCGGCAGCATCCGCATCCCCGCGAGCTACTGCAACGTCTTCGGGCTCAAGCCGACGCACGCGCGCGTGAGCTTCTGGCCGAGCGAGAACCACAGCAACACGTGCGCGGTCAACGGCCCGCTCGCCGCGGACATGGAGTCGCTCGCGACCATGTTCGAGGTCATCGCCGAGCCGCACCCGTCGTCGCCGTTTGCGTTCCCGACCGTGCCGCGCGTGCCGCCGGCGCAGCGGATGTTGGAGGCGGCCGGCGTGGGGCGGCCCAAGGTGTTGGGCGTTTGTAGGGCGTGGTTTGAGGATTGTGCGCCTGCGGTGCGGCAGCTGTGCCAGAAGATGGTGGATGATCTCGTGGCGAAGGAGGGGTATCGCGTTGTGGATGTTGAGATTCCGTATTTGCGGGAGGGCCAGATGGCGCATGCCATGACGGTGTTGACGGACGCCAGCACATTGTTGCCCAAGTTCGGGAACTTGACGTGGGCGAATCGGTAAGCTCGACCTTTCCACTGATCTCCCACTCTCTCGTGTATACCTCTGACCCACGAAAAACAGCATCCTCCTCTCCCTCGGCCGCACCACCCCCGCAACAGACTACCTCCTCGCGCAAAAGCTCCGCCGCTGCCTCGGCCAACACATGTCGCACCTCTTCGCCACGCACCCAGGAATGCTCCTCATCACGCCCACGACCGCCTGCGCCGGGTGGCGCATCCTCGGCGCGACCGCCGAGCTGCGCCGCGGCGTGTCGGACGGCGACCGCACCGTCGAGAGCATGCGGTACGTGTGGCTCGCCAACTTCCTGGGCCTGCCGTCGATCAGTGTGCCCGCGGGGTACGCGGCCGTCGACGCGAAAGGCGCGGGTCTAAGTGTTGCTGGGGAGAAGGGGGCTGGGGGCAAGATGCCGGTGGGGCTGATGGCGACGGGCGAGTGGGCGGGCGAGGAGGCGTTGGTGCGGTTTGGGGTCGAGGCCGAGAGGGCCGGCGCGGAGTGGCGGGAGAGGCCTGGGAGTTGGGTTGATGTTGTGGAGTTGGCGCGGAAAGAGGCGAAGAGGGAGGGTTGAGGGGTGGGTGGGCTTTGGGTTTTTTGGCGTGGTTTTGGCTTTGATGTCCGGGCTTTACAATCCTTTGTCAATTGCGTAGTGCGATACTTGGGTCTGACGACAAGAGGCGCTGGCTTCTGCTTGGGTTGGACATTTTGCTGCTTTTGTTTTTGGGCTGAAGGATATACCACATACCAGATGTGCGCAAATCGCGGAGCAATTACTGCGACGACAGGTCTACCTACATACACACTCCCTCAGACATACGAGATACTCTTTAGACAGCGGATGAAAATAGAAACATACCCATAGATAAGGCCAACGCCGAGCAAACGGCGGGCGTGCTGGAACCCCTCAAGAGGTCGATTACAACGGTGTAAAATCACACATTACCCACATAAGTGCTACCTCACCACAATAGTATGATTCCCTCCCATAACATCACTCACCAGCACCATATCAAACACCATCCCCGTACTCCGCGCCCACGTCGTCTCCCTCACCTTCCCATCTACAAACACACTCGGCTTCACGCCGTTCACGCTCACCGGCAGTGTCAGCGACCCCACCGTCCCCACGGGCGTGCTCACACTCGCCACCACCGACCCATTACCCGCGCGCGCCCAACTCGCCTGAAACCTGCCCAAGCTCGTCATAAACCCGCCCTCCGCAAACGTCAGATCCCCATACTGCGGCGCAAAGCTCCACGCACTGCCCACGCGGCCCGTCACCGAAAGCCCCAGCACGAACTCCGTCAGCGCCGACGTCGGGCCCGAGCTCCAGCCGTGCGCGTGACTCACGTAGCTGCTGTCGTAGCTATACCCGCGCGCGGCGCGGTACCCGAACGACCCATCCGTGAGGTAGCCCTCGATGACCGTGCTCTGCGAGCCATTCGCGTTGTTGAGGTACCACCCCCAGCTCGTGCGGATGAGGTCCAGCGCGCGCGCCGTCTGCCCCGCGACGAGGTGCGCCTGGATCTCGAAGGAGCTGATGAATGGCGAGATGTTCCCCGGCAGCTCGGGCGTCTCGGCACCGATGGGCGTCCAATTGTCCGTGAGGCGCGTGGAGATGCTCTGCGCGGCGGCGCTCTGCGCGTCGACGAGGCCGAAGAGGATGGACATGGAGTTTGCGTCTTGCGGGTGCAGGGTGGTGGCGGTGGCGTTGTCGCGGAAGGCGCCGTAGCTGGCGTCGTAGCAGTGCGCGAGGGTGGCGTTTTGCAGCGCGACGGCGCGGCTGGCCCAGAGCGTGCTGTTGGCGGTGTCGCCGTTCCAGGTGGCGAGGTCGGCGCCCGTGTTGAGCGTACGGTAGAGGATCATCTGCGCCTCGGTCATGTTGAAACTGACGGTGAGGCGGGCCCAGTCGCGCACGCCCGAGACATTAAGCAAGCCGCCCGGCTCGAGGACCTTGCCGTAGATGAAGTCCATGGCACGGAGGTAGCTCGCGTAGTTTTGCGCGAGAAAGGCCGTGTCGTTGGTGTACAGCACGTAATTGTACGTGCCGATCATGGTCCACATGTGGTACGTGTCGCTGCCTTGTTGCAGCAGCGGAGGCCCGGCTTCGGGGAATGAGCCGTCGGCGTTTTGGTTATTATACATGACCTGCAGGGCGTTCCTGACGGAGTCGAGGTCGCCGACGCTTACGAATGTCGAGGGCACTGCTACGCCCATGTCGCCGGGCCATACGGCGCGGTCGCGTTTGGCGCCGTCGACGATGATGGTGTCGCCGGGCCCGAGCACGCCGTCGTTGTCCCAGCCGACCGAGTCGAAGGGTACGCGCCGCCCGAAGTCAACAGGTACTGCGTTGGTCTGCAGAGTATACGCGCCAGAGTACCAGATGCGGTTGAGCAGGCTGTCAGAGCTGTAGAAGTAGCCCTGATACGCGCGCAGGTTCGACCACGTTGGCTGAAAGCCGATCTCCAGCTCGATGGATGACAGGTCGACCGAGGACGAATTCGAAATTAGGAAGAGCGTCAAGTAGCGGAATCCTCCGCGAAGCTTCGAGTCGGGCATGGTGTAATCGACCAAGCCGGGGCCTGTGAAGTTGGAGTAGATGGCACCATCCGGGCCCACGAACTTGCCGTTCGAGGAGTCGGACCATTCTCCCATCCAGTTTTTCGCCTCGGTGAAAGCAAGCCCTACGGAACCTGAACCACTCCCAGTGGCCGTGTAACTGAGGTGGACGATGCCACCAACCTCCTTGCCGAAATCGAATACAAGCTGAGAGCCATTGCTCGCCAGGGTGGCCGAGTCGTTCCACGAGTAGAGAGTCTCGCCATTGCTGGCAGACAGGACGGACTGAGGCACCACGGAGCGGGAATCGGGCGCAAAGATCAGGCTTTCCCACTGTCCCGGAAACGCAGTCTCGGTGATGGTGCTGCAATTGGTGTTTCGCCAGCACGTGTCTCCGAAGACTGGTGCTGCGGCTATACAGCCAAGCAAGACGAGGCGCAACGACACCATTTTGGAGCAATGACAGGCGCGGGATGGTGCCTTGCAGGTCTTGGCTTCACGAAGGGGCTGCCATTGCTATATATACCGGGTACTTCCACCCTCGCCGCCGTGTCTGCTGGAAGTTTTTGGTGTTTGCCATTGGCTCGTAACGGCACCGTCGGCTCACGGCCGCAGGAACACAACTGAAGCTGCCAGGCTGCTCGGTGCATTGTGAGGACCGAGCTGCTAGTGATTTATCCGGAAGAGATTAGGCTTTGTGGGAAGTCTGCATCGCAGCTACGTACCCGCATACTGACGTTGAGGAGAAGGTTGGAGCACATTGAAAGTGGAGTGACAGAATCTGGAGAAAATCCCTGTCATTGCGGGGGGCAATCCACTTGGAATGAAGATCCGGGGGGCCCGCATTCTCGCTGGACTTGAGCCGAGACGCAGCCCCGGATTGCTTCTAGGGGACGATACAACCTGACCACGCGAGACCTTGGGACGACGGGCAGGGGGAGCAATACCACAGTATGTCGGTGACGGCCCATTGGACAATTGTGATGAGAAATCGTGTCCACGGATGCCACATTTGTTCGCAGTCCATAATGCTTCGCGTATTGCCAAACGCACCAGCAGTCCTCCGCCGGCTTATGCATAGCCAGCAGTGTTCCCTGCACACCGCAGAACACTTTCCCGTCTTAGGCTGGCTAATAACAAGATGCCGCATTGATCTTCGTGTAGGAATGACCGTCAGCGAAGGACATTGTCGAGATGCCATCTCGCGGTCTGCAAATCGGCCCATCGGGACGTCCACAAAGACTCAGCGACTTGTCCAGCATTTAGCGGCGTAGCTGTTCCAATAGACGCATTCAAGGACGAGAACTGGTCGACCGAACCGTAAGAAGTCGATGGGCAGCAATGCTCCTTGATACCATCTCACTCGAGGCCGCCTCCTTTCTGTATGCCGTTAGAAGGGAGCCCAAACTCAGCAATCGCTTGGTGAGGGCCTCGCCAGATGATCCATGCTGCTCAGTCGTGCCAGAGTGTCTTCGTTAGGTCGAGGCAGTGGCTCTACACCATCAGACAAGCAAAGCCACTTTAGCTACAGATGGAAGGTGTCGGTGACGTGTTGTAAGAACCTCATCGAGCCGCAAATCTTGCCCGAGGCAGAGACGAATGGGAAGAGAGTCTTTGAGCACCGTCAGCGTGCACATGCGATCCAGAAGTTGCTGTAGCCGGTACTGAGTCTCCTGTATTCGAGGAAACCCGTTCGATGCAGGTGCTGATCCATCCGTTGGTCGCCCCAGGCAGCAAAACTTCGGCCTCCGACCCAAGTGCATCAACTCCAAAACCTGATAGGACATCTCCAGTTCTGCATTGCTAGCCCGAGAAGACATGTCAGGCTTGACGATATGCTCGAAAAAGCGCAGTGTCGTTATTGAATTCTGGGGCCAGGTCGAGGGCCGCCCAGCAGCATATCTTCCCCAGCTGGACACTTGCCGTTAGAGCAGAGCACTTGCACGAGGTGTCCAACCCATTGCGACGCGTCACCGAGCAAAGCATATCTATCCCCTTTGGTCGGTGTCCCCGTCGTTACTGGCATGCCTAGTCTGGCGCGCACCTCTCAAAAGCCTCCGACTTCATCGCTGTGTCTGGGCCGATGTTTCCAGACAGCGGCAACGATTTCTGCGATCTCTGTAGTTGTGTCAAACTACCCAGGTGAGACAAGATAGAGCGCGTTGGAAAACGTGTGAACACAAGACATCCTTCAAACGATCATTGCCAGAGTGCAAAGAGGATATGCGAGCGCGGCGAGCAATTGTGACACTGGCAGAAAGAAGCACCGGTCAAGTGTTGGTAATGAACAAAGTCGTTGAGGCCCAAAGTCCACTCTGAAGAAGACCAAAGGCCCCGTTTTCGCTGCTTGGCTGCGGTGGCCACCGTAGAAGCGACTCGCGAGGCTGCCCAAAGATCCACCGACCGAGAGCAGCGCAAACGACAGCTGGCAGCTTCAAATTGTGATGACCTGCCGCCAGCCAGTCTGGTGGTCCAAAGAGGATCATGGCACAATCGAATCAGCCTTCGAAGCGCCGTTGGCGGAGTGCAAGTTAAATGCTGATGTGCATCAATGGTGCCTGGCCAAATCAGCTAGTGGCAGTTTTAGTGCATGTGAGAAGGAATGCGCGCCAAGCAGGCCTATGACAAGACTAGAGCCCCCCTAACACTCGTCCCTACGCCATGGGATTGGATCAATGCGGGCGCGGGCGGGCATACGAGCAACCTTGGAACGGGGTTCGAGTCCAACCTTGGAACTCCTGCTTCGCCTACCTACGTAGTAGATATCGAACGGGACATCAACACTCACTTTTGTCTACAGCCTCCTCTTGTTGCAGCACTGACCACCGCCAGTCTCAATGGTGCGTTACCAATGACTCCGACGTAGCCGGTTCCATTCCTTCTAGAAGCGTGCGTCGAAGATCATCCCCCCGGTCCTCTGAACCCCTACAGGCTACAGCCCGAGCCCGATTGCGACGGAGACACGCCGACTTGCACAGGACAATACGGCGAGGCCCACTCTCTTGCTCCTCTCCTGAATCGAGCCGAATCGCATCGCCTC
Organism: Plenodomus libanotidis; assembly: GCA_022609195.1. NCBI lineage: Eukaryota > Fungi > Ascomycota > Dothideomycetes > Pleosporales > Leptosphaeriaceae > Plenodomus > Plenodomus libanotidis. Next base: position 118,725 of record JAGKQA010000052.1, read on the forward strand.
ACCTGTACGGAAGCGACTTTGCCTTGCCTTGACCCTGACCCTCTCTCGATCCTCCTCTTGCTTCTGCTTCAGCTTCCACTGCTGCGCGACAAGGACTTCCTCTTCACCGACGACATCCGGCTCCTGATCCAAAGATCCCAGTCCGTCACCCCGCCCCATGAACCACCGCGACAGGCAGATTCTGGGCCTTGAGTAGACTACACCTCCAACACGCGAGCAGGGCGTGTTAAAGGGGGGGCGCACAGCTGGCTTCGCAACGGAGGCGATCGAGGCCTCTCCTCGAGCCCAGATGATGGTGTGTACCTGTGTTCTCCTCCTCCACCTTGTGCTCCCGGCATGCGGGGATTTGTGTTTCCAATCCCACGCTGTCTGGCAGCGTGAGCCACGCGAGCCACGCGAGCAGCCTTGTCTCGTATATAGATCTTCATTGGGCCCACTACCACTAACACATGCTACCAACTTGACCAGACCACATCTAGGCCTCGCGATGCTGGCGGCAGCTTTGCCAGCCGCCGTGCCCACGCCAACACACTCTCCATTTCCGATCCAAACCATCATGTCACCGAGGCCATAGGCACCATGTACGGCTCCGACGACTCCGACTCCGACTCCCACGAGAACCGGAAGAGCCGTCCCTTGAGCTTTCTAGGCTACGGAGACGAGGAATTACCAAGTCGACACAAGAACCAGGAAGACTCGCACAGTCACGATCCACGACAGACACTACACCGCTCGCACACCGACAATTCTTATCTAGCAACACATGATGCCGACGCAACTGCCGCCGCCGGCAGCGATCACTCCCTCCATACGTCCAGGATGCCAATGCCACCGAGGAGCGCGTCCTACGAGAATACGCCTTTGTCGCCAGGACCCGCATCGCCAGCCCTCTCGCTACGAGATGTCCAGGCCGCAGAGGGCGCAATGATGACTGATATCGTGAACGCCAGCGATATTGCCCAGGAGATGAGCAACCTGCAGGCTCTACGGCGGATGTCCATGGACGTGGGCATTGGCAACCACGGCGATCCGGACCTCATGCCTTTCCAGGGAATCATTCCCATTCCGTCGATAGCTCCCAACGGCGAAGATGACGAGGCCGATCCTTCTCGACTGCTCTGGGTGCCCGCCAATGTGCACCCAGAGCTAGCGCCGGAGCAGTTCAAAAGCTTTTTGGAAAGGAGAGTCAATTCGATGAAGAGGATGTCCGGCGAATCGATGCTTTCCAGTGACGGTCTACAGCGGAGCGATTCCTTCGGCGGGCTCGGTAGTTTGCGCCGGACAAAGTCGAAGCTCTCTCGCCAGATCAATACGCGCCAAGGCGATGACTACGTGGATGGGGCTGACAGACTCGAACGGCAAAAATCCATTAATGGCTATGCGACACCGGATATTAGTCTGGATGAGCTCGTCAACGATCCGGCCAAAGCCATACAAACTCTGACGCAAGAAGCTCTAGAAGGGGGAGGCTCAAACGATGTGATCCTTCCTGTTGCGCCCGGCATGGGATTGAGGCGATCGACACGCACACAGTACCGGAAAAGCGGGAGCATGCGCTCGGACAGACCTTCAATCTCGAAACGCGCCAACAGACTGCCAGAGACGCAGGAAGAACCGACGCCAGCGTTACTGATTGTCGAAGAGCCTCTTGGGAATGCGTCATCCCATGTACAGGCTGAGCCAACGCCCGCCGAGAACTTCTCCCGACCCACCAAGTCTGTCAGAAGGCAACAGCCATTTTCAAGAGAAGCGCCTCAGATCGAGCTGCCCACTGAGAACCCTCTCGACCTGCAGCCTCAGCACGACCAACCAAGTCACGGCAGAAATAACTCGGAAATAGAGGACAATGAACGGTCGTCTGAGACCGCCCCTCGTATCGAGCAGCCTGACGCTGGGAGACCATACCCAGAACGATCATCTTCGCAAAAGTCTCGAGTTCCAGACCCGCAAACATCGCCAGCACCGCAACAGCAAAGACTGGAGCAACGGACCTCTGTTCGAAGTAACAAGAAGCCGCCTCTTGGCCGACAAGGCATAACACCTGCGCCACTCGACAATGTCCCAGGAAATGCGATCAATACAATGAATGATATCACTGGGGCTCCAGCTATGCCGGGCGGCATGCATTCCTCGCGCACCGATAATCTTACGTTAATACCAACATTTACAGAATCCGACAAAAAGAAGCACAGGGACAGTGATAATGAGTCGACCAAGTCAAGCAGTAGTTGGAAGTGGTTCAAGAGCGAAGATAAGAAGAAGAAAGAGAAGGAAAAGGACAAGGACAAGGACAAGGACGACCAGTCGAGGAGGGCCAAACTGACGAAGCCCGTCGACAAGTCGCATGAAAATGCCCGCCTCGATGTCCTCCAGAGCGCAGTGGATGTTGTCGTTACGAAAGGCAGAGAGAGTCTGCTCTTGGACCGCGACACTGTCGACAACAAATTGCAAGAGGAGCGCAAGAAGGAAAGCAGCCGAAAGTCGAGTGAAAGCAGGAAAGAGAAAGAGGGCTTCTTCGGCTCGATCTTCGGAGGCAAGAAGAAAGAAAAAGACACCTCCAGCCGGAAACAGCTCCGGCCGCCCTCGCCCGAACCGCCGCCGATGCGCCAGCTCCGGCCCGACGTCGACTACCCGTATACGCGCTTCCCGATCCTCGAGGAGCGCGCCATCTACCGCATGGCTCATATCAAGCTCGCCAACCCCAAGCGCAACTTGCTGTCGCAGGTGCTTCTTAGCAACTTCATGTACTCGTACCTGGGCAAGATCCAGGCGATGCACCCGCAGATTCAAGTACCCGTGAGCCCGCAGCAGAAACGCCTCGAGGAGGAGCGTCGTCGTCAGCAGGAGGAGCAGCAGCAGCAAGCGTACATGGAACAGCAGATGCAGCAGCAGCAGCAGCAGGACCAGAACAGCATCGACCAGTACAACTTTGATTACCACCGGGTTAGCAGCGACCAGTTTTCTTTGTCACCTTGATCTCTACCAACGCTATTTGCCCTTCACTGTCATTTCTCATGTCTTGAAGCAAGAAACGCGCATTATTCTTAATTCTGACCCGTGATACCAGTCTTCAAGCCAGTACGGTGACTCGGAAGGTGAATACGTCGATGAAAATGGCGAGCCCTTCGACTACGACCAGGGCCAGGGCGGACACGGGTATGAAGGCCAGCGAGGCGGGCAGAACGGCGGCGGTGGTGGGTATGGATACGGACAACACGACGCGTACGGCCAGCAGCAACAGCATCACCAGCAGCAGGGGTATTACGATGGCCACGACCCTCAACGACAGCAGGATGACGACGAGATGTGGTGAAAGAAAAGAAGGGAGCATAATTTAGCAATGGGAGCAGCATAGCGGGCAGGGAGGAAGGAGTAGGGGCTGGCTCCGAAAGACGTTTTTGCTATCTACATAGTAATCTCGGCATAAGCATGGCGTTCTTGTTGTGGATGTTGTCGGGTGGCTGGCTAGCTGTGTGCAGTCGCTAGGAGGAAACACTGGTACTGACTGAAGGTCTAGGGGATTTCAGAGAAACCTCCCTGTTCTATATCTTCTATAAAGGTATATATATGGCTTTCTACTCGAAATATTCGTATATGCCACGCAAAGGCATGATAAGGACAATAGAGAACTATGCAACTATACCAAGCTAATCACTAGTTTTCTGGACCATGAAGAACTAGGGCCTAACCTTTACGCAACGAGTTAGAGGTATTCTTGAAATAAAGTGTAACAGCAGGTTCTTGACAGAAGCATGCGAGCAAGAACATGGGGCGCTGCGTTTCCATACTGCCCTTCCGACCTTCCACTGGGCTGAAGATATCGATGATATCCATATATATATATCGAGATCTAATGTTTGGCTGCTTCTGCCCAACGTGTCATTCAGGCGGCTGTACAGAAGTAAGACATTGTCGTTGTGATCCTTGCTGACCCGTGCGCAAGATAAAAGTAATGCGCTAGTCCCAAAGAGGCAAAATGTGTGGCGTCGAGTGTACAGTTCAGGCGCGAGGAGCTAGGGACCGTGAAGCATAGATTTCCACGCGAAGAAGGGAAGGAGCAACGACCACACTGCCCAGCATCGCCTTTGTTGTCGCCTAAGCTCACCTCCGTCGAAGCATCCAGCGCACGACTTAAGCCTCCTCACGACCTGACTCACCACGATCTCTTCCAATCTACACAGCCCTGCAGGTCGATTGCCGACTTTGACTGCAGTCCGCCGTACCCACGCCCCACAGTTTTTGGCATCGAGAGCCTCTACTTTCGCGATCAAGCCAGACCACTACTGGAACCAACAAGTGAACCACCCTTCCATTGACCCACGACCAGCCGACCGCCTCGCCAAACCGACTGTCTTTCAACGCCGATTACAAGCTGCAGCTTCTGCAGACGCGACTTCACAGACCCAGCCAAGGTCCAAGCTCGCGCTCCCATCGGTCTCCTGCAGCACGTCGAGCTCAGCTTGCATCCACCACCTGCACAACGAGCACTCCGATTCGAAGACCTACCACCCGCTCGGCTTTCGTCTTACCTCTTGTCCCTCATCTGCCTTGAAATGGCCAACGTGAGCTCCTTTTACAGTTCCTAAATTGTCCTGTCTTGAGTTTTGCGAAAGCTATCCCTGCATCCCCCCGTTGAAATCATCTCAACTTCACCTCGACACGTCCCTACTTCTCTTCCACCCTCCACCACAACTACCCTCTCTTCCTCCACCTCCACCTCAAACTCCCGACTCCAGCCTTCGCATCCTTCGACTCTTCCCCCTATTTGCGCATTCTCTGTCTCGTCTCCTCAAGATGGCTAGTGACGGCAGAAACATGGGCGCCTGGCGCAACGGCGCACCTGCACCTGTTCCTCAACAGAACAATGGCTCACACTTCAGACGCTCGCAGCAACCCCCTCGCCACTACTCTCAGGGTGGCTACATGCCTAACGGTGGCGGTGGCCCTGCCCACCAGCAAATGCCAGCTCCTGGAGCTGTCCCTCTCCTGCCCAACCAAGGTCGTGTTATCGACACTGGTTCCATCCGCATTCTCTGCGTGGCTGATGTTCGCGGTAAGCATGCCTCAAGCACTCCTTTGCTGTCGCAAACCTGCTAACTATCTGCGTCGTACAGGTCACCTTCGATCCCTGAACGAGCTCGCAAAGAAGGCCCAGGCCAACTACATCATCCACACTGGCGACTTTGGTTTCTACGACGAGTCGTCCCTCGATCGCATTGCGGAAAAGTGAGTCGATATTTGAGCAAGAGCTGAGCACTATGGAGCGTTCGACTGACATGAGCGGCTCTTACTAGGACCCTGAAGCACGTGGCCCAGTACTCTCCTCTTATATTGGAAGATGTGAAGAAGGGCATTGCCAATGGTGGACCAGGCTCCGTGAAGCAGCGGTACCGCCCCGACCAGCTTCCTCTCTCTGAACTGCCTCTGTTCGTCACACCAAACCAAGGCAGCCCCGTTTACGAGCTCGAGATCCCTGTCTACACTGTATGGGGCGCTTGTGAGGATGTTCGCGTCCTGGAGAAGTTCCGCTCCAGGGAGTACCGCATCAAGAATCTGCACATTATCGACGAGGCCCAGTCTATGCTGCTCGAGGTCGCCGGTGTGAAGCTGAGGCTGTTGGGTCTTGGTGGCGCGGTCGTGATGCACAAGCTGTTCGACAACGGAGAAGGACGCACGACCATCGCAGGTGGACAGGGTACTATGTGGACCACACTATTGCAGATGGGCGAGCTGGTCGACACCGCGAACCGCGTTTACGATCCGACTGAGACCCGTGTCTTCGTCACACACGCCTCCCCTGCCCGCGAAGGTATCCTGAATCAGCTGTCGGTCAACCTCAAAGCGGACTTCTCCATATCAGCTGGCTTGCACTTCCGTTACGGCAGCTCTTACAACGAGTTCAGTGTCAACCCTACCCTGGATCACTACCGTGGTAAGCTGGCTGCTAGCAAGGCCTCATTCAACGACGTGTGGGAGACGGTCAAGGCAGAGGTGGAGCCCGCTATTCAGGCAAATGACTCACAGCAGAGTCTACTGAAGAATGCTCTGGCAGTGGTCGAAAAGATGCCTTCCCAAGCAGCTGGTGGCAACCCGTTCGGCAGCTCTGGTGGCAACCCTACCCTAGGCCAGGTCGACGAGAGTGCTTTCAAGAACATGTGGAACTTCAACCTCGCGGATGCTGCGTTTGGCTGGCTGGTGCTGGAAATACAGGATGGTCGCATTGGTACGGAGATGAAGGCTCAGGGCTTCAACTTTTCTCACCGCGGCGCAAAGCAGACCGTGGGCGGTCCACCGGCCGCACCCGTCACCACAGGCCCTCCCGTTGGCCCTGCTCAGTCACAAGCTGCTCCTCAGCAGCGCCAGCCCCCTACAGGCCCGGCGAAGCCCTCGCCTGCTCCCGTTGAGAAGAAGGCGCCCACCCCGGTCGCTGATATCAAGGACAAGGAGAACGACAAGTCTGCGGCCGCTAATGGTAACGCTCACGGACCCGATCGCTCTGCAGCCTCTCCGGCACCTCCGAAAGCCAGCGACATCATTGGACTCTTCGTCATGAACGCTGGGTCTACGACAGATGACGAATTGCGGAAACTGTTCACGGAGGCGGACCAGTCAAAGGTTCAGGAGATACACAAATGGGGCCAAGCTAACAAGGTTGTGCAATTCAAGTCTGCAGATGATCGCGATGGTGCACTTGAGCGGCTGCCCGAGGAGAACAAGACCAGCAACGGTGACCGAACCAAGCCTCTCTTCAAGCTCTTTACACCTCGAGGCAACGCTGGAAGGGACTTCACTCCACGCACAGGCAACGCAGGCACATGGGGCAGCAGCAGAGGCGCCTCATCGGCCGCGGGACGTGGAAGTGGCTACCAGAGCAGCGGCGCCGGCGGCACTGCTAGCGACAGTGAGGGAGCCGGTCGTCGCGGTGGACGTGGTGGCCGCGGACGCGGCAGTGAGCGTGGTGGACGCGGTCGAGGCCGGGGTGGTCTCAAGGGTGATGCGAGTGGCGGTAACAACAGCCCTGCTCCGGCGGCCGCCACACCTGCGCCGGCTGCCGAGTCTTAGATCCCGCTATTACGGAATTCTTGGTGAACTTGCGAGCCGACATTATCGACTCCAAACGATTGAATGGTGGACATAATTTGGGACACCCGTAGACGACATACGGAAAGAGAACGTTAAGACCTGGTCACGGCCTGTCTCTCTCTCTTCACTCTTACTATCACATGGCACATTACTTGCACAGCATTCTCTTGCTTTGCGGAGCAGAGCAAAAGAAAAGGATTTCCGAATCTCGCGGTTGAGCCCGGAATAGGCTATTCATTTGACTGTGTTTAGGGCCAGGGTTTACCGGGGGACGTGTTTGTGTTGCGACGGGAGGTAAATTCCACCCTTTCAACGTGGACGTGCGAGAAAAAGGGCGGAACAGGGAGGATGAGGAACAAATGGGGGGGGGGCGTAGTGCCGCACTTTTCTTGTGCACGGAATTATTTGGAGTTCTTTCACTCTACATAGTAGCTTTGCAGCACAATCCCGTTTGTTAGGCCATGCTGTCCACTTGCTGATGGTAGAATTTGCCGCTGACTGCTGATATTTGTAGAGAGTTTGGGGTTCTAGAATGGGAGATGAGAATATTATTTGCATGGGACTATTCTCGGGACCTGCGGCGCCCAACCATAGAGCTTGATCGTGAACCTTGGAACGTCCTGTCGCCCTGACTGCTCTGTCGTAAAGGTCCTGTTACGGGCGCTACAGTGTGGGACCATGTCAGATCCAAGAGCATGCTCAGGTGTGTTGTCTTGTACTTGAAGTGCAGAGAGACCAGATGGCTTGCAACACATTAGCTTTGTTGCTCTTTGAATTGCAGTCCATATGCACCATTTGGTGTGGAGCCTGGGAAAGACTCAGGCCACGAGGCCACAGGGCTACGACCTCTTCTGCATAGGGCTGGCTATGTGGGCGGCTTTAGGAATCCACTTGTAGCCATGTGCATCTTGGTAACCTGCCGTGAGAGTACGTTGCCCTGGTACACCGCTTAATCAGCACGTGTGTACACAATTACTCGCCCCAGAATCGAAAATACTCACGTCCTCGATCGTGTCTTTCATGACATAGCGGATGATTGTGACCTGTTCAGTCTGCCCGAGCCTCTGGGATCGTCCAAAGGCCTGTTGTTCCAACGACGGATTCCACTGTGGCTCAAGAGGATAGATGCGTGACGCAACAGCTAAATTCAGTCTGACGCGAACCGCGTCACAATTAGTGCCAGACGGTCCAAATTGTTCCGGGAGGACTTATTGGTGAACTCGCCCAACCGCTCCGGTGCCAAGCGTCATGAGCAGAATGCCGTGTCCGTTGTGAGATCGAAACTCGGCCAGGATTCGTGAGCGCTCACTATGAGCAACGGAGCCATGAATGAAGTCAGAACGCATGTTCCGGGCGAGAAGCATGTCCCCAACGAGATCTAGTGTCTTCTTCCAGTATGAAAAGACGATACTGCCCCACGCAGGTCAGCTGATTTGAACTCCTTGTTATCACGTTCATCACCGACCTTTTGGTGTGCATGTGCTGAGAGACATCATCGACAAAAGTTACCAGTTTGGACGGCAACTCCGTCAGATCGCTTGGTGACAACTGTTCCACAAATTCGGGAGCTCTGACCTGTCTCAAAACGTTTTCCAACGTCGTGTCCGCCTCGCCAGCTGCGCACGCTGGACATGTCTGGTGTTTCGGCAGCGCTTGGTTGAAGCACGACCGACAGGACAAGTGCGTGCACGGTGAGACTACGCAGCCACCGTTGGTATCAGGCCGGTCATTGATGCTGTAAATGGCCCTAGAACAGAAGACACAGTTTGCTTCGTCGTTTTGCTGCAGAAGATCCAAGCATCCTCGAAATCATTCTCAGCAGCCGTGCTAGAATAAATGCAGCCATGGTTGCAGAAAAGACGCAGCTTCAGGATAGCTTGGAATGTGATCGGCGCTGAGCTTTCTACATGACCACTCGTTCGCAGGTCAATGCGCCTCGAGATGCGATCCAAGATGTCATCATAGACTCGCCTTTCCTTGGGAGTGAATAGCAACCCTCGCAGTTCAGTAACGGGTTCTGGCAAACCCACTGCACTTCTGGTGCGACGCAGACAAATCGAGTCTAGAAGGAGACGAGTCTTCTTATATCGGTGGCGAACATCGGCTGCATCGTCCTGCGTAATGTACTTGCGGAACATGGTGGGATTGTCGAGCAGTGGGACTCGAAGGAACCCAACGAGGGAACTGAGGTCTTCTCATGAGTTTTGAATTGGTGTTCCAGTGAGGCACCAGCGTCGGTTGGATGCGAGACTGGCGACAGCCTGGAATTGCTTTGTGGCTCTATTTCGAACATCGTGCGCTAGAATATGCTCCATGTCAGACAGCTACCTAGGAGAGACTCATGTCCTCGAGAGGCTCTTACCTTCGTCGAGAATGACTCTGAACCCTTCGACAGTATCCAAGATGCGTAGTGTCGAAGCGCGGGTAGTTTGTAACTCAGCAACAATTGTCTCATAAGTGGTAATTACGATGTCGGATTGAAGACAACGGTGTGCCCAATCTTGGCGCCCAGATCCATGGTATTTGAACACAGAAATGTAGTCTTGCTTGACATGCCTGTGTTATGTTTGAACCAAGTTGACTGTTAGCTGCACAGTACTCGTAAGTACTTGGGAGGGAGATTGTGGCTTGATAGCCGCTGCCCGCCTTTGTACCTCTTTGAGCCAGCTATCGATCAAAACTTCAAAATATGACATTCAGTTACCTAATTAAGCGAAGAGATATCAAAAGCATCGACAGCAGCAAGGATTTGAACGTACTTGAGAACGGGACAACGACGAGGGTCGCCTTGGATCTTGTTGGCCCACAGGACCAAGAGCGGATCCGATGTCTCTTTGTTAACCAAGATGATGGTCCCTCACGACGAGATTTGTCGGGACTGATCAGTCTAAAGATAGAGTCTCATGATAGAGCACAACGACAACAACAACAAGGATATTGTGAGCTTTGCGATCTCCGAGTCCAGGCGCATTCCACAGGAAATTGATCTTGATGTATCACTCACGGCGAATACTGCCACCAAAATACACACCGTGACAGAAGGTATATCAATGAGATTTCTCGTTGTAGTTGGGGACCAACTTGGAAGGGGACTTCCCCATTCTTTTCTTAATGCTCATCTAATTCGCAGGTGAATTCCTGTTGGCAAGACTTATCGTGTCCAACTTGATGGATCAGGTAGACGCAGAGCAGATAGGTATCGAGCTTGAGGATAGGAATTTGCCAAAGAAGCTAGACGATGCGTAAGTCACCAACTTCCCGAGGTTCGCTTGCTAGGTCGCTTTAACCATAGGGCATGCATAGTTACTTCCGAATCCTCTCCCGCATCTTTGATCAGTCCTCAGAGCCTCGAAGAGAAGCAACGCGAACTCTCATGCCATGGCTTATCTGCGCAAAACGCACTTTGAAATGGCATGAAATACAATGTGCCAAGGCCATAGATGTGAATTGTCAGAGTATCGACTGGGAAAAGAAGCGTTTCCGTGTTAGTGCGAAGGATTTGTGCGGATCACTTGTTGAAGTCCGGGATGATGGGACAGTTGATTTCGTACACAACACAGCAAGGGTGTAAGCACTTGTTTCCCACAAGGTCATGGACCAGTGCTAATGTTGAAGACCAGCTTCGTTGGATCCGTACGCTGCGCGAGTATTGAAGCAGCCGCAGCACATTTGTCACTTGCATCACTCACCATCGACTTACTCAATATTTTCCTTCGAAGGCATGTGTACAAACGTTGCAGAGCATGGCATTTGAAGCTGGCTTCAACGGCCAGTCGAAGACTGCTGTCAAGCATCAAGTCAGCTGCAACTTAGTTGATTATCGAAATCAACGGCGCGGAGTACAGAAGGTGAGATAGACAGAGACTTACTAAGGAGCAGAATGCCAGGTAGACCACTCGCATGGCAAGGCTGCGTTGTGCAATTCTGCCCCCACTTCCCTGCAGGATCACTGACAGTGCTGCCAACGACACATAGAGTCAGTCAATACACGAGAGAAAGGGTGGGCGAGGCTCGGGCGCTAGGCTGGGAATGGGAGGAAAGGATGCTGTTTTCATTTTCTGGCTATCACCCTCATGCCTTCTTTTCAACAGGCTTCATGCCCTTCCAGATAGCTGCCACACCGCCAGTCAGCTCCTCGTAGCCCTTGCCGCCAACGACGAAGCCCGCGTCCACGATCATGTCCCTAAAGTCCTCTTGGCTCGGGAACCGCTCAATACTCTCAACCAGGTACTGATAGCTGTCGCGATCGCCCGCCACCAATTGGCCGATCAGCGGTATCGCCGCAAAGCTCCACCTCTTGTACACCGCATTAAACAAGGGAAACCTATCCACCTTTGCAAACTCCAGCACGGCAAGGACGCCGCCAGGCTTCAATACACGATGCGCCTCACGTAACGCACGCGGGATGTCGCTGAAGTTGCGGATGCCGAACGCCACCGTATATAAGTCTACCGAATTGTCGAGGACGCCCGCTGTGCGCAGGTCCTCGGCATTGGCCTCGAGAAAAGAGAGGGCGGCTTGTTGGGAGGCGGGGAGTTCGAGAGAGCGTTGCTTGCCGACGGCAAGCATGTCTGGATTGATGTCGGATATTGTCACGCGGACGTTGGGGTTCGCGTTGAGGTTGTGTGCGTGGGCGAGGTGGCGGAAGGCGATGTCGCCGGTGCCACCGGCTATGTCGAGGATGTGTTGTGCTGGTGGTTGTGAGGTTGCGGAGGGGGCGTGGAAGCCTGGGTTGAGACTTGAGACGTAGTGATCTCTGTTGAATAGCGCAATCAGCATGAAGAAAAGCCACAAAGCAGGACAGGACGTGGTGCCTACTTCCATACGCGATGCCAGCCAAAGGACATCAAGTCGTTCATGCGGTCATAAGTCTCCGCAACGCTGCTGAAGACGCCCGCCACGCGCTGCGTCTTCTCCGACTCGGTCACTGTCTGGAAACCAAAGTGTGTTTCGCGGTCTACTCTGCCCTTCGCATTCGTGGTCGCATTTTCACCGCTGCTCGTCGCGGGATCGCGCGCCGCGTTCGTCGATGACAAGGTTCGTATTATCCCCTGCGCGCACCGTCGCTGTGCACCTCCCGAGCGCAGACACCTCCTGCCAGTCCTCAGGATATGTTGTGCGGCAGCCATCGCGTTCGAGTACAGTCGTGCGACTGCTGGTAATTCTTGCAAGACGAGTGGTGATGTCGTCGAAGTCAAGCCAAAATTGTCTCCGTAGGAACAGGGGTGGGCCCCTGCTGCCGATCCGGTCCCGCTTGCCGGCGAACCTTGTTTAGACGACCGTGGTCGCATCGCGCTCTGCGCGTTTGGCCTGTGCCATGTGCGCCGTGAGAAGGTGGATACAGCCGCGTGCTTGGAAGGCTGTGATGATTAGGACTATGGTGATCAGGACGACTGTGATGATGATAGCGGTGTTGTTGTCAATCATTGTGAAGTTCTGCGAAGCGGAGATGGCGACCTGAATGTTGTAGATGCGACTGGGAGGGCGAGACTGGTGCAGATTGATGTAGAAGCGTGATGAACGGAACTTCTCTTTTGGGTCGCCAAAGGTTCCTGTGACCACGGGTAAGACGGGCGTCAGATAACCAGGTCGAATTACAAGTCGAATGCAAAGCGTAAAGCGAATATGAAGGTTGTTTGTCACGGGCGAGCAAGGGTCGGAACCTATGTGGCTTTCACATACAGTCTGCACCTACGATATACTTTCCTTCACAGCTTTTCTGTTTTTGAGCTACTTCTCACTTAGCCTCTCAAACAATACTGCTCATCTTGATATCAAACATGACGGGCCTCGTGGTGGCATGATGCTCTCTAGCATCCATCTTTTGGAACCACTCAGCCAGCTCAGGGTATTGTCCCTTCCAACCTTCCATACTCCCAGAAAAGTCAAGCTGTCCAACAGTGCACGCCACAGCAATGTCGGCAATCGTATACGTTTTGCCGTCACCAATCAAGAACTCGCCCTCTCTCAGTCTCTTCGCCAGATCGTTCATCGCTCGGAGACCCCCATCAACTTTCCTCTCCTGCCGTCCGATCCACTCTTTGCTCTGCTTGCTTTCCTCCCTGGCAGCCTCGAAAAATTTCAAGACGTAAGCGTCCAAGACCCCTTCGCTGAAAGTTTGAATCTGTCTCGCCTTGAGGTCGAGGCCCACGTCACCGATCAATAGCCGGGGACCTTTGTCAGGAAACTTCTGCACGATCCATTCCTGGATGTGCGCACTGTCGTATACGGGCTCAAAGCTTGGATCCTCGGGTTTCAGGAGGATTGGTAGCTTCTCAAGTGGATTGTATATTGGTGTCTGTGTCTCGGCTTTGTGCCATGAGATTTTGTTTTGAAGCTCAAACGGGAAGGCTCTTTTCAAGCATGGCGATGCGGTTCATGCGGGCAAAAGGCGACAGCGTCGCGCTGATAAGTACGAAGCCCATGGTGTATAGCGGTTGGAATGATGATGACAACACTGTGATAGTTGTAGTTTCCTACTAAAACCTTCCAGTAATTGAGAGCATGAGGACATTCTTGTACTTTATCGCAACCTAGTCGGAGTGGCCTTCGGCGTCATAGTGGGAATCTTCCTCGGGAGGAGAAATGGGAGCTAGATGGGATCCGAACTATCGGCACGGCGGATGCGTTGTTATCTCTACTTTATACACTGTGGTGCTTTGATCTCATAAGAAGGCCAAGATAGTCCGTCGAGCTAGTTATCCACACAACCTTAATGAATGCGAACATCTCCTAGGCGATTGTCCTATTGGCGAGGATCCTGCAGTCGTGGTAAGATACAAGCAGTAGTCTCACTGGCAAACATGTATCCGTTATGAGAGTCACCGCCCCACAGGCCATCATTCCGTCTTCATTACGAAAGGACTTTGTATTAATCACAATTTACAAGGCTTTGAACTGTCTTTGTGGGTGACGGGTATGAAGGCGATCTTGCATTGAGTTTTGAATCCCCATGACTATGTATCCACACGAATCAATAAATTGGCTATGCGAAGATGCTTGAAGTGCTCAAACATGGAATACAAAGATATTAGAGGTCCATTTGAGGTGATCTATCAAGAGAGGGCTGTGGCAAGCCATTCTACTCGGGGCCTGGGGAAAGGTTGCGAGGCTTTACACCAGGCTATTTTGTGCGTTCCTGTGAAACTGCAGTAGCGCCCAGCATTTGCCAAATTGGTAGATAGGTAGTTATTGCATGCAGATGTTTATTTCTTCAGGCTATCTGCGCCGCCCTCAAAGTCGCTAAAGTCATACTCATCCGGGTATTGAGCCACATGCTCCCTCAATTGCTCCATTTGTTTCTTGAGATCGGGCGTCATTTCCTCATAGACATCCTCAAACATAGCCCGCACTGGCGGCTTCTTTTCCTTCTCCGCCTCGCTAAACGCCTTCAACACCTCCCTCCGCATACCCTCCCTCGCCTCCTTCTCCTTCCCCTCGTCCCAAATCCCCTTTGCCTCCATCCACTTCCTCAGCCTACTAATTGGATTATCCCTCCTCTTCCACTCCTCGACCTCCACCCGCGCTCGATAAGCAAAGCTATCGTCACTCGTGCTATGATGGCCTACCCGATACGTCAGCGCCTCAATCAGCACCGGCCGGCCCCCACCCTCAAGCGCCATCGCGCGCGCGCGCTTGGTCGCCTCGCGGATCGCCCAGAGGTCGTTGCCGTCGACGCGCAGCGTCTCAATGCCGTAGCCGACGCCGCGCGACGCGATCCCGTCGCCGCGGTACTGCTCCAGCACGGGCGTGCTGATGCTGTAGCCGTTGTTGCGGCAGATGAAGATCACGGGGCACGAGCGCGTGGCCGCGATGTTGAGCGCCGCATGGAAGTCGCCTTCGCTGGCTGCGCCTTCGCCGAAGTACACGGCGACTACGCGGGGTGGGGTTGTGGGATCGGCGAGCCGCTGCATTTTGAGGGCGTAGGCGGCGCCGGAGGCATGGGGGATTTGTGTTGCTAGGGGTGAGGAGATTGTGTGCTGGTTTCGAAGAGTCAGTCACCTTCCCATATACAAGACGGGCGGCCAATGATTTAGGCAACGCACAATATTCAACTCCTTGCTGCCATAATGCACAGGCATATTCCGCCCTCGGCCTGGATCTTTCTTGTTGGCAAATAACTGGTCCATGAACTCTCTGACGCCAAATCCTCTCTGTCTAAACACGCCCTGTTCACGATACTGGCAAAAGATCACATCCTCTTTGGTCAACGCACTCGCGCTACCCACACACACAGCCTCCTCGCCCGACGAGACCATATAGAAGCTGATGCGGCCCTGCCGCTGCGAGTCGAACATGATGATGTCCATGATAGAGACGAACAGCATGTCGGTGTACAGCTTAGTGATCTCCTCGTCGGACAGGTCGGGGACGAAGGACGAGTCGACAACGGCGCCCGAGGGGTCGATGGCGCGGTAGGTGGGCATAGACGGGAGGGCGGAGGGTTGTTCGAAGGCGAGGGTATTGGTGAAGGCGGACTTGACAGCGCCGGGGAATTGCACATATTTGGAGTCTGGGCGTTGGGAAAGAGACCCGGCCAAGCGTGTGGTGGGAAGGGAAGACGTCTTGGGGAGGAGGGGACGAGGGCCCCGGAGGGCTGGCGCGAGGGTTGCGATGCGCAGCTTCATTTTGAACGATCAATTGGAGTCTCTAGGAACCTCAAGAAGAATCCAAAGGCAGGCTATGCTGTGAGCACATCTTGAGGAGAAGACAAAGCTTCATCTCTTCTGATATTGGGTAGGTGTTGTCTCGTGGGAGGTTGTGGTTCTTAAGCCGCGCGCGGGCCGACGTCATCCAAGGCCGACACAAGCCGCGGCCGTTGCTAAATGCCTGCAGACCCAGAGTCCAAGGGTTTTGGGAAATTGTAGATATTTCTTCGAGGTGACATTGCATATTTAGTAGAGGTGGAATGGCTTTTCTGTCATGGATGTTGAAAGATGCCTTGCTTTATAAGTGCAGGTGAAGATGGGATATGGTGCTGGTCATTATCCGGAGCAAAACGTCCAGTATCGGCATCATGGCGACTGGCCCGCTTGGAGCTCAGGAACGATTGCAGACGTGTTCCGTAGATACGTACGGGTTAAAGATAAGTTGATTTTACACACTTCTGGTTCTCAAAGCTACACGATTTGCTTGAAAGTCGCCCAGACTTGATAGTAGACTCTCCTCAAAGTGGATCGAAGTCAATTTGCGTCGTTGGTCACCAGGTATGTCCTACAATGTGTGGAAATATGCATTCGTGCTGCTCCTAAAGCAGACGTACTTGGACGAATCCTCACTCTTCATTTGACTAGGCTCTATGATGAAAAGATGCCCGAGGCTCAAACAATCTTATCAGAACAACAGCAGCAGAGGTTCCAGCATATCCTTATACTCTACTAAGCCACAATAAACAACACACCTCAATCAGGACCATAAGATAGCTTCAATGAAAGAGCTTGGAACAGAAGAGGCAGGCTCCAATACGCCGTTTGAAGACTTATCCGGCTAGATAACAGCGCCAGACGTGAACATACTGCTGTTCCTGATAACAACAGACAACGCTTAGAAGAGGTGACGAGACGGTCGATAATTGCCAAAGTGATTACTAACACCCATGCTAGGCACATGGGCAGTTCAAGGAGGAAAAGCCTCCCTGTCAGCTCCGGGACAAGCCTCTAGCCGCTCTGCCACTGGAGACCCATGGCTACGGTGAGACCAGCAGGGCCCCTCCTGGTGGGACTGGGGGATAAGGCACAGGCCAGGCTGAGGTAGGCCTACGATGAGTCCAGTCGCCGGCAGCGTGGGAATCCTCATCTCCGACATCCTCTGTTGGGGACGGTCAACAGCACCTATATGCCTATCTATTCTATTAACTATTGAGCAGCCATCGGGCGACAGCAAACCCATTCTTAAAGCGATACTCACGGCCCCGCAATCGAAATCACCTCCACATAGACCTGCTTTTTTGTCGCCAGTCCCCATGGCGGCATAACTCATGGCAGACCGAAGCGCAGCATCAACGTCTCGCTCCTCATCACCGTGGAACTCGCGCGCGTCTCGATCAGCCCAGCCCGGCAGCCACCGTAACACCGCGCCTCTTTCGCCATCCTCCACGACGACTCGTTCCCTGAATTCGAACTCCAACGCGACATCCTTCTCGAGCAACCGACTCCCCTCGATCCCGCCGCCGTCGACCGCGGCCACCACAAACTCGACGTCAAGTAGAGTCAGAGCCGCATCGGGCGCGCTCACACACCCGCCAGACCCAAGTACGATACATCACGAGCAAGCGACCGACTCCAATAAACCACCAAGGTACTTATAGTCTCTTTTCTGCGTATACTCTGCCAGGCCTGTGCACTTGAAACATTGTACGGTTGTCGTCGAGCGGCTGTTCGGCCGTCATCGTATGTGCACCACTCCTTTGACATTCCAGGCAAACTTGTCCCGTTGAGCTTGCCTACCTATGCACCCTGCCCGCACCTTCCTGTTGCCTTCTACACTTCCCATCAAGGCAATCATCATATCATTCTTCGAAGCCCTCAAGCAAGTACTACCTGGGTATCTGCAGGGTTCCAAAGTCTAGGTGCCTACCGATCTGCCTCTCAACTCCCCTATGCTCTTGGGACTGGTTGGACCTCTGTCCCTGGAATCCTCAGCCTGCAAACCAGACAGAAAAGGCCTCCTGTCTTTAGAGAAGCATCTCGTCTCAAGTTCATCGTTTCTAGCTCTGATCTTGAAGAGAACTCCTACTGGCAGGCTGGCAGCTGTGAATTACAGTGCCTGACACCACCCCCCTTCTGCCCCACTATTCACCAAGCACCAAAAGTCCAGCTCTGCCTTCCGTCATCAACGCTTCAGCAGCACCTACCTTGTGCTATTTACTGGGATTGCCAAATTTGGGGACCACCGTCTGAGACCTCCACTTGAACCACTCAGAGCTGGAGATACTCACATCCAGCCCTACCCAATAATTGCAATACACCTGTTCAACACCATCAGACAGTTATCGACTTCTCTACTGCAACAACATCAACAGATCCGGTAGCCTTCATCCGAGGCGTCGACCGTCCGTCTGCCAGCCGTTGCGTTCAAGCCATCCACCAGCACCCCGAACCACCAACGGCAACGGACCATTCAATTAGCAAGCACCATACACGATCACGTTCACTGCAAACTGTCGTCACCTCCCAACTTCATTCAAATTCTTCATACTCGTTCTACTGTCCCTACATTTCTCTTCACGAGGAGCACCACAACCGTCACTTCTCCTTCGTCAGACCTTCCGCCTGCGCGACTGACAGGCTTCTCCAAGTCAACCTGATATCTGCCTCGAACAATGCTTTGAGCCCAGTATTTACTCATGTCTTCTAATAACAGAGCCACCCGTTCCTCGACTCGACAGGCTAGGTCCTCGCTCGCTGCAGGTGAACCTGCTGATCCCCCAGTCGATCCGCCACGCGCTCCAGCTCCAGCTGCACCTCAGCGAGCCAAACGACCCGCCGCCGACGCCCACAGTCTCGACCAGACAACTTCTGGACGTCCGCCTAAGCGACCCAAGCCAGAGCAACGCCAGGCCCAAACGTCATCTGCTTCCAAGCCGCGAGAGCAGCGGGATCCATACTCTCTTAGAAAGAGACAGACCAAGAAAACCGAGACTATGTCAAGTCCAGAGTATGTCAAGATTCCTGGGGCGGATGTCAGCAAAACACCACTGACAGTTTTCAGATCTGCTGCTGGTCCTTCTATACCACAACCAGACAAGGCCCAATCGTCTTCGTCCAGTCGCAAGGGTAGCAGCCGCAACAGAAAGCATGCGTCTGGTGAGCTCAGTCATAGTCTCCAGGGCAGAATTAATATCAAGGAAGCTGACAGTAGGGCGACACAAGCAGGCACAGGCAACGCTTCGTCACGACGACATGACCGCAAGACTGGCGGCCTTCCGGGTAGTGCTGGCGGCAGTCCCGACGAGGATACTCCTATGACCGGCACGGACAACGAAAAGATCTCTAGTTCTCGACCCCGTCCACCACACGACGACGGCCGCTATCATGGCGACGACAGCGAGGACAACGACGGTGACGAGAACGACCCTGATGGGGAAGACATGGACCCTGAGGACATGTCAAATGATGTCTTCAGCGCTTTTGGCGGCGGCCCACCGTCTGGTCTTCTCGCTAGCCTTAGTGGCTACTCAGCGCTCATGTCCGGTTCCAGCGCTCGCCTGCGCGAGATACTCCTCTCGTTGAGACAAAAGGACGACCAGTCTACGCAACTTATGGCCTTGAACGAGCTCTCTCAGCTCCTCTTGATCAGCAATGAAGACAATCTAACAGGACACTTCGTCGCAGATCAATTCGTCAGGGAATTGATCACGCTCATGAAGCCATCTGACGAGTTTATGGAGCCAAATATGGAGATTATGCTGCTGGCATGCCGTTGTCTCGCCAGTCTCATGGAGGCGCTTCCCAGCAGTGTTGCTCTCGTGGTGCACTTGCAAGCGGTTCCAGTACTCTGCGACAAGCTGAGGGGCATTCAGTACATAGACTTGGCTGAGCAAGCCCTAAGCACCCTTGAGAAGATCTCGGTCGATTATCCGGCCATAATCGTGAAAGAGGGTGGGCTGGCCGCATGCTTGGAATACCTCGACTTCTTCCCCATGAGTACCCAGCGAACAGCCGTAACGACCGCTGCCAATTGCTGCCGGAACCTTGGGAGCGACCAATTTGATGTCGTTAAGGATGCGATGCGTATTCTCCGCGATGTTCTGAAGAACAGCGATCAAAAGGTGGTGGAACAAGCTTCCATCTGCGTCTCCCGCATCGTGGACGCATGGAAGCAGAATACTCACAAGCTGGAAGCTTTGGTCAGCGAGGACCTCCTCTCATCCATTCTGCGACTCCTCCTTCCTGGCAGCACAAATCTCGTTGGGCCCAGCATCCACACTCAATTTCTCAAAGTACTGGCATCCACTGCCAAGGCGAGTCCCCGTCTTTCGGTGGATTTGATGAAAATGGACGTTGTGGAAACGCTGTATCAGATCTTGACGGGCGTCTCACCTCCTAATGGGACTGAGGACGTGGCGGCTAAACTCGACAGCGTGCTTATCATGCAAGCGTTGATTCATCGACCGCGCGATCAGATCATTGAGACTCTCAACGTCGTATGTGAACTGCTGCCCAAGCTTCCTCCTGGCGCGGGTGACCCTACCAGCAGCAGCAGCTTTGCAGACATCGTCCCCGTGGCAATACCTGGACCACCAACGTCGCGAAAGAAAACCTCGGACGAGAAGCGTGTTCAGCTTCTTGCGGGCTGCAAGGATCAAGTGCGGCGTTTCGCACTTATCCTCTTCCCCACCTTAACAGACGCTTTCTCCAGCACTGTCAATCTCACTGTTCGACAGAAGGTTCTTTTGGCCCAGCTGAAGATGCTTTACAGCCTGGACGTGGATATGCTCAAGGAAGCTCTGGCACCGGTCCCGTATGCCTCCTTCCTGGCCTCCATTCTCTCCCTCAAGGACGATTCCAGTCTTGTCTTGTCAGCACTTCAGGCGACAGACGTTCTCTTGACTAGACTTAGTGAGGTCTACCAGTACCAATTATACAGGGAGGGTGTCATAGCTCAGATTGTCAAGCTGGCCGAAGACACTCAAGCCGACGACCAGGCAGTCTCCATGCGAAGTGGGCTGGAGCTGTCTTACCCGCCGCCTGCAGGTGCAGCCGACTCTGACTCTGACTCCTCGGACGGTGAAGGCCTTGACGGGGCCGAGATTGAGGATGGGGATGAAGACGAGGAAGGGTCTCATCATCATTCTTCCGACGAGGAGCATGATGAGAATGACGAAGACGACGAGGAGGACAACGATCTTGACGTTCGTCCTCGGGTGATTTCTGGCACACCAGGTACCGGTAGTTCCGGAGGCTCCACCATGTCTATCGATGCCCCGCCGCCTCCACCCATCACAGAGAATCAAATGATGCGGTCGTTGATTCATAAGGCAGCAAAGGCGTTTCTGGACAAGCATGAGTCGGAGAAGAGTGGCAAGTCCATGAAGAAGAGGGCCGCCGGAATACTCGAGAAACTGTCGAGTTTAGCCAACGACATCGAGGCTTTCTACTTGCGCCCCACTTCGTCTCCAAGTCTGGCTGGTGAGAACGGCAAGAAGCTCTTTTCAAAACTGGCCACAGGCTACTTCAATTCCGACATGTTTGAGAGCGTGACCAGCTACGAGTTATTGCACTCAGGTGTGGTTCGAGTACTCGAGCAGGTCTTCAGCAACCCTGATGAGGATCTCGCGAGATCTGCTCGAATCGCTTTCACGGAAGTGTTCATGGGTACCACTACCAAGCCCATGTCAAAGACAGACTCACCTCGCACGCCTTTCAGCGTCATGGTGCACAAACTGCAAGATCTACTCAGTCGCTCAGAACACTTTGAGGTCTTCACCGTCACGAACAACCACCCTGATGGTCACCGAAGCAACAGCCCTGCCTCTATGCTGGCCAAGCAGATTCGCTTGAAGCTTTCCGCCGACGAGGACTCTGAGATTCCGAGAATGTATCGTAGTATAATGGTCTCGATTCATGCGATCGCAACATTTAAGTCTCTGGAGGATTATCTGCGGCCAAGAATCAGTCCTAGGCCTGCTAGGAGCCGCGAGTCTCTCAATAGGGCGCTGGCTGCGGTGGCAGGTGGTGCATTCGCGCCCGGTTTTTCACCCTTCGGCTCTGCTGGCACTCCCGTTGCTAGCGGCGCTGCCCGTCTTCCCTCGCGCTTGCCCCCTTCCATGGGAGGCGCCGCTCCTCCGCCTCCGGCACCTCCGCCAGGCTCGAGCTCTCGCTCTACGCGCAAAGCGAAATCCCGATCGAACCCGACTGCAGACGCACCCAGTACGCCTGAACCTGCGTCGTCCGCATCGGCTGCTAAAGTCGTCTTGCGTAGGTCCAGCCGACGCAACGCAGCAGCTACGGAGACGGCGATCCCGAGTCGTGAGACAGCGCCACCGAGTCGGCCCCCACCAGACGATGAGAACGACTTGGAAAATGCGCTTGAGTGTGCTGATGAGAAGCACATGGATGATGACGAAGACTCCCTAGACCACAGTGCGCTCGACGCGATCGTCGGTGATCTCGATGAGGAGATGGATGATGCCCCCACTCCAGACCCCTCTGCTGTCAATCTGGAGGTCGCGGACGGCGGCAAGATCACGGCTCGAAAGGAGGATGGCACTCGTGTCCCTACGCCCTCTCAGTCTCAAGCACGCAGCGCCACCGCTGGTCCCAGTGCCAGTGGCAATGGCGCCAGCAATAGCGCGGCGTACCGTGCGAACCTGCTCGCTAATGCTTTGATGAACTCTCCCTCTTCTGGTCGGCCTATGTCATATGCGGCTGCCATCCAATCTACGCCTCAAGATTGGCACCTCGAGTTCACTCATCACGGCAAGGTCGTCAGCAATGATACAACTGTATACCGTGCGGTTCAAAAGCCGGACTCCGATGACTTCACGAGCAGGAATGTTTGGTCGCAAACTCATGAGATCAAGCTTCGCCGAGTTCCTGGCCCTCCGCCGACCGAGACGGTGACTCCTGGTTCTGCCCCAAATGACGACAGCGAGTCTGGTGGAAGCAATGCACCTGCTTCACTCACCAAGTATCCTACTACAGTCTCAATTCTCCGACTACTGAAGATTCTGCACAACTTCAACGCTAATATTGACGATGTCATTATGGAAAACAAAGCCGCACTGAACCTTCGCATTGAACCGCTCACGCAGTTCGTCAACACGAAGCTCACTGCCAAGCTCAACCGACAGCTCGAGGAGCCCTTGATTGTTGCTAGCAGCTGCCTCCCTAGTTGGAGTGTGGACTTGGCTCGTCTCTATCCGTTCTTGTTCCCCTTCGAGACGCGGCACCTGTTCCTGCAGTCTACCTCATTCGGCTATGCGCGGTCTATGAACCGATGGCAGAACGCGCAGCCGCAAGATGACCACCGACGACGTCACGACGATCGTCCATTCCTCGGACGACTTCAGCGACAGAAGGTGCGCATTTCGCGCGACAAGATCCTCGAATCTGCTCTTAAGGTCATGGATCTCTACGGTAGTGCCCAGAGTATCCTGGAGGTTGAATACTTCGAAGAAGTTGGGACCGGCCTTGGTCCCACTCTGGAGTTCTACTCCTCAGTGTCAAAAGAGTTCGCCACGAAGAAGACCAAGATGTGGCGCGATGCCGACCACAATGACATTGACTACTACGTTTCTGCACCTCAAGGTCTATTCCCTCGGCCCTACAGTGAGGACGAGTTCTCGCAGCCCAGCGGAGAACGTATCTTGCAGCTATTCAGGGCCCTGGGCAAGTTCGTCGCACGGTCCATGATAGATTCTCGGATCATTGACGTCAATCTCAACCCGATCTTCTTTCGCATTGGGGACGAATTGCAGGGCATCAGGCCATCGCTGGGTGCCATGAACATTGTCGATCCGGGATTGGCTCGGTCTCTGAGGATGGTCAAGAGATTCGCAGTGGCCAAGAAGGAGATCGTCGAGGATCCCGAGCGCGACGCTATTCAGAAAGTGAAGGATGTTCAGCACATTACCATTGACGAGGGCATACGCCTCGAAGACCTTTCTCTTGACTTCACGCTTCCCGGCTACCCCGAGATTGAGCTCGTTCCGCAAGGCTCACAGGTCATGTTGACCATCGACAATGTTGATCAGTACCTTGACCGAGTTGCCGACATGACTCTGGGCAGCGGTATTCGCCGACAAGTCGATGCCTTTCAAACTGGTTTCTCATGTGTGTTCCCTTACTCAGCTCTCAAGTCTTTCACGCCTCATGAGCTGTGCAATCTCTTTGGTCGCGTGGATGAAGATTGGTCTCTTACCAGTAAGTACCTATGAGTATTGGCATTGCTACCCTTGCTGATTTGTTCTTCGCAGCTCTTATGGATTCCGTCAAGGCGGATCATGGCTTCACTATGGATCACCCGAGTGTCCGCAACTTGGTGCAGTTCATGAGCGAATTCAACGCTGCTGAGCGACGTGACTTTCTGCAATTCACCACTGGCAGCCCCAAGTTGCCGATTGGAGGTGAGTAGCCATTGTGCAAAAACAAGTGGTGGCAGACAAACGCTGACTTGCCCACAGGATTCAAGAACCTCACTCCCATGTTCACCGTCGTGTGCCGGCCAAGCGATGCCCCTTATACGCCTGACGACTACCTGCCCAGCGTCATGACGTGTGTCAACTACCTCAAGATGCCCAATTATACAGACATCAACACTCTGAAGAAGCAATTGCGCACCGCTATGAGGGAAGGTCAAGGCGCTTTCCACCTCTCATAAGGATAACGAAACGAAACAAGGTTCTGGCGAAGAATGCATTATCTCCATCTCACAGCATCGGTGGCTCAATAAGGCACCAGCGGAGACAGGACATGCTGCATGGTGTCTTTGATCATTTGCTTGGGAACAGGAAAGGCCGGGGAGTTATGGTGGGTCAACCGAAATGGAATCCGCATGCATGAAATTAGGAGCCGAGGGGTACATTGTCAGGTTGTTGTCTTTATTTATTTTTTGTCGTTACCGGCCGGTGAATACTGGTGAGCGAGTACCTGTACCTTCCCAGCATCACAGAAGTCTTGGGTGTTGTGGCGTACTTTATATGGTAGATAGACTGGTCATCAAGGTTCCGCTCCTCATTAATTCTTGCTTGCTCGATGACAGAATGTGAGATATATGATGGGATTCAGAAGGCTGCGTGAGCATTCATCAAAAGCACCAGCCATTATGAATTATGCTCTCGCCTGCCTGCCTGGCAGCCTGGCTGCCGAGTGCAAGGCGGCGGCTGACATAAGCACTGATGTCATGTCGGGGTCCACCAGCACGAAAACGCGTCTCACGGAAAGTGGAAGTCGCGTCTCGGCGGCCGCCACAAGCACGCCGAGGCGGACCCACAACGGCCAACTGACCGACCGACTGCATGGCCCCTTTTCATTATAATTGACAACGACATCTTCGCAGCTTCTCAATATTCGTTGGGTTTCTCTAAGCACTCTGTACTTATTTCATTGCATGCGCGAAGAGGCCTGAGCTACAACAAGCGTTAGATCAGGTGCGCGGTGATCAACCGCCAGCACACTCTGCGACTCGCCCAGAATGGTGGCAACTACGCGCTCGCGGGTCGGTGCCCCTCCACACAGCGCGCAAAAGGATGAAGTCAGCGATCGCCAGAAGGTCTTGAAGAGTGGAGTCGAGTCAACGGCCGACAAGAAAGATAAGGTCTACCGTAAGCCTGCACCGAAAGCAGAGTTCCAGCAGATGAGGTTCCCTGCCAGGGCGAAGACCGTGAAGGCGAAAAAGACTGCAAAGAGGCTCAGTTTGCCGAATCCGCCGACGACCAGGAAGGCGAAGAAAAAGGTGGACGAGGATGAGGATCGCAAGCAGAAGACGCTAACGCAGATGCGCTGGGTGCCAAGTACGCATCCCTCGGACGATGATGGTTTGGATGATGTGGGTAGCGATGAGGAGGCGCTGTTCGATTCTTTTGCCATGGACGATGACAGTGACCCTGTCGCTGAGTCAATTAAGACCAGCTCCGTGAAGAAGGGAAAAAGAAAGTCGGCTTCTCATGCTGCTGCCAAGTCGGACGAGACCAGCTCCGCAGCGAAGAAGAAGCAGGAGGTGTCAGTGAAGAAGCCATCGGAGGTCAAGAGGAATACCAACAGAGGACGCAAGAGGAGGAAAACTACGGGCGATTTGGATTTGGAGCTTGAGCGCGAGGGCGAGGAAGACGAAGATGAGGTATCGAGCTCGAGGCATCACACTCAGACACTAACGCAGATGCCCTCGTGGAAAGGTCTAGCAGATATGGTGCAAGATTCGGATGAGGATATTGGATTTGAGCTGGATGACGATCTGCCACAATCAGCAGAGCAAAGCGCAACGCCGCAGAGCAAGAAGCGAAAACGCGCATCCCCGTCTGCTCTACCGGCCGATCCTTCCGGAGAACCAACACGAAGCGCGACGCTGGCACCAGAACCTGACTTGCCCGAACACGGCCAAAATCCACCTCCCGAGAGCACAAATCCTTCCGTCATTCCCGAAACACCACACCACCCACGCGCCGCCCGTATTGAGATCCCTTCTTCACAGCCTTCACCCTTCACGCCCAACCCAGAGCTACGATATCAGTCGCCAATAAATCATGGGACAAATCGCCGCTCGCCGCTGAAGGCACGTTCAACGAATGTGGATGCGCCTCCTCCGACACCTTCGCTGTTGCGGAAGAGAACGCGGAGCGAGATCCCGGACTCGTGGAGTACTGTCAATGGGGGCATGCCGTCGTCAGGCGGTGCTGGTTTGAAACGAACTCCGCTGAAGGAGATCAGTTTTGCGGACTACAGTATGGAGCTGGGTGAAGACATCGACCAACGCTCGCGAAGAACGGATGATGATAATGTTGTCAAGGACTCCGACGACGAGTTTGAAGGATTCCTTGATGATGACGTCGAAGCGCCTGGAACACCCTCACCACACAAACAGACATTGGATGAAGCTGAAGACAATCAGCCCGTCGAAGAGATGAGCGATGTGGAAGCTGTAATTCCTCAATCTGCTTTGCCAGATGTCACAAGTCCGGGACCATCGAGCACTGCTTTACAAGAGGAAAAGCCCGAAGACCGATTTGCTGCGGCTGTTGTGAGCTACGATGAGGGTGAGGTTGTTGCTTCTACACCTGCCAAACAGGTCATTGTGCCTGAAGACGTGACGTCGCATGGTTTGCAACCGGAGACTCCAAGCCACGAAGGCTATGCCGAGATTGAGGAAATTAGACCCGAGGAACAGGCTGCTACACCGACGCCAAAGCCCTCTACCCGCAAGAGCACCTCGCAACAGCGTGTCTCACAACCTGCCGCGCATCGTAGTCCTGTCCCAGGGTCAGCATCTGCCGAAGTGTTGTCGACGCCATTGTCATCTGTGCCGAAATCCGTAATCCAGCAGTCGTCCTCGCACCCAAGCACACAACCAGATTCCTCTCCAGAAGCGGTTGTTGAAGGTGTACCGACGCAAGAACTTTCGGCACGCAAGACTGCAACCCAGCAGCTTTCCTCCCATCCAACCATACATTGGGAGCCCGAGCGATTTGCTGAAGTGGTAACAACGCCGATACTGTCGTTGCGATCGTCCACCCAGCAGCCTGCGTCAAACCCGACTATACCACGCCATTCTATTTTCAAACTACCCATCGAAGAGAACGATAAGGACGATACCGGGTTGGAGACGCCTTCTCGCTCACGACGACGACCTAGTAGCTCTAGTGCCGTCGAAAAGGAGATACCGTGCTCTTCGCCGCAGAAGAAATCTCCAGCTATGTCCCAATTTATCTACACCCAGATTGGACATACCCAGTTTGGCCACAAGTCTCAAGCCTTCGAGTCACAGCGTGTGCCCTTCGAGATCATTCGACAGATGGCACCACAGACCAGCCGCTCGGACGCTATCGTGACGTTCGGGTGGCAAGAGGTCAAGCGCATTGTTGAAGGCAACAAGACGTACGTCTTCCGCGACTTTCGCATCCCTAAAAATGTGTCGCGTATCTGGTTTTATATCACGGAGCCTGTGTGCCAGCTCAAGTACATGGCGGTCATCAGCGACTTCAAGTTGCCCGGGGATGCAGATTCCCAGCACAAGGAACCCGATGTGGCCGAATTTGCGTTGGGAAACCGCACCAAGTATGCATGGGAGCTGCTGCAGGTGTATCAGCTGAACAACCCGGTGCCTCTAGGCAGGATGAAGGAGGAGGGCTGGGTTGAGAAAGATCCATTGGCAACGTCCTTCGCATACGTCCCGCCAGCGCCTTTGGGTGCTCTGATGGGAAACCTTCGCTGCGCGCTATTCGATGAGTCTGATGGAGAGGGTGAAAGCCAAAGCCAAGGGTTTACAACGATCAGTCAGGAGCTTGCGGGGCAGTTGATGAGCGACATTGAGCACTCGACGCAAATGCAACGTACGGAGCTGTCGTCCTCATCACCAGGGCACCGACTTGACCGTCACAACCCGCATGAGCAAGACGACACAGACATGATCATCCCATCTAGCCAGGATATGGCGGACAACCGCATCCGAGCCACGCCCCAACGCACTAAATTCGCCTCGACGAAACAGGTGGTGTTTGCTAAGCCCAACGCACCACTATCTCGCTCTCAGCAGAACATGGCGGATACGATCGACGACAGCCCACCCGTCACACGGCAGTACTCCAACCCATACCCATCGCAGCAGCACATCATCAAGTCGACAGTCCGCCCATCGCAAGCGACCACCATGAGCGCGCCGCCAAGCCAGTCGCAGCAGCGCAGGATCGAGTACTGTACAGTCCCGGACTCGCCATCTCCGCCCCCCGTGAGTCAGCGGCCATCCGCGAGCAGCTTGCCGACGATGGCGGTGGACGATAGCCCAATCCAATGGCGTCCGACGGGTGAGCTTGCCACGCAGTCGTCGCTGGGGTTGGCGGCGCTGCTGGGCTCGTCGCAGGGGTTTGCGCTGGCGGGGATTGGGGGCGAGCAGGATAGCTTGATGGATGATTCGCGTATTCGGATGCCGCCTCCGCTGGAGGAGGTTGGGCGTTGGGACTCTGACGAGGAGTGAGGTGAACGACGTGCCAACTGTGTTAGGCTGTCGTCTTTAAGGTTGTCTGTCAATAAGAACGGATTGCTGTGGAACATGTGTAGTTCCCGTGGATGACAGTACTTGTACGGAGTTTGGTGTCTGGGGTTTGCTACGCATCTAAGTTCAGGTAGCTGAAGGAGGAGCGCGGCAGTACGCGCGATTGCAGGTCTTCATGGGACATTCTATATTAGCAGTCTAGCTGGAAGCTGTATATGCTGGCTTACTTGCAGACAAAGAATATGAAGGCGTGTCAGCAATGGTTCGGACTAATGTAGAAGTACAGAAAAGAAGTAATGGAGCCGTCTTGTAGCCACCGCAATGGAGCTCGCTTTACACGCTCGGGGTCAATTTCATTCCAATTTTCGTGTTATTAACGAGCTTGTCCCAGTATCC
The DNA here is from genome assembly GCA_022609195.1 of Plenodomus libanotidis. NCBI lineage: Eukaryota > Fungi > Ascomycota > Dothideomycetes > Pleosporales > Leptosphaeriaceae > Plenodomus > Plenodomus libanotidis. The sequence goes on from JAGKQA010000052.1 coordinate 147,849, forward strand.
TCATTCACAGTGCTACAATGTCAGAATTACCTTGGCGTTGCATGTTGGCACACGAGCTCAGGGGGCTCTCATACTACAACAAGGCCCCTGGTGAGCTTAAGACCCATTCGGCTGCAAAGAGGTCCGTTGAAGGAAAAAGCGATGGACGAGGCGCAGCAAGCCTGAAAACTTGTTCTAGACAGCTCTCTGCAGACGATCTACACACTATTACTAATAATCAAGAGGGAGAAGCTCGTGCCTCGCGATGCAACGAGTTTGAAGTTGAGATTATGCACGGGTATGACCTCATCCTTCCTACCTTGTTTCCACCCCCCCGCGCCCGCATGCGTTTGGGAAGTTGCACCTGGGGCGAGTAGCGTCATCCTGCCATAATGTTCCCACCCAGGTGTGACAGCTCTTGACATGTCAATATTATTCGGCATTGTCCGCGTGACAAGCTGCGGGTTACATCCCTGATTTTTTACTTCACTCTCTAGCTGCTGCCAAACCGTTGCCTAATTGCATTCGCTTGCCTTCCTGCTACCAGACCACAAGCTTTGGCGTTGCGTCTAATAGTACTTGTACATCCAAGCAACAACCACCTGGGCAACTCACAGCTCACTGGGCAAAAGCCACCATGCCACCCTCGGAGCCAGGAGATTTCGAAGACGAGTCCCAACGCCGGACGTACACCAAACCTCACAGCGGCAATCATCCCATTCCCACCATCCAGGGCTACAGAGAGCACAAGCGGGAGATCAAGGACCGGACCCAGCAGGCTGAGCAGGCTCAGGAGGGCCCTGAGGACGAGTCCAGGCCAAAGCGAGCGTATGAGTCGGTGAAGCAGATCTTCAAGGGAGAGGACAAGCCAGAAAACCCTCATGAACCCTACCCAGCTGCAAATCGCAACTATGTCGAGCCTCCGCCAGACCAGAAAACAGGAGACTCCGTGCCGGTCGACGGCCAGGGCGTGGATGCTCGCCAAGTTGAGGAGCAAAGTCGAGGGGAGGGGCCAGATAATCAACTATCCCCACAAGTCACCCGGCAGGAGCCTCAACGCCAACAGCAGCAGGCGCAGCAGCACCCAGACTCAATGAAAGACGAACAGCAGCGGACGGAGAAGAGCGCCACCGAGCATGTAGCGTCGACAGTCGACCCAAAGGAAAAGCGGAAGCTGATGAAAAAGACCAAGCGTCAGACCGGCGGCCGTGAGGTCACCGATCCAGTCACGCATCTCTCTATTGTGATTCACGATCAGACTGAGAAGGATCTCAACTCCGCGCCAGAGAACTTGGATGAGCCCGGCGAGCACCATAGCACCGCTACGGGTCCACAGGGCGCTTGCAAGTCAGACGAAGAGCTCGAGGAGGAGAGGGCTACTGCTCAGCGCGGCTTCAATGGCGTCCAACGACTATTTCCGCCGCCAGAGTTCGACAAGTTGAAGCGGGACCTTACGCACGCGTATGAATCCACGATGCGCGCAGGCTTGGCGATCATCGGTGTCGTGGCTGCGACTCCGTTCTTGCTGTCGGCGATGCAAGGGAAATTTATTCCCGCATGGACAACTATCATAGGACTCGTGGTATTCGTGGCGGCCACCCTGGGCACAGCGTACGGAATGGGCAAGTGGCTGAGCAAGAAAGTGGATAATATCGTGGACGACGAGACCTGGGATGCTGCACGACGCGGCGAGGATGCCGTGCTCGATTCCGACGCGGAGCTGCCCGAGAGCGTGCAATGGATGAACAGTTTGCTCGCGTCGATATGGCCGCTTGTCAATCCTGATCTGTTCAGCAGCGTGGTAGATATGATAGAAGATATCATGCAGGCCTCGCTGCCCAAGGTGGTAAAGATGGTCAGTGTCGATGACATGGGTCAAGGCAACCAGAGTCTCAGGATCTTGGGAGTCAGGTGGCTGCCCACTGGTGCGGCAAGCCAGACTGTCGGCTCAGATGGCGAGCTTGAGAAACCGGACAAGAGCAAGGGCCCCAGCGATAGGACCGATCCTGAGAATCCTCAACAAGACACGGAGGAGACTCGGGAGAACCAGCTGCAGAATGGCGGCGAACAGGACAAGAATAAGGACGGGAAGGACAATAAAGAGGCCGACAGCGAGCAACAGGCGATTCGTGAAGGCATGGAAGCGGAGGAAGGCGACTTCGTGAACCTGGAGCTGGCGGTTGCGTATCGTAGCGGTACAAGCGGGAAGGGCATCCGCGCGAAGGCCAAGAACGCACATCTCTTCTTGAAATTCTACTCGATCGGCGGCATTGTGCTGCCGGTTTGGGTGGAGGTCAGGGGATTCATTGCGACCTTGCGTCTAAGGTTGCAGCTCACGGTAAGTTGACTACATCAACGATGGGACAATCAGTCCAATACTTGATCGGAACCTGTACTGACAACTATCTAGCCCGATCCTCCGTTTGTCAGTCTATGCACATTGACATTCCTCGGACAGCCGAAAGCGTCCCTGGCATGTGTGCCCCTCTCAAAGCACGGCCTTAATCTCATGGACGTGCCGATGATCTCAGGCTTCGTGCAGAGTGCCATTGACGCAGCCCTGGCAGAGTACGTTGCACCAAAGAGCTTGACACTCAATCTCAAGGACATGCTCATGGGCGCTGATTTCAAAACCGACACCAATGCCCGTGGTATTGTATACATCCACATCAAACGAGCTCGCGCCTTCAAGCAAGGCGATGGTGGGCTTGGAGGGGGCGCGAGTGACGCATATTGCACGGTCAGTTGGGGCAAATTCGGGAAAACCGTGGCGTCAACGCGGATCATTCCCGAGTCACAGGAGCCGGATTGGGAAGAACATGCCACTATTTTGGTCACGGCAGAGGAGCTCAACGCTGAGGAGAAATTGCGTCTGCAGCTTTGGGACTCGGACAAGTGGACTGCTGATGATGATCTCGGTCGCGTCGAGGTCGACCTGAAGGAACTGATTCACAATTCCGAGAGTCACAACAGGATGCAGGACCGTGAGGACCGCTTCACGGGTCAAGACCCAGAGGAGAAGCTGCCAGGTTCGCTGGAGTGGTCAGTCGGGTATTTCGCCAAAGTCCGAATTACGGACAAGCAGCTGGAGCAACAGACTGTTGATGGGAACCTCAAGACCAGAGATCAACTGCGCAAACATGTCGAAGAGCTGTCAGCCGAGAAACTTCGAGAGGCTGGCAAGGGGCCGGAAGATGACGAGCTTCACCAGCAGCGCGTCCAAGACTATGCTGAAATCGAGGATAACATGATTATCTCGGCGCCACCGCTGAAGGACTTTGTCTCCGGGGTGCTTTCTATCCAAATCCACAATATTACCGGACTCGAAGTCGAGAAGCTGAACAAGGAAGACAAGGGTGATGACGAGTCTCAAGGTGACGCGGAGAATGAGACGGGCGATGATATGCCCGATTCGTATTGCAACATCCACCTCAACCACAAGAAGATCTACCGCACACGAACTAAGCCGAAGAACTCAAAGCCATTCTTCAACGCTGGCACAGAGCGCTTCATCCGTGACTGGCGCAGTGCCGATATCATTATCGCAGTGCGTGACCAGCGCGAGCGCGAGGATGATCCGCTTATCGGGATCGTCTACCTCCCACTAGCCAAGGTCTTTGCCAAAAAGAGCCAGGTCGTGGACGTCTACCCGCTCGTCGGTGGCATCGGCTTCGGACGCGCACGCATCAGTATGGTGTGGCGCAGCGTGGAGCTCAAGCTCCCACGCAACTTAATCGGGTGGGACTATGGCACGCTGGAACTGCGCGGAGCCATTCGCGCCAAGCAAGGCGGCGGTCTGAGTGATAAGCTTCTGAACAACCGGCTCAAGCTGCGAACGGATCTGGGCAAGGCCAAGGTGTATGCGAACGGCGACAGCACGTGGAGCCTGGGCAAGCGCGAGGACCGCGAAGGCGAGAGCGCATTCCTTGCCGTGCGGAAGCGCTATGCTAGTCCACTGATGCTTGAGTTTCGCGAGTCCACCCTGGGCCCGGACAAGAGCCCCGCGTTTGCTGTGTTGTGGCTCAAAGAGCTGGTGGACGAAGAGGTCGAGACGCGGACGCTGAAGGTGTGGAAGGGCGGCAAAGACCGGCTCGCGCGAGCGCACAACAATGCCGATTATGCCGGATTCGAAGAGGGTGAGCAGCCTATTGGTGAGGTCGAGCTGGACCTTAAGTTCTGGCGCGGACTATCTGGGTACCACAAGCGCTTTGCCAGCGGTAGCAAGACGGGCAACATGAAGGATGTGATGGAATGCCTCGACACAATCACGGACGAGAATCTCGCCAAGGACGACGACGACGACAACGAGGGAAGCTATTCCGACGAGGACGATACCTCCTCGAGCTCCAGCGACGACAACAACAATAACAACGCCGGCGATGAACCCGCGCGACGCGGCACCGGTGATAAGGAGGCGCGCGAAAAGCTCAAAGTACACACAAATGACGATTCCTCCGACTCTGAAAACGGAGACGAAGACGACGACAACAACGACGCGGCACACTCAAAACTCTCCCTCCACAACCTCAAGAAACTGACCAAAGCGCCCAAGAAAATCCTCAAGAACCCCATCAACGGCACGACCAACACCGCGATGGAGGTGGTCGCGCCGGGCCACAACAATGCAGACGACGCGTCGCGCGGCTTGGGGAACAGCCTGCGGGATTATAAGGATCATCATAAGCAGCTGCATCGCAAGCATCGCGGGATCATGCAGTGGCGCGCCGCGAGGGAGGTGGATCATATGGCGGGGAAGCTAGGCGAGTTGAAGGGGACGATGAAGGGTGTGTTTCATCATTCGGAAAAGGATGCTGGCGTGGAGACGGAGGTATGAGCAGGGGCTTGCGAGGCGTTTATGGATTCGGGCCATGGAATTATCTAATATCGCCTGCTGGACTGTTACTTGATGGGTTTTGCTTGCGAATAGGACTGTGCATTTATAGTTCACCGCGTTAGGTGCGCTGGTATAACTTTTCTGCCCACTGAAGGCAATTATCTTTTCAGACAATTGCCTTCACTTAGCGGTATGCTCAGATTATCGAAACGAAGACACAATCTCTTCCATCACATATTCTCGAACTGGCCTACAGCCACAAGTGGTAGCCCTTCTGCTCGGTTATTTGACCTCGTGTCCACATGGTAGAGCTGGTAGCCGTTCATGCTGAATGTGCAGCGCGAGCAGGTCTCATAATGCACAGGGCCCTTATTGTTTCGTCTTTGTCATATCGAATTTCCGCTATGAGCTAGTGTCAAGACTATGTACATGCCGCGCCTTGACCACCAGTCGTCACTCCGTTCAGCGTCCCTGAGCCTTTGCCCAGGCAGCAAGCGCACTCTGGACGGCAGGTCTGGCGACGAGACGCTTGTGCCAGGCGTAGAAGTTGGGATACTTGCTCTCGGGCACGACTTTGTCGGCCTCGTCGCCAAAGATGAAGCCAAACATATTGTCCCAGGGGATAAATGCGATGTCGGCATATGTGCTATGTCCCATGTCAGCTCATATAGCTCCTCAAATCCTCAATACGAGTAGGCGCCCGAAAGGCGGCGTAGGACATGAACTCACCACTTCTCGCCCACAAGATACGTCTTCCCCGCCAAAATGCCATCCAGCACCTCCACCACCCGTACAAGCTGCTCGTCATACCGCTTCTTAGCGCTCGGCACATCCTCCTGGTGGAACTTGCGGAACCACGTCGTCTGCCCGAAATACGGGCCCTGCCCGGACACCTGGAAGTGCAGGAACTGCTTGAGGTGGTACTTCTCGGGAAAACTCGCAATGGAGATCTTGTTGTCCTTGTCGTAGGTGTCGACGAGGTACTCGAGGATGGCGCCGGACTCCCACAGCGTGATACCTGTGTTGGGGTCTTCGATGGACGGCGTGCGGCCGTTGGGATTGATGTTGGTGTAGGGCGGCTTCTTGACGGCGTCGTTGGCGACGACGCGGGATTCGTACGGGATGCCCAGTTCTTCGAGGGCGATTACCACTTTCCACGGGTTGGGGCCGAAATGGGCTGGGAGGATGGGTGGTTAGCTGACTGGGTGCAGCGGGAGGAAGAGGGCAGCGGTGTGGACTTACTGTATACAACAATTGGCTTCGACATATTGACTGTGATATGTTGTCTTCGTCTAGTAGGTGTGTTGCTATACTTAGTAAGATGCGATGATGCAAATACTTGAAAATATCACGCTGAGTATGTGGGACTTTTGCTTCTACATAAATATATATACACTGCGGCAGTGGAGCACACACCACCAAGCTCTCACCTATGACAGCTATTACCTTGGAAGCCATTCCGACCTGCTCAGATGATGACGCATTGAGCTAGAGACATCAGCTGCAACAGCTCCAGCCTTGTGAAGGTCTGTTCGCGGGCCATCATAGTTCGCGGCAGTGCCAAGAAATCTTGGGATAGTTCCGCTCCGCTGGTTTTGGATTACCAAAGTCAACGTTTTGGGAGCGTTCCTCGTCTCCGCATGCTCACATAATGGCTGATGAAACATTAGTAACATGATTAATGCGCACATTCACTAATGCCTCACGGTCTGCAGGACCCTGATGCTGCTAGGGTCACGTTAGATCGCCGTCCATTTGGACGGCACTCTCCTCGGCAGATGTGTATTGAGCACTACTCTGTGATCAGTCGAGCAGGAAGCTTCCGATAGTAATCACACAGAGTGCCATCAACTCCAAGTTCATATCATGCAAGCTCCGGCGTACACTTACCACAGCCTCCGCCCGTTCAAGAACACTGTTCCACTCGAACTCGCGTCACGAGTATTAGACTCATCGATCAGCGTATTGGCGCATGCACCAAGCTATGGCGGATGTGAAGGGATGTGGTATGCAGTTAGTCCGTCACTGGACAACTTTGCGGTAATCGCGATGGCATGAAGCAGATTCTGTCCGACATCTATCAGACGTTCGCATAGATGGAGCGTAACATAGACTAAGACGCCGCCACCAGTGGTCCTCAGCCATACTCCATGCCAGACATACGACAACTCGTTCTGGATGGCTCTGGATGGGGCGAACTGTTAGAGAGCCAGTCGAGCACCAAACATTGACGGGAGGTCGACTCACCAATAGTTCTCAAGGGGCGTAGCCGTGCGAAAATAAGCCAAATATCAAGGACAAGAAGGCATGTAAAGAAGAGCTGGATGCTGGTCCAATTCCTTGCTTGCTTGCTTGCTGTACGGAGTAGTAGAACACCATTCATCTCCATGCCAGGAACTGCCTAAGACTCCCAACACTGTGCCAAAAGGACAAAGATTAAACGAACAAGCACGAACAGTGCCAGATAGCCAGAAGTAAAAAGTGCAGAGCACGGCATGTGCAATGGAATGAAAGCCGTCTATTCCCCCCCTCCTCTAGACACCCTTACCGTATCCTCGAATGCAACCCAAGCCGTGCATGAATCTTCCGTCTGGCGCCCCATCGGGCGTGTCTTCCTCGGGTGTAGCGAGCAAGCTTCCTTGGAATTTTCCTCGGATCAAAGGCGTCGGTATCATGGATTTTCCCCCCATTCATTTGCTCATCAGTATATCCTGTACAGAAGGAAAGAAATTGTTTGACGCATGTCGCCCGTCAAGCGATGTTGTGGTGTGGTCGGACAGTGAATAAGTGGTTTCTCAAAAGGGGCGGTAGTCGCTGCCCACAACGTAGTCGTCGAAGTAAGGGTGATTGCAAGACTGCTTGGCAGAGATGCGGCCAGCCGGGTCATACACCAGCATGGCTTCCAGCAGGTCGAGGCCGGGGTCGTCGAGACTTGCGCAGAGCGGTGTGTTCATGTTTCGGGACCACTTCGGGAAGGAGGACTTGAAGTCGGGGTAGCTAGTCACGCCTGGCCATATCTTCTCTGATGGAGTACCAAGAATTCTGTATGTCGTCAGTATGGCACCTAGCTAGCAAAGGGTGGTTGCGCTTACTTGAAGATCTTGAAAATCTCGTCAATCTCCGAGTCGCCAGGAAAAAGCGCCTTGCGGGTGCACATCTCGGCGAAGATGCAACCCACTGACCACATATCCACACCAGTCGAGTACTGCCTACCACCTAGCAAGATCTCAGGGGACCTATACCACAGCGTGACGACTTCGTGAGTGTAGGTGCGCAAGGGCACACCGAAGGCGCGCGCCAGACCGAAGTCAGCCAGCTTCAGGTTGCCCTCCTTGTCAATCAGCAAGTTCTGGGGCTTCAGGTCGCGGTGCAGGACTCGGTGGGAGTGGCAGAAGCGGACGCCGTGGCACAGCTGGCTCATGAACTTCTTGATGATGTCGGATCCCAGGCCCAGAGTGGCCAGTTCTCCACTTACGCCCTCAGGCAATGGCTTGCCCCTGCCACCGTCCGAGACGGGTAGTGCCTCCATATACTTCTTCAGGTCGAGGTCGAGGAACTCCATGACGAGGTAGAGCTTGTGGCTATCGGCGTGGACGATGTTGAAAAGTCGGACAATGTTGGGATCCCTCATCTCCTTCAGGAGGGAGATCTCTCGGATGGCAGTGGACGGGACGCCTTCATCTTCGGCCTCGAGGCGGATCTTCTTCAAAGCGACCAGTCGGTTGTCATGAAGGCGGTCTAGTGCCTTGTAGACAACACCGTACGTTCCTGCATCATGCGATCAGACTCGGGTCAGAAACGAGGGGCAGTGGTGCAAATAAGGAAAAGGCAGAGCAAGTACACACCCTCTCCAATCTTCTCCAACTTCTGATAGTTCTCCATACTGCCGCCTAACCTGGAATGCCATGTTAGCTACCAACATGATCGTGTTTCCCGAAGTAGAGAACATGGTGACTGCTGAAGATCACTATCCTCAGATGTGCAGGTAGAACGGGGTCGGGGTGGGTTGCAGAGCGTAGTTGTTACAGAGCTTTCAATATGGAAACCAGGAGCAATTTGGAGATTCAAGACTCGCTGCTCCGTGAGTGCTCGTAGCCGGAAATGAAGTGATCCAATGTCTCACAATCTCGGGACGTGAAGTAGTGTTTGGGTGGTGACCGAGGTTCTGTTGTCCCTCGGGTAGGCTCTGGGAATATCGAGTCCTTCGCTGATCGAACACGGCCTCCAATGGAAAGTTGGGGCAGCAGAAGTGTTGTGAGCGTACCTTTTGTGTTTGTGTGGCTTTGGCTTTATGTGTTGTTGATGACTTTGTCCGTCGAGTCCTTCTCAGCTAGGGAGGCTTTCGACTTCTCCCAAACGAGCGACAAGTTGGCGGCACGCGGTGCTTGTGATGGTTCAATACGGTGGGCGAACGAAGTGACAGATGACGGTGGGATCTGGAAGGGTCTGGGCGCAGGGAGTGCTAAAGGTTTGTTGTCGCAATGTGGTCTGTTTGGTTGTTTGGTTGTTTGGATGCTTGGACTTCAACGCGGTTCCAGTGGCTTGGTTTACTTTTCGACGCGTTCACTGGTGAATGGGGTCGTCCCTGTTGTCCAGGCACCCCGGGGGTGGGTGGGTCCCTCCCATGGCGGGGCCTATCGATAGAGCAGGCGTCTGAAGAACCCCTAACCCAGCAACGCCAAAGTCGCATCAAGACTCGACATATGAAATTCATTTCTCAATCAATCACCCACAAAACAGTTGTCCTGACACCCGCCATATTGAGCTTGCAGCAACACCTGAGAGCATTTGTGTGCAGCCAAGTCTCTGACCCACGATTCAACTTTCAAGACAAGACATCTGCTGGAAACGACTTCGAACCCGTTGTGCCGTCTGACAAACTTGACCAAGGACTCGGAGACAGCCACTAGGGAGAGAGGCCGAGGTGGATGGGTTGGCCGGGCATCAGATATCTATTCGGAAGTCCTCAATATTTTGGACAATATGACAGTCGATCTCACCACTTTGGACGCTCATGAGCAGCCGTCAGATCATATGAGGGCAATATGGAAAGGCTACTCGAAGACAGACAGCAAAGACCTTCTCAAGGACGCTGATATCGACGATCTTTCAGTTCCAGAGAAGTTGGCAAAGTTTCAGGTGGCAGGGACTATACCCATCGAGAAGCTACGGACGGCTTTTGCTCAACTGACTGGGGATGACCCGCCTATCGCACAACCAGAGCAAGACGCCGTCATATACTATCACCCTTTACTGCCCGGCCTGCTCCTCGTCCCAAACATGATGCCACCAAGCATCCAAAGGTCTCTCATAACCCGGCTGGTTCACCGAGACTTGAGCCAGCCTCACCACCAGACCAACATGCACCTCAACTACGACGTGCCGTACCCAGAGATTGACACCAACACTAACGAGCGACCTTCATTCTTCACTTTGCCGCCGGACTCAGGGACCAAGTTCATCCCAAAAGACCCCTCAGTCCACAAGTCTCTGTCGATGAAACAGGTCATGGACAGGAAACTGCACTGGGTGACCCTTGGGGGCCAGTATGACTGGACAAACCGTGTCTATCCTGGCGAACAGCCTCCGCAGTTTCCAGAGGACATATCTGGATTCCTAGAGACGTTGTTCCCACAGACATTGGCTCAGGCAGCGATTGTCAACTTCTACACCCCAGGCGACACGATGATGATGCACCGTGACTGCAGCGAAGAATCGAACAAGGGACTCGTGAGCCTCAGTATAGGATGTGACGCACTGTTCAGTAAGTGCCGTGATCGCGTCGACCAGACACTAAGGCTAATATCTGAACACAGTGGTCGCACCAAACGATGTCGGCAAATTGGCTGAAGCAGATAGACCTGCCGAAGGCAAGAAGCAATATCTTTTGCTACGTCTGCGGTCCGGTGATGCATTGTACATGTCGGAAGACGCTCGATACGCATGGCATGGCGTTCCCAAGGTTCTGAAGGGAACCTGCCCCGACTACCTGGAAGACTGGCCTGCAGAAGGCGGCAAATACGAGGAATGGCGCGGTTGGATGAAGAACAAGAGGATCAACTTGAACGTCAGGCAGATGAGAGACTGAGTGCTGCACTCACAGACGTTTAAAGACACGAAAACAGACCACAACGCTATCGAGTCTGTTTCGAGTACATGGTGTACCGGAGCCAGATATTGGCGTCGTGAAGCTGATGGAAGCGAAGACCATCGGCATCAGACCTTAGACCGCGCCGAGGAGATTCATTTCGATTCATATTGTGCACGGCTACGATAAATAGTGTCCTTGTGCTCCATTCATGGTCTCTAGATTCGAGAAGAAGTTACGAGTTATAGCCTGCGAATTGGATGGCTGGCTGGAAGCGGCTCGCCAACAAGTAGATTCTTCAAAAATACGACAGGCCAACCATGATGGCCTTCCTTTACCCAGCTTCGACATTTCGAACTGGCTCAACACTCATTACAGACACACCAGTCTCGTCTGGGCTCCCAGTTTCCATTGGACTCGACTTCCTCACTCAGCTCCGGTCACGTCCGGCCCGCAACCTCGTCCGTCACATGAAAGAATACGACGAGAGACTATACGGCTAACCCTATCACGATTTATCTCGCTGCGTGTCCGTGGCGGACCGTGGCGGGCAGGTCAAGAGTCTGCTCGAGACGATGGGATTGCCAGACTTGGGACGATCACATGGCGCTCAAAGCTCTGGGCTTCCACGTCTCGTTCTACACGTGTTGTAGCTTATCCAGGAGAAGGCCGTCAATCTGTCGTGACGTATTTGGAGCATCTGGAGCACCCAGACCCCAGTGCAAAGGCTGGGGTGGCTGTTTCTGCATTCTATGTGTATTCACTGCACTCCAACAAAGGTCTGTCGTCTCGAGCACGCCCGACACATTGTAAGATTGCTAACGCCAGACCGATAGGATCTCGGCCCTTGTCCTACATAGCGACATTCCAGCAAATCCAAGACAACACGCATCCCGTAAACCCCTACGTCTTGCTCGTGCTTCTCACCGGTGTGCTTCTTTCTACGCTTTAGGGCCCACATCTCAGGGCCTCCTGCGACGGAACCAGGATATCAATAACGACTGAGGCAGGAGTGACACTTTTATCCTCTTGGTGCCTATGCCAGGACTCTTGGCCGTCCTGAATAACCGTTTCCCTAAGCACGCCATATTCGCAAGGAGCACGCCGACGAGGATGGTGCTTTTCTCCTGGCTGATGGATGAGCTGCGAATCCCGCTCGCCAGCCCTGCTCAGAGCCCATGCCAACAGCCCCCAAAACCCCAGCGCGCGGGCGCCGCCATCCAAGGCCTAACAACGCCGGCGTCCTCCACTTGTCATCTGTCTCGCGTGCTCGCCATTCTGAAGCGAGCGCCAGACGTCTAGCAAGGCCTCCGCCGTCTCAGACATTGTTACACCGGCTGTCCCAAACGTCAGCTTTCGCGCCGTTGCACTTCACAACAACGCGAGACGCTTGCCCGCGCCTCTTCGTGATGCAAAGCAAGCCGTCCAATGTCCTTCTGCCGCGGCCAGTGCACATCCGTGGTCTCTTTCTGGGGGAGGCTGAGCACGGGTATAAGCACAAAGTTCTCACTCCATCAGCAGCGGGAACAAAATTGTACGAGTCGCGTGATGGAAGACCAACCGACGAGTCCATGGATCGCAAATATAGAGCATTCGTCTGCGGCCAGTCCGCATGCTGCCAACGTTAATTAAGATCTGCCGTCATCAGCGGCACGGCGCCCCGGGTAAGCGAGGGAGATTGCATGCAGCCAATATGGCTTTGAGACAAAATTTGACCAGCTTGCTTTTCCCTGCCTGCGCTCCCGTCGTGGGGTCGGCGGGAGGCCGCATACGCTACGGACGGGTATGGGAGAGAGTTCGTCATACACAAAGTGCCTGCTGGATGCGGCATTGGTGTTTGTTTATTTTGGGTCAAGTTGGAGATGAAATTAGTAATTGCTTCAGCTCGGTCATCTTGGTTTGTGCCAACGGCACGTTTGATAGTTGCAAGCGCGGAGCAGGTCCACGAAAGCGGCCGCCGCCCATGTCGCGCGGCTGCTGTTGGCTCATCAGCAGGAAAGATTGATTCCAAGTACTGTACCTTAGCGCCCAACTCACCTTGCGTTTATTCGCCTTTTTCCAGCCCCCATCTGTGCTACTTTGTTGACTTTGGCGCCCAAACTCGGCGTCAAACGAAATTGAATCTCTTGTGTGCTCGTTCGACAAGAAAAGAAAAACAAGCAAGCAAGTTTGATCTGCCGCCTCAGCCATAGCCACGGCCGCGGCCCCCAATGTCGCACTGCTCGCTTCGGCTGAAGGAAGACGAAACAATTTCCCCTTCCCAGCGTTCGTACTGACAGTGTGCCGACGCATGATGGGCACTGCGAGTTGGGTGCCTGCACACTGAGATCTGGGTGCTAAGCACGATCGGTTTGACGCGGGGAGGCGGTGGCTTGCTGCCGACACGGCCCGCGTTCTGGGTCCTTCGCGAAAAGTACCATCTTCACACCGCGTTGGGGGCGGTCAGCTTCCGAACGCGAGGCCATCCCGGCCGTCGGAGCTGCAGAAAAGCGCTTATGGTCAGTAGAGGCCTTGCCTCTCGGCTTGGCAACATTGCCTCCCAGCTGGTGAGTTCTCGTGAAGGAAAGGAAAGGGAACGACTCGGCGTACGCGCGTGGCCCAGCGCGCATATTCATACCCAGGAGTGGCTGGTCTAAGACATACATACAGCCAGCGAGAGTCTCGACTGAGGCAAGCGTTGAACCTCACTCGGCGCTCGCCAGTGTGTGTGACCGGATAGGTGGGTGGCATCGGCTGCAGGTCATCCGCCACAGCAACTTTGTGGAGGTGGTGCCGCCGGTGACCGGCCGCTCCACTCACCTGTCGCGAGAGCCTCCTGCAATGCGGGCGTGCCCAGGAAGGTGTGGCTTGGACCTGCCTTGTTCGTCAGGAGGGCTGTCGCACGGTCAAGTGCACGATGGTGTGAGTTGGCACAGCAAAGTCACATGTCGTGCTGCAATGCCTTTTTCTACACCTGAAAGGCTAAGATGAAGCAGTGGCATGCTTCGAGAAGTATGCAAGCCAGCGTCGACTGCAGCCGGCTTCGGACTCGGCTTTCGGTCGGCGGGCGTGGTATCACGACGCTGAGAAAATGTGGCACGTCTCTGGCACGACTCTCCGCCAGAATGGCAAGCTCGTCGACGTCCCTCGCGATGGGCAAGCAATTCCTTGATCGAAGGCATCGCCGAGTGTTCTTGCTTTGTGCACCGCCGCACGCGCCGCCGTGTCACGGGACCAAGCACCCGCAGCATCCGGGCGCGCGTGGTTCGCGACCGTCAACAAGTTCTTGACCCCGTCTCCCGCGGTCTTGTCGTCCATCCGCAACAGACGGGCCAAAGTCAGACCCGCCACGCATGCTCGAGGACCCAGGCAAAAGACAATTGGCCGGCTCGCTCGCTCACAAAGGTAGCCAACTGTTTCAAAACACCACCCTCAAGCCAATCACGGCGCACCCAAGGCTGACAGCTCGGCAGGCCTTGCGACGAATGGTGTGCAACCACCACGACCACCTGCGACTGATCGCTGACAGGGGACACGGGAACAGCCAAGTGCTGCGCACTTGCATATGCCATCTGTGGCGGCCAATGTCACCTTGCCAGATCGGCTTGTGCGCTAAGGTGGGCGCAGGGGTGAAGTGTCGAGGATAGACTGCAGCACTAACTGCGCACCTTGGAGCTTGGCAGAGGTTGAATGGCTCACACGTGGCCTCGACAAAAAAAGGTCGAGCAGCTGGCAATCCCGAAGCAGTGATGTAGAGAACAAGCATGAATTCAGCCATGCCGATCAGTCTGGAGAAGCTTATCAGAACCCGCCGATCCCCACCTCTTCGATGGGTCCCTCACAGAGCCCCCCAGCACAGCCTGACGATTGGTGGAGAGTGTCCTGCGTTTCATGAACCAGGCAGGCACTTGTGGCTATAATCAGCAACCGCTTGACATCGAGTAGATTGCTTTCTCGTCTAATAGCCATCGCAGCGGAAACAAAACTTGCGCAGATCACCCGTGAATAGAGCACATCTATTCCTAGACCCTTCGCCGCACCTTCGGCACATCCGCTGGCGTCGGCGATGGACCGACTTTTTGACGCCGGCCAGGGACGGTCGCCGTGATGCACTGAGGTCGAAAAAGGTGGCCGGCCGGTGGAGTTAGTCGTCGTCGAATTGAAATTTGACCACTCGAGCTGTGACACGAACATGCGAATGCAGAAGCCCTAAGTTCTGCCAGTCTGATCCAATGCAGCTTCCATGGCATGTGCATCGCCGGGCGGTCCGAGGAAGCAGATGACAGCCCGGGTTGTTGTTCTGCGCATGAAACATCGTCGCAATCGCTATGACGAGTGTATCTCAATGCAGCAATATTCTCGGAGCCCAAAGGTGTTGCGCGACTCTGGCAATAGCTCCCGTGCGTGCAGCTAGCTGATTCTCAAATGCAGAAGTTCCATAGCAAAGTCAGTGCTGGTTGTAGCACATAACACAAAGGAGGCATTGCTGTCGCATCTTTCAGTCAGCTGCTGCTCTACCGTTCTGCTAGGAGCAAGCTAGTTGAGACCATCGAGCGCGCCGTTGAAGCTCTCGAGCAGTCTGTATCTGTGCTGCACAGAAGTTCCCTCGGTGCGCACACGGACTGGTCAAGACAAGTCATCTTCACCAGCCAAGTGTTTCGCACCATCGCGGAGGAGATCGAATCGAATCGAAAATCGTCCAGCCCTACGGAAGAAAGTACGGAACGCACAGCTCGGAGCTGTAGCACCACCGCTAAGGTTCCCAGAAACACGGTCAAGACTTGTTCGCCCCACCTGCGCATGCGAGCGAACGACTTGTGGACGCAAGCTTCTGGCCCGTGTCTCGTGTGGCCCCACGGGAGGAGCATCGCCAGAAGGTGGGATGCATCGTATGTACGGCAGATCCTTCCTCTGTCGTCTTTGTGCCATGTGGTGGGTCTTTCTATTTTCTCGAAGGTTTGTTTCGTTTCATAGATGGACGATCCTCCACTCGAGGCCAGTCCAGATAGATCTCCCATCAGTGTGGATCTTCCGTTGAACATGGACCAGGGATTCACCGTTTCGAACGGGACGCAGGGGTGCATTAGCTTTGATATTGCCGAGGCCCAAATCGGCTGGAGGACCGAGAGTGCTTTTGATAAGAGATGCGGCAAGGGGAGCAACAGTGAGATTGGCGATTGGCTCGCCGTGGGATCGGAATCTCTCTTTCACGATGGCTGAGGGCGTGGCGCAAGACGGCGCAAGATGGCTCAAGGCACACGCACGTGGATTGCTTTTGCCGTGCAAAGGTCTGGGCTCGGGTAGCTTACTAGCCGCGCTCCGGACGAAGATAGTCATCTTGAAGGCGCGCGGGCGGCTGCTTGCAGTGCTGCGGCCGGAGCTGGATATATCAAAAGCGCAGCGTCCAGTATCGGGATTCGACACAGCCGAGGTGGTCGTCGATGCTGCGGCCAGTGTCCGAGCGGGTGAAGATTGCAGCTGCGTAGGTATCCGCACACCTGAGACGCGCTCTCCAGAGCACGTGGAAATCTGACGATCGATTGGACACGATGAACAAGCTCCATGGCCGATTGCTTGCCTGGGGCCGTTAGTAAGCGGGCTTGAGGGTAGGCAGATCGTGTTACACAATGCTGTTGTTGGGCCTCGAAATGTGGTCGACGAGGCCATTTCTGACGAGAGGCATCAAAATGTTGTTGGAGGTACAAGTGGCGAGTATCTTTATAAGCGCTAAGTCGAAAGAGGATAAGCCCAGCCCACAAGCTCAACGGCCCGGCAAGCACAACCTCACCCCTGCTGTTGCCCCTGCCGAATGCGTCCACTCGCTGTTTCATGTGTCCACAGCGTGTGCTCTTCTCACCACCAACCATTGCCGCCGTCCATCAACGAGGTCATGCGCCGCCAAGCATGCCCAAATACCACTCGGAAGATGCCCAAGCTACTGCCTGAGAACAGAACACCACGGCATCTGCTAGAATCGATGGTCTGTTGAGCTGGCCGCCGGACTATGGGCCTGCGTTTGGCTCATCGTGCACGTGCTCACGACACAAGCCTTCCAAGATTGTTGAGGATTCATGCAAGACGATACTGTCACTTACTGTGGTAGTAGCAGGGCACATGATCCACTATCTCGCCTGCGCGCGCAGCACCCAAAAAGGCAAAGCACACCGTCGAATACGCGGAGGAGGTGCACCAGGAAAATTAACGGGGTCAAGAGCCTATCTACGATCCTCCCGAAAGCTACAGTATTGCAGCATGGCGAGTCGCTGCTTGACTCGGCGGATGGCATCATTTCTCATGGCATGAGCATGAGAAGCTCGGCTTTGATTGACAAAGTTCTCCCTCGTCATACTGGAATGAGTGATGTGATGCCACAGTGGTAGCCTCAAATGGTATGAGCCGTCATCCCTGGCTCCGCATGGACACCTTTTGACGGCTTGCGGAACATTTCCAGGGCTACAAGACCTTCCCTGCTTCGGGGCCGAAAGCAGTAATGGGATTCGAGTCCGTCCCTTCAACTCTATTCAGCCTCGCCGCACGTACACGCCCTGACGCCCTCCCAACGCTTGTTTGCATCAATCCCAAGTCGTCCAACAGCGGGAGGGCGTCATGGTGCTCTCAACATGCGGAGCTGGGCATTCTATCGAGAGTTTCTACTATGCAGGGACGAAAGCCACGGCCTTCACAATCTTGCCAAGCTGCTAAGTTGCGTAGAAAGGGAAGGCTGGCTCTCTTGACCGGTTCCACACTTAACTCGGGCGCATCGCAAGCAACCAAATTCGTCTTGCAAAGGAGCAGGGCGTGTCGAAGCTCGCTCACGTTGCCTTGAATCCAACGAAAGCCCGCATTGGGCTCTTACAAGAACAACGCCATTCAGCTGCATCCTCCCACGAAGCACTCACAGCGAATCATCGCGCTCCACCGGCTCGCGCACCCTGCCACCACCCCAGCCCAGCGTCTGCTCGAACACACGCGCCTCACCCAATCTCTAGACGCCATCAGGACCGCTGCAGCGCCAGCAACCGTTTCTAGGAATTTCTGGAGCAAGAAGCCAAGAATAGTCCCGTCGAGCCTCTGAAGCTGCATTTCAAAGGTCAAAGTAGTCAGCACCCTGGTCACAAATCTCAGCTATTAAGTGCCGCCGGATCCCGAAGATTTCCTGGCGAGCTTGGAAGCATCATCTACCACGGCTTGAGGCTGTATCGGCTTGTTTTAATCGCTTGTTTCTTTTTGACTCGGCTGCACTTTCACACCATCCGCTGGACCGGACTTTTACACTTCAGCAATTAATACACCACCTTCCTCTTTGACATTCTGCCGGGCATCGAAGCAAACAGTACCACCAAGAGAGCACGGGCGCTGAAAAAAACCGCCTCGATTTAGCATCAATCGACTCGTTGTTCCCGCATACCGACCGACGCCATTGAAAGCAGCAGCATCGTGTTTGCTCTGTGCGCCCATCGACCCCGGATTGATCCCCTAAGCCTTGAACCATTTTCCCCTGGATCCGTTCGGGCCAAGCACGCAAGCAACGCCGCTTGACCACGATCTTGCTAGGGTTCTTTTCATTTAAACCTAGAAACAAGTTTCGAACCGATTCCTCTTCTAGTGGAGACGTTGGATTTATTTTGGTGGCTTGTTCATCGCTTTCAGCATTTCAGCAATCTGGTCGACACGGGGGCCCGCTTTCGGCAGACGTTCTCAGCCACGACACGTTGTCGGGTTGTCCAGAACACCTAGAGCATCGCCTGTCCCGCTTCCATCGGCTCCGCTACCAGCCGTGGGCTGTTCAGTCAATTATCTGATCCCGAGCATTTTACTATTATACGCCGACCTTGCCACCACTGCCCAGCTTCGACTAGGTGGCTTATACCCACGAACGACACCAGCCCCATTGCCTCGTCAAAGTTTGGTTTATCCACTGCGGCCTCTCTCTCAGCAACCCAAGCTCGATCGTCCGGCAGGATCGATATCGCTGGACTGAGACAAGACGCACCTTGTTCGACCACCACAGACCGTCTCGCTTTCTTCGAGTCAGGCTTCTGTTGCGTGTGGCCACTTGCTCTCACAACCGTCGGACACGCTGAGCCAGTCAAAACTGGACAGTCATCTCTGGCTGTGAAAGAGATCGACCCGGGTCTCGCCTCACCAGCACGGCAGAATTCCAGGCCAGTCCATTGCTGACTACTGACCACCACACCACCTCCGTCCCTTGTCCAACAGCCTGTCACCCAACAGACCCTGTCCTTTACTTCTTTTGCATACCGCTTCGGGATCGGAAGACCCTGCCTTTTTGATACAAGGGCAGCCCTTGCACACCCCCGTCCGAACTCAGCCTCGTGGACGAGAAAGTTGCACGTCAGAGGGTGACGACCAAGCCATACAAGCCCCTAGCGATTCGCTCAGGAGGCCCAGGAGACCCATCTACACCATACCGAGGTGTCCCACCGGGCCCAAACTAAGACACTATTACCTGTAAGTCTACAATAATTATTTCTTATATTGTTCGCCTGGTTTGGGTTGCCTATTAAGACCCGTTTTCACCCAACCCATACATACCTACCTGCCACTACCTATCCCATCCCAACCACCCCAAAGTATTTCATATACTCGACATCCACCTGCACATTACGTCTTGTGTGCCTTGTCATTCTTTATTCCACATACAACACATACACACCACACCACAGCCTCCTCGACTTCCCAACTTCCAAGTCATCAAGGCTCAACAGTCATCGCACCGACACAGCCGCCAAGCCATACCCCGGGGCAAAGTTGACTGACTGACCTCGAAACCTAATCAGCCGGTACATCTCCACACAACAACGTAGCTCACGCTCACTTCTCACGTCTCACCGCCAACAAAGCCCATTCATTCTTCAGCGTGCCTCAATTTAGGCCGCACTCTCACTCTCACTCACAAAGACCATCCCTTCCCCATCGGAATCCGACCAGAGCTCTTGCCTTTTTCTGCTTGCAGGTCGAGTAGGGAAACGCCCCGCAAAGAGACATTCTCAAGAATCCTTCACCCTCACCTCACGTCACAGCCCAAAATGGCATCACAAAGTTTTTACTCGCCAATGAGCACGGCAGAGCTCAATGCAGCAGCACTTGAGGACTTCATCTACACACCAGTTCGCGATGAAATGATCTCATATCTGGCCAACGCCGCCCGAGAAGTTATCCGCTGCGACGACAAGATGATGCCCCCACCACCAGCATCATCAACACCGTCATACGCACCTTACAGCTCAAAACAACTTCCTATCACACCCCCAAGGACGCCTCCACCAGTGGCAGCTGGCGAGAAGTTCCTGCCTTCCCTGGAGAAGTTCATTCACAACCTGGTTTGGTCCTCAAACGTGCAAGTACCCACTCTTATGTCGACGCTCGTCTACCTAAACCGCCTTAAGTCTCGCCTTCAACCCGAGGCAAAGGGCCTGCGCTGCACCGCCCACCGAATTTTCCTCGCGGCACTCATCATCACCGCCAAGTACCTCAACGACTCCTCGCCCAAGAACAAGCACTGGGCCAAGTACACCCAAATCTGGGACGACGCCAACGGACCCCGTTGCATCGCATCCGGCTGCCACCAAGGCTCGCGCTGCATGCGCGAGGGTCACCTCCGCGCCCCGGACTTCGAGTTCTCCAAGACCGAGGTCAACCTGATGGAGAAGCAGCTCCTGATGCTGCTCGAGTGGGAGCTGCGCGTCACCAGCGAAGACCTCTACCGCGAGCTCGATGTCTTCCTCGCGCCCCACCGTTCTAAGATCGTGGACCAGCACGAACGTTCGCAGCGCCGCCAGGAGCGCCTCGCACGCAAGGAGGCCGAGGAGGCCGCGGCGCGCGAGCAGGAGCGTAAGATGCAGGAGCTCTTCGCCAGCACGTATGACGCCTACGCAACGCCGCCGCACAGCCCCCCGCGCGGCCACAGCCGCAATGCCTCGTCGCGCTCGAGCTCTGCGGAATCCGTCCCGCGGCTCATCAGCAGCTCGCACTCGTACGCACCTTCCCTTGCTTCCAACTCATCACGCGGCAGCTCGCGCGGCGCGTCGACGCCACCGTCGGATATGTCTGAGCCGTATGTCTACAACAACGGCGCATATCTTGCCGATGGTGGACTCTACGACGCGCCGGTGGAGATTATCCTCCCTGGCCAGCACAGCAAGCAGCAGCAGTACTACGCGGAGCTCCCGCAGGTGCCGCAGATGGTAAAGCAGAAGTCGCTCCTGCCGTATGAGATCAGCCCGGATGAGCTGCGCGAGATGGAGACGGGCGTCAATGGTGCTAAGCGCAGCCGTGTGCGCGGCATGTTTGGGCGGATTTTCCAGCAGCAGACGGCGGTGCGGGCTTAGACATGAGAGAAGACTGGGATTTCATTTTTCGATGATTTTTTTGCATGGCGTTTTGGGAGACTGGGGTTGGTTCACCCCTCTTGCGGGCTCGCACACCTTTCCTCATAACACTCTGGCACGGAACGATGCATTGATCATGGCATGGCGAGAGGGTCACTTGTTTGGGGAAAAGGGCGGCGGATCAAGATTGTTTTTTTCCTGTTCGCATTGCATTGCATGATGAAGGCACGAATGCACAGACGGGGTCAATGATACCACACTTTGCGTTGCGCATACCCGCAGAGGAGTTGAGGAGCTCAGATACTTCATTGAATATCACATCTCGCCGGACCACTCTTGGTCTGGCGAGCTTCCACCTCACACAAAAACGTTCATTGTTCTTCTCATTGGTGACATGTTTGCCATCAATGACCGAGCGCCGATCAGGCTTCCCGGTCACTGTAGATCGTTAGCAGTGTCACCTCACCCACCGCCTACATCCTCCGCATTTTCTCCCCATCGCCGCCCAAATTCACGCGAGACATTGCCACTGCTCACCGCGTCCATCACAACCAAGCACGATCCCCGCGGTTGTGTCGCTGTCGGCTAGCGCTCGGAGTAATTATCCCATCTGCTTGCATGGACAACTAATGCACATGTAGGTACGTGTCAAAACCCCGGAGCCGCAGCCGAAGAGACCAAGAAACCATTTTTGCCGCGTCAACCGCGCCCACTATCAGGGTCATGCATGAAGATCTCCGGCATTTCCAGCCTACTTCGCCCTGGGCCGGGCTTCGTTTTCCTTGTTCCAGAACATAGAACAATGCGGTGAAGCCGATGCATAGGCATTCAAAGTTGGTACAAGTGGGTGGCTTTTACGACATGTAATTGTCTGTGCCTGATCAGCGACAAAGGCGGTTGACAATGGAGCCCTTTGTACGGAGGCTTGGGCACAATTTGGGGGCCATCTATTCCGTGTTGTGCCTGAGAGGTGGATCTGCTCTTGGCATGCACCTGACAGTTCCACATTCATGGCATTGGGCAACTTGACGACGAAGATTGTCGGTCAGGCAGACGAGCCATCCACCACCGCTTCCCCAGCCTCACGTCATTGATGTGTGGTCAGGACCATCGCAGGGCTTGGGTTGTGGGAGATGCTGTCTACATGGATCATCCCGTCTATCTGTTTGGTGACAGCGGCGTCCCTGACAGATGCGTACGATTCGGGCGGTGTTATGCAGATTCAGATCGATTCGTTGGCGAGTACCACACCTTCCTCTCACGTTCGCATGATGGCCACGAAGTCATTGTTCATCGAGTCCCAACACCCGCGCCGGCATCTACGCCATCGGCATGCTGGCGGCGCTCAGCTGTTGGAGGCTCCAACATAGCCTGGCTGAGGCGCACGCTCAACACCACAGCTCTCCTGGCTAGCGACCCTCAGTTGTCAGAGCGCACAGCGACGGGCGCGGGCAACTATCGACCCCAACTATTCCCAACGGTGCTATCGACCCGACGGGCTGGTGTTGCTGCTCGGAGCCCGGCGCCAGAATCACTTTGGAGCCAAGCGTGCCCGCCTAGGAACCCAAGGCCCTAAGCTAGCTCGACCATAGTCCCAGGAAGGACCGTGGTTGGGCAACTTAGCTTCTGGCGCCAGCGCGAGCGCTTGCGATGGCGCGTGGGCCGAAAGCATAATTTCCGCATTGGGAGAAGTGGCTGAATGTCTTGTTGTCTCTTGTTGTCTACGTGGGCTTCGCGATGTTGCCGGCCCAACAGCTAAGTATCGCGTGCACGCTTTGCACGGACAGAGAGCGGCGCGTTGCTAGCTAGGTGAGATGCACAGGCCCCCGAGGCGTCGTTGCTTGAACCAACACCGTCTGTTGCCAACCTTGCAGACGCACGCATCTGAGAATGCCGGCAGCCTCCCTTGCTAGGACAAAGCGACGACGGGACAGCCAGCCACGCCTCACGCGGGCTGCAAACAGCGCAGAATGCAGCACACGCCCGCACTGTATCACTGGCTGCAATCACGGCCGTGCGAACAATAATCAGCAGATGTCATGGATCGATTGATTGGCGGATGGGCCGGCGAAGGAACGATGAAGCATAACCGGCCTTTCGGTCAATGACACAGCAGGCGGTCGGTCCACAGCCCGTGAGGCTGACCCTGGCCGTCATGTTCGCGACCTCGGGAAGAAGACTGGTTCCCCAGCAGCAGCCACTCGGCGCGCAGGGTTGACGCGCTGTCAGCAATACACTCAGACAGCGCTCTCGTCGCAGGACAGTACGCCGGGCCATCTGCCTGTGGATGGATACAATTGACGTTTGAGGTGCCAGCAGGCCGGTGACTCGCAGCAAGTGTTGCAGTCAGGACACCTATGCCATTCGACGCTGCGGCAAGGTCATCGCAAATGTTCGTCAGCGTCGCCAACATCCACCGACGGCTCGACCCGCACCACCCCGAGCATGTGATGTGTGCGTACATGCGGCGCCACGATCATCGAGGGGGCGACACAAGGCCTCGTGCTAGATCCGCCATGGTGAGGGACGTACGCGTCGAGTGGATGCGCAAGTATGGGCGCGAGCTGCACTATTGAATTCGCAATCGGTCAATCACGTCCCAAAGAGCCTGTCTGCAATGCGATCCGGAGCATAGCCACGATGTTGTGGGCCAAACGGAGTCCACGGAGACTGTGCCACAATCTCGCCCCTGAGAAGGACCCTGAGCAGGAAAGAACCAGACAGCAGTTCGTCTGCGCTGACGCGCCCGGTACGCTGGGCTGTGTTGATGTCGTGGTGTCGCGTTGCATTCGGCTACCTGCGAAATGCGAGATGGCGCTTTTTGCCTCTGCGAGGGCGGCCTCACGAACGCCACCTGTGGCTGTGCGTGACGTGGAGGCACCCCCCCCCAAACCGGGTCGGGCACCTGTCAAGAGAGATTCTGGTCTTCATCACACATGCTAGCTTCTTTGGAACAAAAATGGACCAGAGAATTTATGCATTGAGACGTTTCTTTGACACCTTGAGAACGTAGGCTGCAGCCGAGATTCTCGAAGCTGTGGATTGATGCAGAGCCGTACAGTCTGCCAACGCCTAGCATCCTCTTATCCACGGGGCTCTAGAAACACCTGCTTTCAAGGTTCCTAAAGAAAGGCAGTGACTCTCTCAGGCTGCTGTAAAGATTGCAATTTTTGTTTTTTTATGGAGACAGACATATTTTCTCTAGGTAGAGACTACAAAAGAAACATTCTACAATGGTCCGCCATACCTACCATTGACTCCACCCAGCCTCAGCCCTATACGTTGTACTACGCTCTGCAATATTCAACTTTATGGGTTCTCAATGAAGCATCACACTGCAATTGCTTCCTATGCCTCTAAAGTTTTGTGCGTGCTCACTGCCCCAATGTGCGTCGGTCATGTTGAAAGCTGCGCTATCACCTTGACGACGAAACAACGATTCGCGGCTTTAGAACAACAGAACAGCTATGCGCAACAGCTTTGATGTTTATAGACAAGTTCTTCGCTCCGTGCGGCGTATTCCGGGGGGAATTATGCATCAACACACATGCTCAATACACAAGTTGGAGTAGTAAACGCTTATCCTCGTGATGCCTGACCCGATCGCTCGTTCTCTTGTCGACGACGTCTCGAACTGATTGCCGTTAGGAATTCCCTCTAGAGCATTCGATAACTCGGCCCGATGACACAGAGACGGGCGGGATCAGAATCACTATCCGTGCTAGTATTGTAAAGAACATTCCACAACCGGCATCTTATCAGTGGGCCCCTAATTACACAACTCCACTGCCGTAGGAGATCTGCTATATAGCAACTAAGAACGAGCGTATAAAAGTAAAAATGGTGCTCAAGTGCGATCTGTGCGCAGTCCATTGTGCGAACTTTACACCACTGCCGTGACACCCCTCATCGCGACGGAAAGGCCACTCATTTGACCGGCTCGCCAACCACAACTCCACGATGAAGGCTGCCTACAGTGCACTCGTTCTGGCTTCCGTCGCCATGGCGGCGCGGAAAAGCGTCAAGTACAGTGGACAACCAAGGCAGCACCTGGCCGCCCGTACCAACTCGTCGACTGCAGGCACAAAGATCATCCTGGACAACGATTGGAGCACTGCTGGTTTCTTGACGTACCTGATGGCACTTGATGCCGGCTGGGATGTGTTGGGTATTGTCGGAGACACTGGTGACTCATGGGCTTTGCAGACCAGCTTGCACGGCCTGGCGACGTTGGAGGTCGGGAATCTGTCTTCGTGCATCCCGGTGTACAAGGGCGCTGACTACCCTCTGGTCAACACCCCGGAGCTATTCCAGACATGGGAGGATTTGCACGGTGATCTGCCTTGGGTAAGACTGGTATCTCGCGATGCTGTTGTGCGCATAATCTAGTGACTAACACCGCTCCAAGCAAGGCGCCTTCGCCCCCGAGAACACCACCAACGAGGAAGCTGGCAATGACCCTACGTCTGGCGACCCCGAGAGGGTAGTCCGCGCCGCCTTCGCCGAGGGATATCCTAATGGGACGCTGGCGGGCAACAACTCGGCCGCGTGGATGGTCGAGCAGGTGCGCAAGTACCCAGGCGAAGTGATGATCTACTCTGGCGGTGCGCTCACGAACATCGCCCTGGCTGTGAGGCTCGATCCGGAGTTCGCGTCCCTCGCCAAGGGCCTGGTCATCATGGGCGGCTACCTGGACGTAACGCTGTTGATGACCTCGGGCTCTGTTATGCAAGCTGATTGGAACTCTGACGTGAGTCTTGGAGTTCTGTGACTGGGCAGCGGAAGCCGTACTGACAGTGTGCTGCAGATCAACCTGAAAATAGACCCTGAGGGAGCCAAAGTGGCGCTGACAGCTGATTTCCCGAGCATCACGATCGTTGGAAATGCTGCCAATCAGGAGTATCCCGACCAGGCTTACCTTGATGAGGTGTATGAGGTTGACAACGGATATACCAAATTGGTCTATGACCACTATGGACTGATTGTATGTACCACCATTCTTTGTGACTCTCCCTCTTTGGCTTGGCATCGCCATTGATGCTCTGAAACTTTATCCTGCACCTCGTCACTCCTCTTCATTCCTGCGCTAACTCGGCTTGCAGTTCCCCTTCTGGGACGAGACTGCTCTGTTCTCGGTGTTGGATCCCAGCAACGTGGTTAATTCAACAACCTGTGAGTTTTTACCCGCTTTGAAGAGCAGCAGGACAGAGCTAACCATATCATGCACAGTCTACTTGGACGTCGATACCGCCTACGCGAGCCCATACTATGGCAACATCATCGGTTACCAAGAAGCGCTGAAGCCTCGCTCGCAGAAGTTGCAGCTGGTCAACTACATCTACGAAGTTGACGGTGCAAAGCTCAAAGAGACTGTCAAGCATTCCTTGCAGTACCCGAAGACCTGCGAGGATCTCGTGTAGCGTCACCGTGGTTTAAGAAGTGGGCATCTGGAGTGTTGTCTGCCTGTTTGCGTGGGTGCCAAGCTGGAATTATTAGATCACTAGACTTAATTGTTACAACTGAATGTAAGAAGAATCGACGGATTCCTTCTTCAATAAGCTCTCCTTCGGACCGGGGCTGTCTCGCCTCTAACCAGCACCGAGGTACGTACTCGAGTTGAGCTCATACTTACAAGCGGTGTGAAGGCGCGTCAACCTCCAAGTGAAGAAAAAAAACATGGCAATAAGACCTCTCGCCAGCATAAACACGGTTCCCGGTCCAAGATCTGATTGTTCAATGGTCATGTATCATTGGGTGGCTGCTGCGAGTCCGCTTTTACGAAAATACCTTCCTCCTTGAGATCCGAGATGGACCTGGAGGCTTGTCACCAGGGGGCCAACAATGGTCTCCAGCTACAGGTAGTTATATGCAGTGCATGCTGCTCTGTCTACATTCACCCGCCTTGCGACATGGCCAGGATGAATTGATTCCTGCGGTCCTCACCGGGTTGTCGAATATACATGCGTGTCTCAAAAGCCGCCTCGTTGTGCAATAAATCGTTCTCAGCCCCGCTCGAGGCAAGAACGTCGTAGCGACCGTGACGCAGGTTGTTAGTGGAAGGCATGTCTGTGTAACAAAGCACCGGCCTTGGTATGTGGCTTTTTTTTTTTTGGTGTTGATTTGCAAGAGCTGAATCGTTGAGATGTTCTCTCGGTCGTGCAGTCGAATGCATTGACATATTCCTGGAGGATCATGAGGACCAGTTGGCATAGCACACACAGGTAATAATTTTATGACTCAATGCAAATGCCCACTCAAGCCAAACGTCTTAAACCTGTGCACAAGGACTCATGAGAATGTCGTGCCAGGCCTAAATACACAAATGTCACTCGTCTGGAGTCGTCCGCAGTCGTCCAGGAGTATATACCTGGCTGTCTATATTGTGACAGCACGGGCCATATCACCGTGCAGTAAGTAGAATACTATCTGAGGCTTGAAGCTCAGGTTGTCTGATCTTAGTTGATCTCAAGTCAGATCTCGCCAAATTTGTGAGCCGGTGATTTAGTAGCGATATATAAGTCCACCTGTTTCAAGGTAGAGGATTAGGGTCTATCATGCTTTTGGATGATGCATCTTCACATGAGATCAATTGCTCACATAATTTAATCGTATTCTTGCTACGTGGTTGGACAGATAGACGGAAGATGTGTTTCTTATATGACACCAGTCGAGACTTCCGACCCATGTTAAAGAGCTTGCCTTGTTTTGTGAGGTCATAAATAGTCTTGGCAACCATTCTGCCACGTATTCTGAGGATTGTAGCCAGTGCTACATGAAGGGTTGTCGAGAATCGCTACGTGGCAGGAAACTTACTCGAGTCTATAAAAGGCACGCTTGTCTCGGGTAAAAAGTGGACCGCGGAGGAGGGGGGTGTTTACTTGTGACTTTATACAGTTGAATGCATCTAATGCAGCCATGTTAGTACGCGCAGCTTTGCCTTCGCAGTGATTACCGCCATTGCACGCGCAGTTGTGCCGGTGCAATATGTATACACGTACATTCCGCGTGCCATATACAACATGAGGGAAAGCACCTGCAGACACCGGCGCTGGTTGGAGATCTTCACCGGGTCAATACGTACATTTTCACCGAGGTTTTGGAAGCAAAAATACCCCGCCCGGACTCTCAACGCGGGGAATTAGGAGAAAGGTCATGGGGTTGGAAACCCACTAGACTATCCGAAGTTCGGTGGCATCCCCTCAAGAACTACGCTCTTGGCTGTTTGAATCATGTTTGCTTGCCTTTTGAATTTGGACTCCTTATTAACCTTTTGACTCTTACCCTGTCGCCAATTCGCATATCATCACGCATCAAGAAGCAGTGAAAGCCATGGCCACCGAAACTCTGCCCAAGACCCACAAGGCGGCCGTCTACGATGAGCCTGGAAAGATATCGACCAAGGTGGTTGAGCAGGAGTTGCCAGAGCCGGCAGCTGGGGATGTCCTCATCAAACTGTACGTATTGCAGTGTTGTGTGGCGCATAGATTGGAACCTCCAGCTGACCTCATTGAAGCACACATTCTGGGGTCTGCCATAGCGATCTGGGTATAATGACGAATACATGGGTCCATCTACCCGCACCTACCAAGGCAGGACAGGTATGAACATTCTCCCATCCTCGGGTCGAATTCGCAATGGCTAACCCCTTCTCAAGGTTGGTGGTCATGAAGGCGTTGGAACCATTGTCAAGATGGGACCGGGCACGTCGAACTCCGCAGTCAAAGTTGGGGACCGCGTTGGCATCAAATGGCTTGCGGGAATATGTGGAAGCTGCCGTGCGTATAGACTCCAGGCGGTTGGACCTGAAATTTGAAATCGGACTGACAGATCTCAAAGCTCCATGTTTGACTGGACACGATGCTGTGTGCTTCAACCAGAAAATCTCAGGATACTACGTCAGTCGAAAAACACCAAAAATCTTCTCAAGCTGGACATTGTGCTGATGGGCATGTAGTGGCCTGGAACTTTCCAGCAGTATGTCACAAGTCAAGCCTCTTATGTCACACCAATCCCAGACGGTCTGTCATCGGATGCGGCAGCACCATTGTGAGTTTTGCACCTTACTCACCAGCAGACCATAGCTACTGACTTGGGATCACAGGCTCTGTGCCGGTGTCACATGTTACAGTGCACTAAGGAAGTCGAACACGAAGAGCGGTGACTGGGTTGTACTTCTTGGAGCAGGAGGTGGTGAGTCGTTCCGCCCCATGTGGGCCAGTTGTACGGCGACCTTGTGATT
The DNA here is from genome assembly GCA_022609195.1 of Plenodomus libanotidis. Classification (NCBI taxonomy): domain Eukaryota; kingdom Fungi; phylum Ascomycota; class Dothideomycetes; order Pleosporales; family Leptosphaeriaceae; genus Plenodomus; species Plenodomus libanotidis. The sequence continues at coordinate 177,320 of JAGKQA010000052.1, forward strand.
AACACCCCCGTCAAGGGCTCGGTCATCTTGCTACCCAAATTGCTTCCAGAGGCATTGGTCTTCGTGTGATCGGCATCGATTCTGGAAGCAAGAAGGATCTCGTGCTAGAGTCCGGAGCAGAGCACTTCATCGACTTCACAGCAACGAAGGACGTTACGAAAGAAGTCACCGACCTCACCGGAGGATTGGGAGCACATGCTGTAATTGTGCTGACAGCTGCCAATGGGGCTTATGCTATGTGAGCCTGCAGCCAGAGGACTAGGAAAGGATCTCACTGACGAAATGCAGGGCAACGGACCTTGTCCGCTTTGGTGGCACGGTAGTCGCTGTCGGAATTGTAAGTATCATCATTGCCGTGATAGAAGCTTCACATCCATCCTCGAAGATTTGCGGTGAGCTACGCTAATTTGACTTAATAGCCCGAGGGCGAGATGAAGCCTATCGCCACGGCGTTCCCTGGTATACTCATTGCGAAGGCTCTGAAAATCGTCGGTGTCGCTGTGGGAAACCGTCAAGAGGCCATCGAGACGCTGGATTTGGCGGCCAGAGGACTCATAAAGACTCACTTCCGCACAGAAAAGCTGGAAAACTTGACAGAAGTGTTCAATCAGATGAAGGAAGGGGAGCTCCAAGGACGTGTGGTCCTAGACCTTCAATGATTTTCCCGCGCGTCTTTTAATCGGGGGTTTTCAGCATGCTCTTCAAGCCGACGACTCGGCATGAACTGCCCCGGGAAAGCTATGTGATTTAGGTTTTAAGAAGAACCCAGTCGCTCCTGAAATGCGAGTGATAGGAAAGCCACCACGAGTCTGCCCAGGGCCGACTAGATATTGCTCTGGTGTTGCACCAACATGTGAAGCACTTGAAAAGCACCCTACGAAATTCACCCATAGCTATCGCATGCGACCATACTAGTGCAGACCAGGGTAGAGATGTTGCTTACTCTGTGACTCATCTCACCGAAGAAAGGTGGACTGAGAGCGTCTTGCCGGCAATTCCCTCGACTACTTCCGGCTGTGATCTATCACTTCCAAAATCGCTCTGCATCCCAAATTTCAACAGACTGTACGTGGGCAAGACACAATCATCTCATAGACTAAGTATTCGCGAATGAAGGCCCCACCGCTCTTTACTGCAACGGTCCAACTCCTGAAGCCGTCCCAAGATGCCACTTGAACTGCGCCCAGCGGGGGATGTTGACATGCAGCGTGCGGCAATGATAGAGCGGGAAGCCTACGGGCCGCTCGATTCGAATGCAGTTCTGTTTCCCGGTCCATTGCCACCAGGTGCTCTTGATCATCGCGCGCAGGGCCTGAGAGAGAAGGCGAAGGAGCAGGCTGTCTTCTGCTTGAAGGTGGTCGACAACGACTTGTTTGGAGAGGAGCAAATGATTGCGTTCGCGAGTTGGTAAAAAATTCCATTTTATGATTTTACATGATGAGGGAACTCAAGACTGACGACAAGAATGCAGGGTCGTTCACGACGTCAGTAACCCGGCAATACCTTCACCACCAAGACAGTTCCCTCCACAATTTAACACAGAGGCCTGTGCACTTTTGTTCAACCGGATAGACGAGTTGGAACCCAAACATATGGGCGTCAGGCCCCACGTGTGTAAGTTTACACAAAATCCTCCCTCTCAAGTTCGTGAAGATGAGATTTATACCTATGACTGGGCTAATCATGAACCCACAGACTTTAGTCTCCTCTTCACCGACCCAAAGCATCATGGCCGGGGCGCAGGGACCATGCTTTTGCAGCACGCCGTCGGACATGCAACAAATCTCCAACTCCCCATCTACCTGAACGCATCGGTGGATGCCCATGGCCTATATGTGAAGCATGGTTTCCGGGATCTGGAGTTGATGGAGACGGACTTTAGCAAATGGGGTATGCAAACTCCAGTCAAGACGTGGGCTATGCTGAAAGAGTTTGAGAACGGGTCCGGCGTATGAACCGCCTGTCGCCTTGGCTCTGCCTACCAGTCCCATTAAGCGTTGATGTCAAGAACGGTCTAGGTATACTGGCCGGCGTGGTTGTAATGCGAAGATGCTGCGGGCCGGCAAGCAGATGATTGGAGGCTTTACATGTGAGCGTGGGAATAGACTGTCGTTCTCGAAGAAGCAGTGCGAGTGGGTGCTCCCAAATTCTCAGACATGTGGGACTACGTGTCACGGTATTAGGCCCGCAGGATCCACTATACCATACTATATAGTTCGCCAGCTTACCGGCACCTCTTAGCCTAGCTTTCCTTCTCTCCTTATGTGCGACAACAAGTTCTCTACCATGACTTAGAACCAAGCCTTGACGTGCCGTGACACTACGGATATTGCGCTTGAAACAGCATTCATCTCATAGTCCCGAGCATCCGCTATCAGGCTCGGGCATGTGAACCATCTTATGCACCGGAGGTTTCCTCTTTCCCGAGTCGCTGATTTTCATCAATCTAATTCCATGCTGCTGTGACCGGGGCTCTATCCAGCCTAAACCGGTCTGTACACAACATACATGTAGTCTTGCCCAGGTGGCCGGATGCTTCCAGCTTGCATATCTCCATAGCAGGAATGCTACCTAGAAGGAGCTAAGCATGCTCAAGTAATGTACCGCCATCAGCTTGTACATCAGACCCATCAAGACTGCCAATGTATAAGGCCGATGCCCGGGTGGGCTCTCGCGCTGAATGAAACATTTGACGACCATGATTGACCAAGGAGAAAAAGAAGAGTCTAATTTCTGGCTCTCTAGTCGCATTTCTCCGGGCAACCCCGGTTTTGGCGAGGCTCTCCCCTAATTAACGCACATGTTTTTAAAACAAGGAGGCTAAAGCGAAGGCAGTTTACTTGGTGCCCTCGTCATCAACGGTCCCTCCACAGCCAACTATTACAAAGACCTTGGCATGGTCTTCGTGTCTGACTGGAACCACAAGACAGTCTTCCAAAACTGGAAGACCGACGCCGACGCAGGCTTCAAAACTCAGCTGGAAAACGCCCTGATCAACTACAAGAACGTGTGGAATTGCGCCGTATCGGTCGCCGACGACCCAGCCTGCCTCGGCACCGGGGTGCGTGAGGAATTCGCCTTCGAGCAAGGCAAGACGTTAAAACCCCATCTCATCAACACTGCCACGAATGGCTGGTTCGAATTCTCCATGGACAACCACACCTTCGAGGTCATCGTCGCTGACCTCATCCCCATTGGCCCCTACGCGACCAGCTCCTTGAGTATTAGCATGGGGCAGCGGTACAAAATCACCGTCACCGCGAACGCTACGGTAGGAGACTACTGGATGCGTGCGGGCTGGGTCAACTACTGCGCCACAATTATCAATTACGCAGATGGTATCGCCATTATCCGCTACGACCAGAACAGCGCCACACCTCCCACAAGCGTAGCTCAGCAAGAGGTGGCCTCGTCTTGTGCCAATGAGGATATCTCGCATCTTGTTCCATGGGTGTCCATCACCGTTGTAGAAGCCTCGGTAGGGTCCGTCATCGGCCTCAGCTATGAGCTCACGGACAACTTGAATAGCTGGTACTTCAACGAGAGCACCTTCTGGCTCAATTGGTCGCAACCGACGACCCTGATGGCGTACAAGGGAGAAGCTGTATTCCCTGCCCAGCTCAATGTGTATCCGCTTACGCAAGTGGATGAGTGGGTGTACTGGGTGATAAATGATGAAACCGGGCTCGAAGTGTGATCTTGCCCAGTCAAAGTTGTGCCTGACCCGGGCTAATGTCTTCCAGTGTCTACCATCCCATCCACATGCACGGCCACGATTTCTTAATGATGTCCCAGACTGCCTCCGAGGCTTTCGATCCAGCCAACGTCGTCATAAACATGGACAATCCACTGCGACGGGAAGTGGTCAAACTTCCCAGTGGTGGGTACCTCGTGATTGCATTTAAGACCGACAATCCCAGAACCTGGCTCTTACACTGCCATATCGCCTGGCACTTTTCGCAATGGCTGGCAATGCAGTTTGTCGAGGGGGACGATGAGATCGGCCGAAGCATCACGAAGGGCGAAGATGCAGCGGAGCAGTGCGCGGCCTGGGATGCGTATTATCCGACCAGTATCCGGGCACTTGATGATTCGGGCACTTGATGATGCGGGAGCTCGTTTCTGTTCCTTGGTATGTAGACCAAAATAGACACCGTCTACTGGCTCCTCGCATACGTCCCAGGATGTATTCAGTGGCTTCTGAATATGTTACTGAATGGCTGCGGTCTGGCGTGCTTGCTATGGTCCTTATTCAGGCACCATCGAGGGCTCCTGGGCCTATTGAGAGAGCCTCGTCGCAAGTTTGGGTTAGATAGACCATCTCGCCTGTTGGGCTTGATGAGACTGAACAGACAATAATGGAACGAAGCAAATTGACCTTACAAGATGGGCAGACGGCTGTGAGGTAGTGTAGGCTGCAGAAGTGCATGGAGAGAGGTCGAGGTTGGCAGGGGTGGTCGAGGTGCATGAGGGCAATGATTGGTTGAAGGAGCCTAGAATTCTCCCACCCTGACCCCGTATAAAAGCCTCGCCCCTCTCTCAGCACTGTCTCCCACATTCTTTCCTTTTCATCCCACAATTTTGAAATCCATCGAAGAAGCATCTTAAATCATTACAAGACTTCAAATAAGATCAGGGTTCATCAAGCAGAGAGCCCCCGAGGTCACTTGTCCTCTTGGATATTCCCCCTTTCCAACCAATATCCCCACACCAGTCACTGGTTCCCTCCCCAGGTCAAGTTGTCACACAGCGCATGCTCTGCGTCACCATGCTCTCCTACTTGGACAAACAAGGCCACTTTGTCAGAGCTCATCCAGCATATGGATCTCCAGTCACGTCCAACATGCAAAAACCGTCCCAGCAGCTACCAAGGCAGCGGTCCTCAAGTGGAAGCTCCACATCACCACAGACTTGGCCAAGACTCAGTTCCTCTCGCAGAGATTTTGACAGGGAGCACCGGAACGCCGCTCACATGATAATCGCGGTACGCCACTGGTCAATGGTTCCGCCGTCGTGCCCTGAGGCTCCGCAGGGAGACTATCGCAGTGAGGAATCCTTGGACGAGCCACGGCCTGATAATGCTGACACCGATGATATGCCTCAATATTGGTATGCACAGAGGTCTGAGGGAATGTCAGGGAGTGGAAGGCACACGGAAATGAAAGACAAAGTGGGTGTCTTCCCGTCGCCGCTGGTGACACCACAACCTCACAGGCTCAGAACGCCTGAGCTTCCTGAACTTCAACCCGCGAAGGGAGGCAGAGCGTTCTGCTCATGCTGTCGGCCCAGGACTACCAGATACGACCAACATCGCGCAAAGATGGATTTCCAGCGTAAGCTCATCCTCCCATCACGAACTGTCGTGATCGATTCGTGAGACGCCATGCTGACTACTGTCATCGATCGAAGTTGAGGCAGCACTCGCTCACATCCGGGGGCCTGCAAACCGGCAGACACTGAATGAAAGCGATGAGAACGGTAGAGAGCTGGTAACGCGGAGGTAAGTGGGGATTTGATCGATATGTCGCCAGATTGAGGGTTGCCCAGGTGGAATATCTCAGCACGCCGAGGAACAGATGGGCGGGCCCAGATCGCACTTGTGGTTTGCTTTCCGTGAGAGGTATGACACCCTGCAAGAATGACAGGTCGTCACAGAACGTGTTTTCGTAGCTCAAGAAATTCTCCCTCAAGCCGTCGGAAGAATACGTCAAGCCGTTGCCGTATGTTTGTAGCCCCCGGCAGCCACGACATGTGCTGCTGTGCAATCCGCAATGTGCGTTGGCGTTCCACGAACGGCAGATCGTAGGACACGCCCAACTCTCGTGCGACTCATCTGAACATACAGAAAAGAGGACAGTGTCGTGATTCTGTTCTCTTGTCGCGTTGTGTCCTGGCTGCTGTCGTCATGTCCGATGATGCGGACTGAAGAATGCGAGATGAGGTGACGTTAGATTTGGGCTGCGCAGGCAGCGGTGGCTTACGTAAGTGGCACAGCTTATGTAAGTCCATCCACGACGTGTGAACGTCCACGAGGATCACGTCCCCATCAACTCCGACCGACGAGAGTTCATTAGCAATGTCATGCACAGACAAAGGCGAAACTTGACTCTGAGTTGTAAAGCAAAGCTCCAATATCACCACCGTCCGTCAGGCCACCGCCCTTGGGCTCATCGAATTAATGGAGACGCGTTGTCCCACAGCACCATGACAGCCAAACGTCGACTTCACAAGCGTGTATGCGACCGGATTATCAAAGATGGAGCCATTGGAGATCCTCAGCTGCCTACATAGGCCATCGGTTTTTGCACGATGCTCTGACTGGCCTGTGCGTCCATCACGAGCTTGGTGTCATCAATGCATTCAGTCACCGCTGATGCGGAGCGGACCCTGAACATGCGGGTGCACGCCTTTATGGAACTCGTGCGAGCTCGGAAGATTGTTTTTCGTGGCTTGCAGCCGCAGTTTGTGAAACATTGAACATCTGCTGGGACTTATTTGCTGCTCTGTGGTTTCCGCACTCAGGCATGGGTAGTTGGGCACTGGGCATCTTGGATCGAACAGCTCCCTTGTGGTGTTCTGATGCACCGCGGGGCCTCTGTAAGGCTGCTCGGGTGCAAGGCATCCATGTTTGCTCCAGAAGGGTTGGAAACGACATGATGAGAGACCATGAGGCCTGAGACAGTCCTTATAAGCCAGGTGCGCTGTTATTCTGACCCAGGCTTGAGGAGGTTCATGCGTTCAATCTCCACCGTCGTGTCCTCAGTCTCAATACCTTTGATCTTGACAAGATGCTCTTGGCTTCTGGAATCGCGGCTCTGCTGGGCATCTGCCTGGTAGGGGCCAAGGAAGCAGTCCTGAAAGACCCATCTACTATCCTTGAAGATCCCGCTGCTATCTTCGGACATGCATCCAATCACCCAACTCGGGCCAGCATCATTCCAGGAATGTATCTGGTGGAGTTCTCTGATGGTCATGTCAGTTCCCCCATACCCATTGAATCCGCCTGGACTACTGACAAAAGAACAAGGACAACGCCTCCTTCTTCACCAGTCTGCGTGCCAGCGGCATCTTTCCCACGCCGCGGATGAGTCTAAACTACTCACTGTTCCAAGGCGCCTCGTTCCGTGTCAACGACGGTGTGGTCCGGGAGCACAAGCAAGTGTCCATGATCTCCGCCATGCCAGCGGTCAAGCAAATGTGGCCACTACGGAACTACAGCATCCCCGACGTCCAGCGCAGGAACGTCATGATGAACCCCAATGCTTCTATCACGGAACTTCAGGACATGCCTGCCATGGACGCGGGAGCGAAGAAGAAGGACACACTGTCGACCCATATGATGACCCAGGTTGATAAGCTTCACGCTGAAGGCAGTAAGTCGATCCATACCCGACTTCTCACGCCGGCTTTCCTGCGTTCTATCCTCATCTCCCTAGGCCGAAACCAGCGGACTCGCCTCGCTCCTTGCTGAGTGAGCATCTGCTTACTCCGTGCTCTACAGACACTGGACAGGGTATGCGCATTGGGATTGTGGACACAGGCGTCGACTACCTACACCCTGCTCTTGGTGGATGCTTCGGCAAGAAGTGCCTCGTCTCGTATGGGTATGACCTTGTCGGTGATTTCTGGAAAGGTTTCGAGCCTCCCACGCCCGATGACGATCCGTACGACGACTGCATCGGCCATGGGACACATGTCAGTGGTATCATCGCAGCCCAGCCCAACAAGATGAACTTCACTGGCGTGGCGCCGGGAGCGACTCTCGGCATGTACAAGGTCTTCAGCTGTGCATCGTACGGGACGTCAGATGACGTTCTGATTGCAGCCTTGTATGCTACCATGTCCCTTCATATCGCTCCGTTCTGCTCGAGTAGGCAAAGATCTCGACTGCTTGGTTCTTAGCTGACGGCTGTGCAGCAATATGGCATTCGAGCAAGGAAGCGATATCATCACGTCGTCCATCGGCGGGCAGATAGGATGGAGCGAGGTGCCTTGGAGTGTGGCCGTCAGTCGCATCGTCGAAGTAAGTAACAGCACTCCCACCCCACTGCTCACAAGACAGTCCGCATGCCAGTTGCTCAGTACCGTGTGGCAAATACTCGGAATGTCAACCCCGTTGCCTGTGAACAGTCTACCATGCATATGCTAACCCACCACCTCAGGCCGGAGTCCCGTGCACTGTCGCGGCTGGCAATGCTGGGTTCTACGGCCTCTTTGGCGCTAGCAATGCAGCGGATGGAGAGGGCGTCACAGCTGTTGCATCTTTCGATAACACCATCACACCGAACCTGCTTCCTCAAGCCGTGTACAAACAGAGCGCGGATGGATCTCAGACTGATGAGGTCCATGCACATGGAGGCATTGCCTTCGCATGGCAGCCATCGTACCCCTACTTCCTCAACGTCTCGCTACCTCTCATAGCTCTCAGCAATAGCTCTGAGGTCTCCGCCGATGCGTGCACTGCGCTGCCGGCGGACACACCGGACCTCTCCAACTATGCCGTACTGATTCGACTCGGCGGTTGTGATGGTACCGTGAAAGCAGCCCACGCCATAGCCAAAAAGGCAGCCAACATCGTGTTCTATGCAGATGAAACTTCAGGGTATGCCTCTCGCTCGTTGCTCGTGGAGATGCTGTGCTGACTATCCACAGCCTGCCCGAGTATTTCCTGTCGGATCCTTGGGATGAATATAGTCCCTTAAATGGAACCGGAACTGTGACCGCTGCTGTTGGGGCTGCGTGGGTCGCGATGCTCAACAGCGGATCGGATATTCAGCTCATGTTCACCGACCCAACGGAAGCCGACGTCGCCTATGTGCAAGTACCCAACACCCTCACTGGAGGCTTCACCAGCTCTTTCACCAGCTGGGGTCCAACCTGGGACTTGGCTGTCTATCCCACTGTTGGGGCGCCAGGTGGCAACATCCTGTCGACTTTTCCTTTGAGCATGGGAGGCTATGCGGTCGAGTCCGGTACATCCATGGCAACTCCCTTCACTGCCGGCGTCTACGCTCTTGTGTCTCAGGTCCGCAACCAGTCACTCAATCCGACTGAGCTGGCCAATCTTGTTTCCAGCACAGCCAAGGCCAACACATTCAACGACGGCGGCGGATCGTACCGTGAACTCGCACCCGTGGCTCAGCAGGGCCCTGGCTTGATTCAGGCTTACGACGCGGCATACGCTACCACACTCGTGCGCAAGTCGAGCATCTCATTCAATGACTCTGACCACACGCCAGACTCTGTCGAGTTCATCATTTCGAATGAGGGAGACGATACAATCACTTACAGGCTTGGCAACATCCCGGCTTTCGGCATGTACATGCTGTCATACGAACGGTCCACCGGAGAGTACTCGCCCTCTTACTTCCCGAATCCCAACTTTGCCGCAAGCGCAGACCTGAACTTCTCCGAGCCCATCATCAACCTGAAGCCCAAGGCACGAGCCATTGTAAGCGTGACTCCATCACCGCCCAGCGATGACAGCGGGGCGCTGAGCGAGGCTCTTCTCCCTGTGTACAGCGGATACATCTCGATCAACGGGAGTGATGGCTCAAACCTGACCATTCCATACTTGGGCGTTGCCGGCAGCATGTACGAGGCTCAGAACCTCGACCCCAGAAGCAGCAACCTCGGTTGTGGTACTGCTAGCAGCTACCAAGAAAACTACTGCACCTACGGCAACGCCAGTTTCACCCTGCCTTACCCAACTGGTCAGCTCGACGAAGACGGTTTCTGGCCGGGCTCGTTCTACAACTATCCCGCAGTCTCGCTCATCCTCAGCCTGGGCAGTGCTCTCGTCCGCGCCGACGTCGTTCCGCTGTCCAGCAACTACAGTGGCCTTGTCACGACGTTGCTCGGACGCAAGACAGCGGGCAGCATCTATGGGTTTCCGCAAGCATACCTTGACCGCGAGTACCTCGAGATAGCCTTCAATGGTATGCTCTCAGATGGTTCTGTCGTTCCTGAGGGGAAGTATGGCTTGTTGGTGAGGGTGCTGAGGCTTTTCGGAGACCCTATGTTGAGCGAGGACTACGATGAGGTCGAGATGATCCCCTTCGCGCTGCACTACGAGAACTCGAGCCGGTCTTACCAGAAGGCTATGGCTGTCGATCAAAAGGGTATGCCACTGCTCTACTGAGCAGAGACCACGTCGTTGACCTCGCTGCGGAAGGGTGCTTGTTTGCCTGGGGAGTACCAAGCATGCCCTTAGGCCACGCTCTGTCTTGGGCAATATGTGGTTCTGGGCTTCATGACATAGCCCATTCCAAAATTGATGACTGAAAAGTATGCTTTTGTACAGTACCATCTCAGCCTCCTGATAACATACACCGTACTCAACGTAGAGCGTGATCTAACCATATGTCTCGACAGGAGTGAGCTTGAAGACCTTAGCCTCATGTGGAAGCACCTCAGCAGAGAGTACAGGCTCCTTCAATGGGCCCTGATCTTCATGCGCCCACAGATCCCGAACCAAGTACGACTTCCACTCGACCTCCAGATACCTCTGAATATACAGACTCATCAGCGCCGTCTCAGCCCCGCGGTTCAGAAATGCCACCGCCACACTCGAATCATTCAGCGTGCGCGCCCAATACTGCAGCGCCCCATCATTCTCCTCGTACACCACCGTCGCCGCCACACCCGCAACATCCTGATTGATCGCAATGACCTCTGCATTCGTCAGCGTCGCAAGATCGTACTCCGACAGCGCCGTCACATCCGTCCCGATCAGCAGCGGGCTCGCCACCATGCACCACATACCAAAGTGCGCGCGATACTCGACATACCCATCCAGCCCAATAACCAGCATGTCATAGTCGTTCCACCCGCCCGGCGCCGCGGCAGGCGCCACGCTCGCATTCTCGCCCACATCCAGCATATCCAGCACGTCAAAGTAGTAATCCTCACGGAAACCCGGGTAATTAAAATCATCCGAGATATCCTGCCCGATGCGCCACTGGTTCGCGCCCTCGTCCCACGCCCACGTCCAGATCTCCGCCCACCCGCAGTCACACGCATGGAACACCACATCGCGCCCCGTGCCCCGCAGCCCCAGCGCCATGCGTCGCACGTCGCCCTTCACGTCCTCCACGGGCGGGTCGACGCCCCGCTCGCAGCACATGTCGTACTTGAGGTGGTCGACGCCCCAGCTAGCAAACGTCGTGGCGTCGTCAGCCTCGTCGCCCTCGGGTGTGCCCGTGTACCCGGCGCCTGTCGTCTCGCCCGGGCCGGAGTAGATACCGAGCTTGAGGCCTCTATCGTGCGCGTAGGCTGCGAGGGGCGCGATGCCGTTGGGGAATTTGTCGGGGTCCGCTTCGAGGGGCCCGGGGTTGGCGGAGCGGTTGCCGGCGTGGCGCTGCCAGCCGTCGTCGATGTTGATGTAGGTGTAGCCGGCGGCTTGCAAGCCGCTGGTGTGGAAGAAGTCGATGGTGGCGAGGATGAGGGTCTCGTTGATATGGGGGCCGAAATAATCCCAGCTGGACCAGCCCATGGGTGGGGTGAGCGCGAGGCCGTTGGGTGACAGGGGCTCATTTGCTGTGCTGTTGCTGGGAGAGGGAGTGGTGCTGGACTGGCCTCTGGCGAGGCCGAGCGCAGCCAGTGTGGTATATGTGGAAGCTTTCCTTTCATGGCCACTGAGGACGATGGGACGGTGATGATGCTGGTGCAGGTTGGAGTCTTGCGCGCGCGGCAGGGCTCCCTACTATGTACTCGCGGCCCTTTAATTGCAAAAGTACTATGCAGCTTCCCGATCTACTCATTGGGCCTGTAATTACAAGACTGCTATGCGGGCTCCCTATCTGCTCGCGGCTCTGTAATTGCAAAAGGAATGTGCGCAACCTCAGCAAACACAAAGCGGGTCGACCTTCGCTTGGGCATATGTTGTTGACCTTCGTGTGCGGCTTGCTGGAATGTGAGGCAATTTGACATCGCGAGCAGCTGATGCACTTTGTAGCGAATGACAATGGTGCCAACTAGGCCGTGGCATGCGACACATGCTGACATGGTAAAAGTAAGGGAATCTGCCAAAATTCTGAAGCCGGTAAGGTAAGCCTTTGTGCGACACAGTGGCAGAGCTGACTGGTACTGTAGTACCTTTGTGGCTGGAGCAAGGTATGCTATAAATTTACATTACCTGCATGTGTTAGACGAGCGGCTATCTCTGGAGGCCAATCTCGAACATAATTTGCTAATCAAGCCTCGATGGTGTCGAGTTTGGCCGTACCGGGGCGAACTTGGGACTGCCACACAGCCATTTCACACGCCAGTGCATGGACCTCAGCAGCTCAGCATGCGTATGTCCGCGCCGTTTAATATAAGAGCACTCGCGACTACCATTGTGAAAGTCAAGCATCATGCATATCGGTACCAAACCTTAGTCCTAGTGGAAGTGATGTGCGCTTGCCTTCGTCGCCAAATCGACTTCTCCCAGGCAAGCGCTGCCTTCCGCTATTGCACCCCCCACAACGACGAATCTCCAGTGCTCTCAGATGGAACCGACATGCTGCAATCTTGCTCGACCTCGCCGAGTGCTCTGATCGATGCTCAATGCTCACTGCTGTCTTCTGACCCCATCCAGAGACTCACACCACCAACACCATGCACTCTCTTTCGCGTCTCAGAAGGCTCCTCTGCCTTATATTGACGGTGCTCAACTTGGCATTTGTGCATCCTCAGATGTCGACTGTCACCATATCGCCCTCCCCTACCACCACTGTCACCATGACCGTGACAGCCCCGCCCAGCATTCCATCGACCGCTCCTCAATTCAGTGACAACGCTACCTTTGTTTCTGCTCTCTTGAACAGCACCAATTTCATCCGCCAGGAGTTCAATGCCAGTGCTCTTGTCTGGAACCAGACCCTCGCCGACTTCTCTTCGGCCTACCTATCGTCCATGGGGCCTCTGAACTACACCAACGGCACCGAGTGCAAATTCTCACATTCGGGCGGGCCGTATGGCGAGAATCTGGCACTGGGATGCACCGAAGTTTCTGGATGTGTGGACATGTGTGAGTATCTCTTCAGCCATGTTATGCGTATTATCCACGGGACAAGGTCATTTGAGTCGTCAGGCGCTTGGCAGCTGAGATCAGGGACCCATAGCCTCGCGAATCAATAGGTACAAGTAGGCTGACAATGAACCATGCAGGGGCTGCCGAGGTGCAAAAGTACAGCTTCAGCAACCCAAACTTCACCGAAGACACCGGACACTTCACGCAGCTTGTGTGGAAGGATACCACCATGGTGGGCTGCAGCAACAGGCTGTGCGGGACTCTCGGATGGTACCTCGTCTGCGAGTATTGGCCTCGTGGCAATGTCATTGGCGAATTCGGCTATCAGGTCAACCGACAGATCAATGGTTCCAGCTGGACCAATACCACCACCACCACGGAATCGAGGTATGTGATGGGATGGATGGTGCTCGCGGCTCGATTGCCAGAGCTGTGGCTGACATTGCAACACAGGCTACCCAAGCTGCCCAAATATCGCAGACAACGAGACCCTCAACACCGCAGCATGGCGAGAATAGATCTCTAGGCCAGCCTCTCGACCACATTGCCATTTGGAAGAGGCGAGCAATCAGTGTTGAGATGGGGCGCGTGCCGGACTTTGAAGTATAGAGCACATGAATATCCTGTTTATCTCATCTGCTGAGCATCCTGCCATAATTCGTAGCCAGGAGCATCGTGTACAATGTGTATCCACGGTAGGCCATGCAGCTCACGGCGTATGGCTGCCCAGTCATGCAGACCCAAGTTTTCGCTGATCTTCGAAATCATGGGTACCAGTCTAGCCCGATCCTTGTTCTTCCAGATCGAGATCCCACTCATGAAAATGGTCCATAGAGCAAGTGTAAAGGTAGGGCCGCTGTGCTGGGCGGTGGGAGCCATGAAGTCGAGACCCCGGGTCAATTTCTCCAAATGTCGGCAAAGAAGAGGCCAACTGGATCGCTCTGGCGCACGACCGTACTCTGGAAGAAATGTCATCATGAATGCGAGCATTCCCAGACGAGCCACCTCGTCGTCTAATCCGTGATGCTGTAACGTAGTCGTAAACGTGCAACTTGGCTTTCTAGCTGGGCGGCCCAAAGGATTCGTTTCGACCAGCCGAAATAGGAGGGACAATAGAATTTCCATGAAGGTTAGTGGGTCGAGCTTTGACTGACTCTTGCTTTCCTTAAGATTGAGGAGGCTGGCAAAGGCAGTAACATCAACCATAAGCTCCGAGATGGTTGTTCTTCCCGGGACAAGTTTTCTGCAAGTGGTGGTGTTGGTGTCTTCCTCAGAACCAGGTATGGCAGCGATGGGCACGGACTGGCTCTCAGACAACGTGGTGGATCCAAAGTGCAAGGAAAGCTCAACGTCGACCCTGGGAAAAGTAAGACTCTGGCGAGTGGTGAGGGGGGAATGCAGGGAAAACCAGAAGCGGGTGTCAAGGCAAATCAGCCAAAACGTACCGGAGAACCTTCAACGCCAATATTCGGTTCTGCTCCATCAGGCTCGGAATACCGCCCCTCAGCTTGACCATTTGATAGAGACCTTTTAAATGGACCAGTGCAATATCATATTCTTGGTGTATTTGCTGATACATTACCAGTGAGACCACGGCAGCAATGGCACTGTCAGAGACCGATTCGGGACTCGACAGTTTAGCATTGACTAGACCGTACGCCTTGACGATATGGTGCAACGTCTTGGTCGTTATACTGGGCCTCCGCTGGGAGAAACTGACGAATGATGAGGATATAGCTAGTGTCGAGTGGAAGTCTGAGAATGGGAAATGTTAGAAGAGCAGTTTGGCCCATGAGGTGAAGGTGACCAGGCTATGGGGACAAAGCCGCTAGTAAGTCCCTCGGGACTAACTGTCTATTGTGCCTATTGCAAGGTAGTACTTACAGGCTTCATCTGCCAGAATGTAATTCACCCATATCGATTTGATCATGTCGAATTTTGTGCAAAATTGTGGGGGAAATAGCTCGTCACTAATATCGAAAAACCCTGAAAGCACTGCATCAGACATTGACAAGGAAACGGAGAGGAACTACTAGCAGCATACATCGATGCATGATTTTTGTAGACTCAGCATCAAGTGGCTGGGGGAACGTTATAAGGCACAGATCGTGCCAGAGCGGCTGCCTTGTGGTAGAGGACGCCACTAAGAAGGCAGGACAGGTGAGGATTCGCTTAACATGGAAGCTTGTCGTCTGCTGCTTCGTCAATCTGCGTGGCCTGCCCACGTTCTTGCCCTTCATGACATGAGACCGGATGAGCCGCCGCTCAGATGTGCTCGGAACGCCCCGGGCGCCCTGCTCGATGAATTGTAGCATCATGCTATGGCCATCGTCGTAGGCGTCGTTTCATAGAAAGCTCCAATCTTGGGCCGCCGTTTCATGTCGGCAGTCGACGTGAATGCCTGATGAGGCAGAGGAAGCCGAATCAAGAGGCGTCTTCTATGCGACTGGATACTGTGGTATCTTGTGGTAAGCGCTAGTCCCAAAGCAGTTTGTAATACCTGATTGGTCCGAGAACATTGCTTCTAACCAGATTTGGATACCAATATCTAATTCGCTCGGAAAGATGCAGCCTCGACACAAAAGAGGTCCCGTGCTGAGGCTGTAAGAATCCCTAGGGACGGTTCGGAATCCTGGATGGCCTGACGAGTACGCACCGCCCAGTACGCACCAAGTACTGTATATAAGTGAGCTTCTCGAAGCTCGATTCCTGGCGTCTGATTCTTTTCGACACACCCAAATTTGTCGACATTAACACGGACAGCATCTTCCTCTGCTTGATTTTTTGACCAAGCGAAGCGTTGCAATCCGAGCGATCGCACACGGGTTCCATACAGGACGGCCAAGATGGTAATGCTCAGGCTGACTGCTGAGCAGTATAGAAAGCTGCCTCTTGTTGCAGACGAGTCGACCTGCTCCGGGAAGACATACGTGATCACCGGCGGCAACTCTGGCCTGGGCCTGGAAACTGCACGGCATCTTGTCGAATTCTCAGCAGCACGCGTTGTGCTTGGTGTGCGAAACCTCACAGCGGGAGATGACGCCAAACAAGATATCGAAAAGTCGACGGGTCGTACAGGCGTTATACAGGTACGTCTTGAAGCACACACAGCTCACTGAGACACCGCAGTGAATACCGATGCAGGCCATGGGAAATTTCAAGCGCACATACTAATGTGGAACAGGTGTGGCACATCGACATGGCCTCGCAGGCATCTATCCAGAGCTTTGCCGAGAAAGTGTCGAAAGACCTGGGCAGAATCGATGGCTTCGTCGCCAATGCCGGTGTCATGGTTGACACGTGGTCTACCACTGGGGGAATGGAGACGAGCATGCAAATTAATGTCGTCAACACTCTGTTTCTGGGGGTCCTCATGATGGCAAAACTGAGCGACATTGCCTCCAAATTTGCTATCCACCCGACTCTCACCTTCATCGTCAGCGTCCTGGGTTATACGGCCAAGGCCGAGTTGGACAAAAGCCGTGGGGGCAGCATGTTCCAGAGTTTCAAGGACGAGAAGAAGGCCAGCATGGACCAGAGGTGAGTTTGCTGCTCGGTTTGTGTCGGAACGAGTCTGACCACAGACGCACATTCGCAAAAAATAGATATGCTCTCACGAAGCTGATTGAGGAGTTTGCGGCCCGGCAGCTGGCAGCAGCATGTCCTGTCGAGCGAACAGGTGTTGTTGTGAATATGGTTGCACCCGGGCTCTGCCACTCTGGCCTTGGGAAAGACGTGAAGACTTTCACTAAGGTTATGTTCACAGCGATCAAGGCGATGATGGCCCGAACTTCCGAGGCGGGAAGTCGTACTATCTTGCATGGCCTAGTGGCTGGCGAGGAAAGCCATGGTAAGTTGCTTTCGGGTTGCAAGATCAAAGAGTATTGGGTTCCGACTTGGGTCAGTGACGAGGAAGGCCGGCGATTGCAGAAAGCTGTGTGGAAAGAGCTCGTTGATGAGTTTGAGACCATTCAGCCTGGGTGCGTATCGAGGGTTTCGATTGCCGCGTAGAGGGAGAATTACTACTCATCTATAATGAGGGAAGACCACCTGCTTCAAGCGTTCCCAGCCAGTGTAGAGCAGCTCTTGAGTGTCTCTGTGTGTGAATACGAGGTGCCTGGAGATAGCCTGCACTGCATATTGTCTTGATACCAGGCCATTGAGTAGAAATATGCTGCGTCCACGCAGCATAAAGTCTGTCGAAAAGACAACAGTAGGAGTTGGTGGCAGGGGTAATCTTTGTCAGCGTGCGCTAGTGCCATCTCCCGGCTGAAACCTTAATTACCCCTGTCGCGATAATGCAGTCTGGTGGAGCCGAAGTTGAAGTGTCCTGTAAACTAGCGCTTCGAGTCCACTCAACTTGAGCATCTTGCGAATCGAACAATTGCAATTGTCCTTGGAATTGTGCGCCGGTGCTGACAGTATGAGCATGACGACAAGAGCGGAGTGTCGAGATCCGCCAGCAACATGAACCGTCTGCTCCCAATGGGCCAGCTCTCCTCGATGCTGGTCCTCTTCCTCCTCTTCCTGTCCGCAGCCGCATACAAGCCCCTCTCCGACAGCTTCATGCGCGCCGTCCCAGGCGTCGGCGACGACTTCGATATCAACGGCGGCGCGCTTCTCGCTCCGATCCTTATCCCGCGGGTCCCGGGGACAGAGGGCTCGGTCAAGGTGCAGCAGCACTTTGTCGACTTCTTCCAGCGCGAGCTGCCCAAGTGGTCCATCGAGTGGCAGAACTCGACCGGCCGGACGCCCATCACCGAGCTGAACGAGGTGCCGTTTCGCAACATCGTCTTCAAGAGGGAGCCGCCGTGGACAAAGCCCGGGCAGGCCAACCTCTTGACGCTGGTCGCGCATTTCGACAGCAAGATCACGCCTACGGGCTTTATTGGGGCGACTGACAGCGCCGTGCCGTGCGCGGTGCTGATGCATGTCGCGAGGAGTATCGATAAATACTTGACCCAAATGCATGCCGAAATGGTGGAGCTGGGCGAGCTGGGCGGCTCGGTCGAGATGGACATGGGCATACAGATAGTGCTATTGGACGGCGAGGAAGCCTTTGTGTCCTGGACGGACACGGATTCCCTCTACGGCGCGAGGTGAGACACATGCTGACTCTGTGGACTTGTCCGAGGATCTTACTAACACTCTGCGAAGATCGCTCGCAGAATCATGGGAAAACGAGCCAACAATGGCAGCCGCGCAATTCCCAAACCGCCTGAACCAAATCAGCCTCTTTGTCCTCCTCGACCTCCTCGGCGCCTCGAACCCATCGATACCGTCCTACTTCCTCACGACCCACTGGGCATACCAGGCAATGGCCAAGGTGGAACAGCGCATGCGCGACCTCGGCCTGCTGGAGTCGGGCCCGAAGAAGCCATTCCTGCCTTTCTCCGACATGACGACTGACAAGTTCGGACCGCCGCGTGTGGGCGATGACCACCAGCCTTTCATGGCGAGGGGCGTCGACATCTTGCACTTGATCCCGTCGCCGTTCCCACAAGTGTGGCATACCGCGCAAGACGACGGCGCGCACTTGGATATGGCTGTGTCGAGGGACTGGGCGAAGATCACAACGGCATTTGCGCTGGAATGGCTCGATATGATGGAGGTGTGGCCGCAAGATCAGTGAGATCCTGCATCTGGTGACCGTGATACGGCAAAAGAATTGTGATAGCAAATTTTGTGTTTGGGAGAACGGGCACTTTACTGCATGGACGATGCCATGTGACTCGAATCAGGGCATCGTACGGGAGTTCAGGTGTTGGTATAGTCCTCGAGTCTACGTAGGGGTCGCTGTTATATGCAGAAGCGCCGGTTGGACTAATCCTCTATCTCGGCTTTCTTTTTGCTATCGCTTTTCGCTTGTGGCTCGCCCTTCTTCGGCTCGTTCTTTGATCCAGCCTCGTTCTCATACTCGCCGCCTTGCTTCTCGTACTCCTTGGCGAGCTTAGATGCCTACTTTACTGTCAGTCTCGGGTCCTGTGAACATGTTGATGCCACGGAGTCTTGCCTTCCAAGCAGCCCATTGGCCCTCGCCGCCCCCGGACTTGTTGGGCTCCTGCTTGATTTCTGTCGCGCGCATTGTCAGAACGTTGGGGTCCCTACAATCCAAATGTGCAGAACGTTACCCTCCTTGAGCTCTTCGCGCAGCTCAGGATCCGTTGGCTTTCCTTTGGAGGATGGCATTGTCAGATATTTGGTGGTGTGATACGTTCGGTGAATGCGCACAAGTGCTACTTGTGTGGACTTTGAGTATCTCAAGGTGGTTCGAAGCATGATCTTGGCACTTGGTGTGGCACAGCATTTTGTATCGCACCTCTGAGTATGCACGTCATCTATCAAAGAATATAGCCGTCAGTCCATGACGACAAGGCTGAGAGACCTTGAATGGCCGCTCCCGAAACCCCCCGACGGACCGGGGCCATTTTTCCTTCGAGCCGCTATCCAAGACTCACAGTTGCAGAGATCTCCCTCAAAGGCGTATTCCTTTGTTTCAATATGAGCGTCACAGGCACGTCCAGAGCTGGATACCGCGCTCAAGGCGCCTGCATTCTCATCTACAACCTTTCCCAGTTGACTCTGAGGCTACTCACATGAGATATATTAGCCTTCCACTTGACTCTATCCGTGTGGCTGAAATGGAACTAAATTGGCTGCCAGGAGTTTGCTATTCTAACCCCTCTCGTCATCCTCTCTGTTCCAAAGCATCGTACGCTGATCGAGCGCATGTCTTGATGAGAGCCCGTCCGTGGCGCTGCCGACAACTATGGGAAAATAATTTGTCCTCGTGTACCGCAGCTGTTTGTTTCATTTCTCCACAACACAATAAGGGAATCAAGTTCACCCCCCACAGCAGACTGTCCTGGAGGCCTCACGACACAATCTTGCAGGCAGTGCTCGGGCAATATCCCTATGGGCTTTTGTCAGTGACCGGAGGACAACGTGCACTTTGTCTCGAAAGATCACTCACGTGGTTGCAGTCGAAACTGCAGAGACCCAGGTACGAGTCGTCCTCGCCATCGAGAGGATAGCCTTGTGTCCCCGTCGTTGGGGGCGGCGTGTTGGCCTGACCGTATGAAGTGCATGTGCATGGACCAGGTGGACAATACCCTAAGTTTGCTCTTGTCAGCTTTATCGATATCTCGTAAGGACTTGAAAGATTGTCACTGGCGAGGGAACATTGCGCTCGTACCGTAGTAACAGGCAAAACTGCAGAGCCCGACGTAGTTTCCAGGGCCTGTGCCTGCGTTGCAAGTTCCACTGGGCGTGGAAGTCGTGGAAGTCGTGGAAGTCGTGGAAGTCGTGGAAGTCGTGGAAGTCGTGGTAGCCGTGGTAGTTGTGGTAATAGTAGTAGAAGTGGTTGGCTTCGTAGTCGTGGTTAGGCTGGTCGTCGTGGTCGGAGTTGTCGAGGTCGTCTTGAATGTAGTGAAAGTTGACGATGTAGTCTTAGATGTCGTGGAGCTAGTCTGGCCAGAGGTAACTGTGATAGGTGGCGTCGACGTCGGAGTGATGGCCACCGTTCCCAGAGATGGGGTAGCAGAGCAAGTGGCCACATGGAGCCCGACGGTCAGAGAGTTCAAGGCATCCGGCTGCAGCCTATCCGGGGCACTCTCAGGCACCGTCCCGACATAAGCGTTGAAGTTGTAAATACCGCACGGGCAGACATTGGTGATGTCCTTCAAGCTCTGCGCGGCTAACACTGTTTTGCCGCCACGGGCGAGGAAGAACTGCTGGGTCCCGACGGCCATGTCGACCTGGTAGGCTGAGATTCCCTTGGGCGCGTTGAACTCCTGGATGCTGCTGCCTGATTTGACGGTGATCGTCCCGGCGTCTGTGAGCAATGCTACGACGAAGACGGCATCCTCCAGAGTCTCCCAGCCGTCAGGACGGCCTTCGAAGTAGTTACCTGAGTCGTTGTTCGCGGTGACCATGGTCGTATCGGTAGCGTCGCAGTTGAGGCTCCTGAGGTTGGGTCGATACCAGTAGACAAGCTCGTCGGCCGTTACATAGCTGTCAGCTGAGCTTGCACCGGCCTTGAAGGCTTCGATATAGGGCTTGGAGATGTCCAGCCAGCCATCATGGGGCATGTCGTTCGTCCACTTAGAGTTTCCATCATCATTGTGCGGGCTGCTCAGTGGCCCTATGTAATGGCTGATGGACAACGTCAGCGACACTGGTTTTGGGCAGGAAATACCACGTGGGCAGAGGGGGTCCATCTTTGGAGCAGACTAGAGAAGTCTGCAGATTTCTTACCTCTCGCCGTAGTCGTTCCAGGTAATGATCTCCAAGAAGCGAGGACCAAGGCTCAGTATGTCGTTCCATCGGTCATACCAAAGCCTAGAACCTGTTAGCCACAGAACGAACCGGTCCTTGCTCATTTATAAACTCACAGATCACCAGGGAATACCCAATTCTTGGAGTAAGGCACCTCAGGGCCATAATGCGTGCTGAACCAAGGAGACACAGGCGCGATGTACTTGTCCACAGATCCCAGTGCGGCGATATACTCATTGTCACCATCCTCAACCGTGACGTTCGATCCGGCCGTTGGGGCTTTATTGTTCCCATTGTTCGGCCACGCAAACCAGTTCAGCGCGCCGTCCACCGTGGAAAAGTCTGCCATCCCTGGATGGAAGTTGGGAGCCCAGAATATGTCTCGTCCAGCTGCAGCGCGGATGGCCGAGACATCTACCCCGTCGCCCGCGAACGAAGAAGCGAATACCTTGCCGTCGACAAGGAGCTGAGCGGGTAGACTTGCGTATTTCGCAATTTCCTGTCCCACCGCTGTTCCCTGTGAGGTAGTGTACCTGAATAGATCGAGTTAGCGGTGAGGTTGCCATATGAGGCCGAGCCACAGTCACCCAGAAACGCTAGGGATGCTGGGCGCCTGAGCAGAATTAAGAAGGAATACCAGTTAAAATCAAATGATATAAAAACTTTCATATCATTGTTAGCCGCCGACTGGTAGGCATATCCAAGCTGGGCGTCAGTGTATGGATCCACCTATTGTGATGTGTCAACGTCAGCAGACTTCCTCAGACACATAGGAATGACAAGGCATACACCAATGTTGAGCGCGAAAGCGTCGATGCCCAGGGACTTGGCTCTCTGCATATCGGCATCGAAGTCAGCAGCACTGGTACGATCCGCCACAATCCCTATCATGAAGTGGCAGAAGACCAAACGATCCGTAGCACGCTCTTCCAACGCTTTGGTTGGAATACATCTCGAGAGTCCCAAGAATGAGACTAGGAGCAGTAAAGCTGCTGGAAAGCGTGCAAGGCGTGGCATGATGACCAAGAATAGAATGCTATAATGGAAGATCTTGTGTGTAGTATACACAGATCAGTGATGCTTAGGTATCCTCAACTGGCAAGTGTCTTCAGAGACTTTGACTTGGAGCCAGACGGGCCAGGAACTACAGGGTGGACACTGGGACTTTTATATGATAATATTGACGGGTCTAGGATTGCGGGCAACTGTGTGTTCTCCAGGTTGTTTGCCCATATTTCTTCGTGCCCGAGGTACTTTTAGAGACTTCAAGCAGATCGGGCTGGAAGAGGTACAAAGAATCATCCGTCAACAACACCAAATTTGTCTATATTCGGTAGAGTTGAGAGCTTGCCCGAAGTACCACAACATTTTAGGCCATCCGGCGGGCATTTGAAGACCATCAGAGTCCGAAAACTTCGGCCATTGGTTTTGCACTAATAACTTGCACGCAACTCGACTACCCTTGATTGTCCAAACCCACACATCGACTAACTGAGACAGAGTCTTGTGTGATAACTAGTCAACCACCTGCTCGGCCCCAGCCGCTCGCAGTGGTTGCTGTTGTCGTGTGCTCAGGTGACTGACCTGTAACCGTCTGCCGTCTGCCGACTACAGTCACGCAACCCTATGCACTGTGCAGACACAGGCTTATGGAGAGGCCAATGTGGGAAGTCTTTGACGTGTAGAATAAATATATAGCTACACTTACTCGGACTTTGACGAACTTGCGGTACAGATTCACCGCTGCGCAAAAGCTGTCAGCCTTTCCCCTGACTGAATAGGGGCGGGCCGTCGGACGCTGAACATAATAGCTATGGTTACCGGTCTGCAGTCAGCTTAGAGGACCAGGAACTAGCGATGATGTAGTCGTCATGTAGATACAACCACATCAATTCTGTCTGAAGTAGAAGCCGCTTCGCGAACTTTGGAATATGCATCCCATTGGACATGACCGGTGGACACGCGGCACTTCTCGGGCCTACTGAGCATCGCAGCCACGCAGACCGGGTGCGGTCGATCGAGTCGTAGCATAATCTGGCACTGAATTATCCGAGTGATGTGGCCTTCTGATTTCTTCTGACAGCACCACATAAATTGTGCCGGACTTGTGATGTCAGGATGAAGAAGGTCAACAAGTCACAGGAGTAAGGAAGCGTGCTAGTGTAACAAGAAACGCCGAGACATCTAAGCTTCAAAGAGATCAAGACAATGGGATCTGATTTACCAGAAGATGGCACCTGTGCGCTCGTTCTTTGGTTTGCTTCCGGGGCAGGCCAGAAACGACAGCAGTCCGCCACACTTGGCCGAAGAGTGTGATGCGTGCACAACCACATGCTAGTATTTTGGTCCTCCCAGCACGTCAATTCGGATAAGTCCTCCGAGAACATGGCTTGGGACCTGCACCAATCTGCCTCGAAGACTTGGGTTTGTCCGTTTGGTGTGGTCAGCGGATTTCGCGTGCTTGAGAACCCATTGGCTTGAACATCCTGATGGTGTGCTGCAGGCGCGAAATGTGGCTGACCCCAGACTCGGGGAGATATTTACGTAAATTTCCGCGGTGACGTGCATGAAATGTTCTGAAGGAAAAGGCCTCGGATCCATAGTTTGAGATTTCCCAAGCTGGTATTCTCGAGGAACGTTGCATGAGAGTGGCCCTAGGAGCAATGTTGACAAGTTTCGTCACCTGGTAATTTATTCGTCCAGCGTACTGAGAATAGCAAGTCAGACTCTAAGGACTCGGACGGAGAACTGCCCAGGTATTCATTGCAACGGCGAAGGTAACATGATTGAAAGAACCGAGATACCGGCTTGGTCATGCAGACAGGTATAGTGGGTCCGACATGTATGGAATGGAGCACTTTTCGACAATGCCAAGCGGAATGTGGGCTTCTGTGCTTAGCTCAAGGTGCGGCGGATCTTGACCCCAGATCTGCAAAGATTATGGCACCATTTGGTCAAACATTCGTCTCTGTCCGGACTGCCATCTTACGAAGTCCGCACTTTCAAGATTATTATCTACGTGCGCAGGATCTGTGGCCTTGCCTTGCAGCGGAGGGTGACTTGTCATTGTTATAGTGTATTCGATTTTCGAAGCTATTGTTCGAACCTCAGAGTGACAATTGGATGATAACGATCCATGGGACAAGGCTACTATAACTAAATAATACTCAATATGTATGATACGCAGACAGTGGCATATACCGTTACTTAGACTGTTGTATCCAGTGTCTAGTGACTCTCGTCTCTTTCAGATCGATTTGCTCATATTTATGCCTTTTTTGCACCATTATCGTAAAGATGACTCAAAATGTGGGAATCATGCTCACAGATATTGCACACTTTCGACTTTAGCCATCTCGTATGCACATTCTTTGTAGAAAGGGCATCGGATGGTGGTAGTGGTGATTGAGCTCCAAAGTCCGAAATGTCAGCATATGGGAGCGAAGGCGGAATGTGCTGATACTGCAGCCTGCAGCAATCTTCTGGCATAGTTCGGCTCTTCGGCATGAGTCATGCCGGTTCATATCGAAAATCCCTTGCAGTGATAGCCGATGCGTGCAAGTACACTGAACCAACTCAACAAGCTTCCATGATGGCCCAGAGTATTCCCCTGTATGAATTCGAACACCTAGAAGATGTCTTGGGCCAGCTCACCGCCCTGAAGACATACACGCACATGGTTTTGGCATTTCCTTGCGATGAAGAATTCGACGATGTCTCGCAGACCTTGCAGCGGGCAGCGGCCCAGCTTCTGGTAGCATTTCCGTTTCTGGCAGGACATGTAATACGCAAGGGGAAGGGGCCTGGGATGTCCGGGCTTGCGAATATTGTGCCATATCCAAAGGGCGAGAGGTCGACGCCAGTCATCATGAAGAATTGTCACCACCTTTGCTCATCCATGAACACGATACTGAAAGCTGGTGCACCGATGAAGATGCTGGACGGCGAATTTCTTGCTCGCAGAAAAGGGCCGCCGCATACACATGACGAGTCACAGGAACCTGCTCCAGCGCTTGAAATCCAAGTCGATTTGATTCAAGGTGGGCTGCTACTGGTGTTCCAGGGGCATCACAACGTGATGGACATGAACGGCATGGGCCAGATTATCAGACTATACGCCAAGGCGCTTCGCAAAGAGCCCTTCAGCGAGTTTGAACTAGAGCAAGGAAATCGGGACCGGAGGACGCTCATTAGTCTTCTTGATGCAGCCTCGGATCTAGGGGACATGAGCAGGTTCACGCCCATGGCGACTCCGACTGATCCAGTCGCACCTGAAACTCGGGTGCCAGTTTCTGACATATGCTGGACCTACTTTCATTTCTCCGCTGAGAACTTGACAAGATTGAAAGCTGCTGCTACCAAGTTCACAAATGGAGCTTTGTGCGAAAAGCCAGTCTCCTGGATAACCACCGACGATGCTCTGTCGGCATTCCTGGCGCAGAAGATCACACTCGCGAGGCTGAAACGCATACCGCAAGCACACAAAGCAACATTTTGCCGAGCTGTAGACGCTCGAAGATTCATGGATCCGCCGATACCCAGAGAATACTTGGGACATGCTGTCACTTGCGCCTACACTGAAGTCGCGCTCGAGGACCCTGCTGCAACTAGCGATCTGCCCGAGCTGGCAAAACGCATGCGGACTGACTTACTCGGAATAACGCCGCTCCAAATCCGACGATTCGCAACCAAACTCAACTCTCTGGACGACAAAAGCATGCTTTCTTATGGGGCACGGATGGATCTGGCTGGCTTTGATTTGACAATCTCGAGTTGGTCCAGGCTTGGACTTTGCGAGGAATCTTTCGGGGAAGTGCTCGGCAGGCCAGCATTTGTGAAGAGGCCTAAACTGTCGCCAATCGAGGGTCTACTGTATCTTATGCCAAAGGCAGTTGAGGGTCATGTGGATGTTGCGATATGTGCCAGAGCAAAGGACATCAAGAGCCTGAGGTCGGATGAAGGGTTTACTGCATATGGGAAGTATGTAGGTTAGACCAACTCGCAGGAGGGTACCTGCGCTAGCTAGGTACAGCATCCAGTCTCGAAACAATTCCAATTTCAGTTCACCGGCAGTAACTCGTCCCGTTCACTGTGGGCTGCCAGCCCAGTCGAGGAGTTGCCCCTCTCCCCTTTGAGCAGCTCCAAGGGAACCTTCCTGTTGCTATTCATCGCATGAGTATGATCAGTGCTGTCAGCGTGTTCAATGAAACACTACCTGCCAGATCAAATCAACAAAAACGGGACTTCAGTAGATACCGTACCTGTCAGCTGAGTCCCAGACGGCTTCAAATGCTTTATTGTACTCTTGTGGGTCTTGTAGGCATAGTGAATTCCAGTTCTTTCCCGCGAGTGACTGTCACATTCTTGTGTTCCGAACAATGTACATACCGCATCTCACGCTACTATGTTGATAACATTGATTGTCTAAAGAGGATATCTAGTGAAGTTGTCGTGAGCTGGGATGAGCCCGCCTTAGTCTTGACCAATGAGCAGCCTCGTCACTGCCGAATCGGGCAGGTGCTTGTGCAGGCCCACTAAAACGGTCCTGTCAATTTCATCGGACAAATTAAGCACTCGCCGAGCTGCTTCACACGGCCTAGCATCGTCAGCTAAGCTTGATGAACCGAGCGCGGCTGGCATGACTTGCATTGCCGGTGCCAAAAGGGACCAAGCTTGATGCATCACAAAGCTTGTTTGCTCGTTCCACTGGCCAGCTCCCTCCTCCCGGGGAACACCAACACCTTCTTCATGTGGCAGCCGCACTCTACTTTCACCATGCTGCGCTGCCATGCCATGGATCATGCATCGAGCCGCGGAATATGTGGGCTTCTTCACTACCACCTTGGAACGGACGAGCATTTGGGCAGTACTGTAGTATAAAACCGCCGTGCCAAGGCTCGTCTGGACGCCACTGTCGTCTTCTTGTTGTTGCCAAGCCAAGAGCATCGAAGGAATCGAAGTCGGTGCCCCTTGTCGAAAGCCTTTTCACATTCGTTGCTTTCAAGGCAGTGTCAATTATGGCTTTCCTTGCTCTGGCGGCTCTGTGCCTGACCTCGTTGGCCACGGCGGCTCCCAAGTCAGAGGGTCTGCACAAGAGGTGGCTCGAGACCCGTGGTGAGACTCTCTTCAACGTCTTCAAACGTGATGGAGACTCGACATCCTTGGCATATGTTGAAAACTCGGGAATATGCGTAAGCTGCGGATTTAGATCGTCCTCCCTGCATTGCCTAGGACCTGAGGACTAACACCCATACAGGAGACCACCGAGGGCGTCACCACTTACTCAGGCTATCTGGATGCCGACCTGAACTCCGCGAGCACAATGCACATGTGGTACTGGTTCTTTAGTGCGCGTACTGACGCCTCCACTGCGCCTCTTGTGCTGTGGCTGAATGGCGGCCCGGGTTGCAGCAGCATGTAAGCCTTGTCTCACAAACTCGGAAAATTTTCCGCAGACAATGTGGTGCATAGGTGTTAACAAGACGTGCCTGCCCTCTAGGATCGGTCTCTTTCAGGAACATGGTACGTATCTCAGCCTTCCTGCGGCTCCTTTATTCGTGGCCGAACTGGCCACCAAGTCCTCACCTTGCAAACGACCCAGAAAAACAAAAGTGGGCTGACTGAGTACTGGCAGGACCGTGCCACTTCGTGGATGGCGCGACGGAGCCATCTCTGAATGAATACTCATGGAACAACTATGCGAATATGCTGTACGTGGATGAGCCTATCGGCGTCGGCTTCAGCTACGGCACCGACAGCGCCACCAGCACTATCACGGCCGCTGAGTATGTGTGGAAGTTCCTGCAAAACTTCTATGTAGCAGTAAGTCACTCCCCGCATATGTTGAAGAACTCCACTCCAGTCTCTAGAATATGTTGCTGACATCCACTAGTTCCCTGAGTATGGTTCGTAATGAGTGCACCAAATACTGTCATTAGAAACCCTCAGCACCTGTTGGGGGACTACCAAGAATGTTGTATTGCTAACACCCAGACGTTGTAGAAAGCCGTGATTTCGCCCTTTGGACCGAGTCGTATGGCGGGCACTATGGTCCCGAGTTTTCTTCCTACTTCCAGTCCCAGAATGCCGCGATCGAGGCCGGCACTGTGACGGGGGAGAAGATCAACCTCATCGCCCTAGGCATCAACAACGGATGGATTGACCCACTGCTTCAATACCAGGTATGTGAAAGCTCCCACACGCGATCCAGGGCCTGCTTCGGAAGTTAGCCACTCTATATTGCCCTGTGTTGCTGACCATCTCGACAGGCATACCCCATTTTCGCCTACAACAACACCTACAACCAGCTCGTCAATGAGCGCCAGTACGAGAAGTATATGGATGCTTACACCGACACGTGTGTCCCAGCTTACGCGAGCTGCACTGATCTGACCGGCAACAACGCCGCCTGTCTCTCAGCCGGCAGCACTTGTGCTTCGGCCGTTGAGTCCCCGATCGAGCAAGCCAACGACTTCAGTGGGTGATTCACTTTCCACATGAGCGCTTACGGCCGCTAGATACTGCTGTGTGATGCTAACATATCGGATCAAGATGTGTACGATGTCTTGGAGCCCGCCAGCGCCGCATCTACCGACCCCCCCGAGACGTATGCCACCTACCTGGCCAACAAGACCGTCATCGCTGCCATTGGCGCGCAGTCGACCTACGCAGAGTGCCCGACTGGCCCCTACGCAAAGATCGTCGCTACGGGTGATGAGGCTCGATCTTTCCTCGACCCTCTGTCCGAGGTTGTGCAGAGCGGAGTGAATGTCCTTGTCTGGGCGGGTGACTTGGGTATGTCCCTCGTGGCAAATGACTGTTCGAGAGCAACGTGCTGACCAATTGCGTAGACTGGATTTGCAACTGGTATGGCTCCCAGCTGGTTGCCAACTCGGTCGACTACGCCGACAGCGCCGAGTTCCAGGCGAAGGCGCTCGCTGAGTACACTGTCGATGGCACGAGTTACGGCCAATTCAAGTCGGTCGGAAACGTGAGTATCTTGACCCCTTCAGCAGCTTCCTTGCGTCCCTAGATACTCGTTCCGAGCTGCAAGATCAAGGTTTTAACATTCACCTAGTTCAACTTCCTGAGGGTCTACGAGGCGGGTCACGAAGTGCCCTACTACCAGCCTGTGGTTGCTCTGCAAGCTTTCACCCAGATCCTGAAGGGCGAGCAGCTGACTTCCACGTAATACTGTCGCGACAAACAAAGCTACTTGAGTACCAGGCGGGTGTGGCGGCGGAGGAGCTAGTTACGTACGAGCCACTATCTTCTGCTCGCTGACCCTAGGAATGCGGTGATGGGCTGGAAGAGGAGAGCTTCGTGCTTCTTGTAAATAGCTTGAATTGTCGAGGGACCAGTAATTCCTGACGGTCCCTTCGACTTCCATGAGGACACATGCAATGGCATAAGGCATTCCCGAGCAAGGTGTCCACCATCCGGTTCTGATCCCATCGTCATCCCGTGGTGCGACCGCCACGCCACGATCCGCCGAACATCAGATAGGTGGATACCTCTTCAGACGGCAGGCAGGCAGGCACGCAGGCAACCGGGCCAGCAGTAGTAAAATGCATTACAATACTCGAGACCTGGTAGTTGGTCAAGGTGGATCCGGTTTCATCATGGCGATCAGCCATGATGTGCCAAGGCCTAAAACTGGTACATTTCAGATTTTTGTTCGGCCCAGATTGACGACAGGACCTGAGATCGTGGGCAGATCGTGGAGAGATCGTGGGCAGAGTAGAAGACCGAGTGACGATGAGCATTGCGCTACCAGTGCAATCGGATCGAAGCCGTAAATATGGCCGTGTTCCCACGCTCCAGTCGGACGTGGCTTTGCGGCTTGACCATCTCGTCTCCGAAAATAGTGTGGTCTCAAGATTAAATCTGGGTGAGACGAGGTGCCATCTGAAAGTTGTTCCCACCTTCATCCGACCGGATAAAGAATAATTCCTCGGCCGTGGTTGGCCCCATGCATCTGAAGCAGCAGCGAATAGAGGCCGGGGTGTGGTGAGGGGGATGGTGTGTAACACATGGCGCTTAGCCGGGGGGGGGATCATGGAGATCAACTGTCTCATACACAACAAGCCCCTGTCGCAGGTCCCTCTACTGCCACAGCACTACCGTGCAGCTTGCTGTGGTACTCTCACGCACCGACGCACTGACAAGGCTGCAAGTTAAACAAGCATGCAACCATAGCAGATCTGCATGCATGTGTGCGGCCAAGCACAATCGGTCTTGGCCCCGATAAGTTCGGCGGGCTCCCCTCTTCCTCACCCAAACGCATACGCTCCATCCTCCTCGCGTGTAGTTGCTGCCACGATATTTTCCTCACTCGCTATACTCCAGCCTTGCGGAAACTCCATCAGTCGAGAGATACATTGCAGGTCAATCGCATTGCATTCTTTTTTTTAAATTCCGTTGACTGGCTTCGACAACTCTCGTTACGATACCCTCCTTTTGCAAACACGCTCACCCCCCGTGCGCCGGCGCTGTCTCGTCACCTTCATCACCGAGCGACGAATATACCTCGAGTTATTCGCAAACAGCACAGCGGATCGAACCACGCTTCTTAATCGCCCAACATGTCTTCGATAGGATTCCTTGCCATCGATACTAGCATTCCCAATCCGGCGAATCTGGCTGTCGGCGCCGAAGATGCGCTCGCGGACACCATCTTGGGGTTTCTGTGGCTTGGGGCGGTGTACGTCTTTGGAATGATCTGGACGACTCTGGCTCTTATCGACCGGTGGAGGGGCCCTCATGGTGACGGCGAGATCAATGTGCTGGCTGTCATGGCTGCGTTCTTGCTCGCTGTGCCTTGGCCGCTTGTGCTGGTGATCATGGCCATTATGTGAGCCTTGTGCATTGCAGGCCGGCACTGGGAGTGACGGGAAGACAAGGAAAGGCCTCGGTCTGGGAGAGGAAACTTCAAGTTGGACTTCGGGATAGGTCGTGGTTGGTAGCAGGCTGGTATTGAGTCGTCACCAACAGCTTCTTCAGCGGCGCTCAGATATCAACGCTGGACGCTCCCGGTATATTTGTCACTTTGCCTGACCTGGCAACCTTGGAAGAGACTGAAGTCGTATGATGGGGTTGGGCGGCCATGCGAACTTGTCTTCGGCGACGGGGAACCATGGGTCGCTGCTGATGGTCGGTGTTGGACGGTGCCTGCTGTCGGGGCAGGGTGTGGGATTCCTGGTACATAATGATGAGTGCATCGGCGTTGGGATATGACTGTGAGAGGACTAGGTCTTGGGACATTGACGGGAAATACCCGACTGTAGCTCACTGCCATTCAATTCAGGGAACAAACTATTGACATTTCTTGACTCCAATGGGACGGACGGTGGCGCGAATCAGCACTTTCAGTGGGGAGATCAATGTTGTGCACGTCCAGACTCGGGACTTATTAAGTCAACCATGTGCCGTTGTCGTACCGCCGGACCCAGAAGCAGCTGCGATTGTTCACATAGCCTGATTGACGTCCGAGATGTTCTTTGCCAGTCTCCAGATGAAGGCCTCGTGGCGTTGTGAATCCCGGAGCTTTCCATGAGACCCGGCCGATTTTCCCGGGGGTGCAGCCCTGGAGTTACCTCCACCAGCGCCGAACAACCCCGGACAGCATGCAGAGTGTGTGCTTTGGAGACACATTTTAGCGCGCAGACCTTGCGTGATCGCTTTCAGCCGGAAGGTCAGGTTTAAGTCTGCTTATCAGTAATCGATGGTGTCACGACTGGAGGGTGGGTCTATGCGGTGGAAACTATGTGATTTCTGCCGTGATCGGCATAGCCAGACTTATTACAAATAGACTTATTACTAATAGACTGGCTGGCCCTGCTTGTGGCTCAGAAGCAAGAGTGACAAAGTCTTGGCCTATAAAACATCTCGCCGACAGGTTGCACAGGCCAGAGAATCCCATACTCTATTAGTTCGTCACTAGTGAATGTATCGCAAGATGGCTGCCAAAGTCCCCGCTTTCAAGTTGAACAACGGCGTTATGATGCCCTCCGTGGGCATGGGTAAGTCTCAGCAGCTCTTGGGCTCGGTGCTCTGTATATCTGGAGGTTGTCATGGCTTTTAACATCTCCTCTTCGCAGGTTGCTGGATGGGCGGGCCAGGCGGCGGCGAGGCAGCGTATGAGATGTGCCTCAAGGCCGTGAAGGCTGGATATCGCCATTTTGACACGGCCGATGGGTAAGTTGCAAATCTCGGGCTTGCCTGGAAACTTCCACATTTTCTCGGCAATGGCTAACTGTCAACTTCAGGTACAAAAACGAGGAGTCTGTGGGCAGGGCTCTCAGGGATAGCGGCGTGCCTCGCAAGGAGTATGTGTCCGCCTCACTTCCATCCTGAGCCTTCAGACACACGTACCCGGACAAGCCCAATTCCAGTACGCGTCTCGAATCGCATTCAAACAACTACTGACACTCAAACGTCTAGGCTCTTCGTCACCACAAAGCTGTAAAAGACATCCTCCATTCTCAAGCACTTTAGCTCAAGCATAAGTCATACAGCACACACTGACCCATCCCAGGAACAACAACGACCACCACCGCGTAGCCGAGGCCCTCGAAAGCTCCCTCAAGGCCCTCGATATCGACTACATCGACCTCTACCTCATCCACTGGCCCCAAGGCACTGTCGACGGCAAACAGCTCCAGCCCTCCGACCACCCCACCTACAATGACACCTGGGCCGAGATGGTCAAGCTCCTCGACACGAACAAAGTGCGTGCCATAGGTGTCTCGAACTTCGGCGTGCCGTTACTGGAGTCGCTCGCCAAGACGAGCAGCGTCGTGCCCGCCGTCAACCAGGTCGAGTTGCACCCGTTCCTGCCGCAAACTAGGCTGCGCAAGTACTGTGAGGAGCACGGTATTCGGCTGACGGCGTACTCGCCGTTTGGGCAGCCGGCGCCGGGGTCGGTGAGCCCGCTGCTTACGGAAGAGGATGTGGTGCGCGTTGCGAAGAAGCATGGGGCTAGCGAGGGGCAGGTTGTGTTGAGCTGGCATGTGCAGAATGGGGTTGTGGTGGTGCCCAAGTCGGAGAATATCGAGCGGATGAGGAACAACATCAGTGTAGGTCCTGGTGTCATTTTCGCATGTGGAGCGTGTACTGACGTGGGATTAACAGCTTTTGCAACTTGATGATGACGACTTGAAGGCTATCGAAGGGATCCACAAGAAGGATGGGCAGCACAAGAGTCTCCTGGCATATCACAATGAAGACGGGTTCGTGTTTGGCTGGACTTATGAGCAGCTGGGCTGGGATCTGTCGAAGGGCAACAAGGGCAAGACGGAGTAAGGTCTGAGAACGTGGAGACGACCATTGTGCACAGGACGTCGAGCAAACGTGCGATATTTTCAGATTCATCACATTGCTTGTACTGTGCGCTCATTAATGGGCTTGTGCTTGAGAACAACGCTATGTGTGAAGCGGAGCGCAGGTGTTCAGGCGCCGTTCCTGCTCATGTGCCTCACCAACGGTCTTCGCGGGCTCGACATGCGCTGAGTCGTGATACTCGCGGGCCGTCCCAAGGCTGGGTCCGTTGGGGCCTCTCAAAGGACGACATGGCCTTTGGGTGGTCTTGATGAACCTCAGTCCACGATTGAGTCCGTGGGCAAGTGGCCCAGGTCGGCAGGTTTTCCACGGCCTCTCACTTATGGCCCTTGCGTTAGGCTCAATTTTCAACAATCCACCTGATCTCAGTACTGTTCACTCCAACACTAAAGCCTGGCACTTGATCTCAACATTCAGCCTCACATTCGGCAGCGCCGCAACCTGCACACACGTCCTCGCAGGCGCAGCAGTCTTGTCCGGCCAGCGCTTGTTCCACTCGGCGTTCATAGCCACGTAGTCCTTCATGTCTGTCAAGAACACAGTCGCGTCGACGACGCTCTCGAGCCCAGCGCGGCCATCGGTCGCGCCCTGGATGATGGCCTCGATGTTGCGCAGGACGGCGGCGGTCTGGGCGCCGCAGTCCAGCTTGTGGGTCCCGTCGGCGAGGTCCTCGACGCCCTCGTAGGTGCCGTCGCCCCGACGCGAGGACGTGCCGGACACGAAGACGATGCGGCTAGTTGTGGGCGCGGTGCGTGCGTGGGGGTAGTTGGCGAGGCCTTGGGCGCGGGAGGCGGGGAGGAAGTAGCCTGCGCCGTTTGGTTCGGACATTATGAGGTTGGTCGTGGTGCTGAGGGTGAGAGCCGTGGTGAGTTGATGGTGGGATGTGTGTGTGTGAGTGTGTGTGCGTGAGTGTGTGTGTGTGTGAGTGTGTGTGTGTGTGAGTGAGCGGAGTTTGGTGGATGGAATTTTCACAAAATTTGCTCGCAGATTCTCATTGCTGTCTTCGTCATTATCCGGCAAATGTAAATATCACCTAGTCATTAGCTACCTGTGCCTGTTGGACGCGATGCTACGCGCATAGTTGTGGTAGAGTGCGCCGAGCATCCGCCTTCCGCCCTGTCTTTGTTCGTGATCTTCCGATTGGCTGCTTCACCCCTGGAGCTGCCGCTTTGGGACAGCTCCAAGTTCATCGCGGGGTGTTTGTACGCGGATGCGGAACTCTTGGAGGGGTTTTTCTAATGTAGGGCTTCTGAATAATGATGGAGCCCCCCTGTCGGCAACGACACTCGCCTCGATGCGACGTCGCTTGCTCGTCAAGGGGCCTACGGTAGCCGCTGCAGCGGAAGAGCTTCTGCAGGAGATGTTTAGACTGTAATACAGATGCAATTGCTTGATTGACTTACTCATCATCGATATACCTCAGGTAGTGCTCATAGTGAAGAAGGTTCTCTCTGACCTGTGCCCCTCCCACTCCTGCTTCTCATATCTGAGGGTCTTCCAACTGTCCATACACTTCACACTTCACGATGGTCTCATCACACCAGCTCCACGGCACCGTCTCGGATGAGATATGGGCTGCCGATACATTGGACAAGGCCACCACTCTCCTCAAGCAGCTGGAAGGCAGCCCGCTCACCCTGCAACATTTTTCTGAGAACAAATTCAGCACTGTCGAATCCTCAAGACACATCGACTCGTTCGAGCCCAAGACCGGAAAGCTCATTACACGGGTCCCGTGTGCCTCAGCTGACGAGGTTGACACTGCCATCAAAGCTGCCAAGGCGGCCTTCCCAGCATGGAGCAAGACATCGAGAGCAGAGCGCTCCCGCTTGCTGCGCAAGATCAGCGACATTATTGCCGAGAATCGCGAGCTGTTTGCGGTGTGGGAGAGCATTGACCAGGGCAAGACGCTGGAGAGGGCTAGGATTGAGGTGGACAGAGCAGTATCCAACTTCTCGTGAGTCCTCATAATCCAGGACAGATTCGATGAGCTGCTAACGGTGACCGCAGCTACTTCTCAACCTTCATCCTGCACGAATCCACCGCCGCAAGGATGATCGACGGCGTAGCGCTCACCTACGAGCACCGTAGCGCCGCGGGCGTCTTCGCGCTCATATCGCCCTGGAACATGCCTCTCTACCTGCTCACCTGGAAGATCGCGCCCTGCCTCGCCTTCGGCTGCACCGCCGTCGCCAAGCCCAGCGAGGTCACCAGCATGTCGGCGTTCCTCCTCGCCGCCGTCTTCGAGAAAGCCGGCCTGCCCTCGGGCGTCATCAACGTGCTGTTCGGCGACGGCATGACGACCGGCTCCGCGCTCGTCGCGCACCCGGACATCCACGGCGTGTCCTTCACCGGCGGCACCGCGACGGGAATTGCCATCCGCAAGGCGACCGTCCACCAGATTTACAAGCATCTCTCGCTTGAGCTGGGCGGCAAGAACCCCACGCTGGTCTTTGCCGACTCGGTGGGCGCGAACAAAGAGAAGACGGTGCGCACGGCGGCGATGGCTGCGTTTGAGAACCAGGGCGAGATCTGCTTGTGTGGATCGCGTATCTATGTGGAGAAGAGCGCGTACGAGGAGTTTGTGGTTGCTTTCAAGGCGTACGTTGAGAAGACGTACCGCGTGGGCGAGACTGTCGGTGCGGTCGTGAGCTTGCCGCACTACTCCAAGATCAGGGGGTACCTTGAAAGTGCTCAGAAACAGGGTGTGATGTTCCAGACGGGCGAGCTGCCGCCTGTGATAGAACAGGGCGAGGAGAGGGGCTACTGGATTAAGCCGACAGTGTTGACGGAGGTGCCGGCTGACTCGGAGCTGCTGCGTGAGGAGATATTCGGCCCGGTGGTCACTATCGTGCCGTTTGAGGACGAGGACGATGCCGTCAGGCTGGCTAACTCTAGCGAGTACGGTCTTGCTTCAGTGCTGCTTACAACGGATGGCGGACGAATGAGGAGAGTGAGTGAGCAGATTCAGGCCGGCCTGGTGTGGGTAAATTGCTGGTTGGTGAGAGAGCTAGGTACGCCTTTCGGTGGCATGAAGAATTCGGGTACAGGCCGCGAGGGCGGAGAATACTCGAGGGATGTATTCACTGTCGCCAGGACAGTGCATTTGGCGACAGTATAGACAGACAAGAAGAGAATGGCTCCACATCAAAACAAAAATATGGTAATGCACACCACATGCATTAACCCAAATAGTCTTGTGAACGAATCATCTTGATCCACCGGTAGTCCATCATCTACTGTGCATCGTGCAGCATGCCCTCAGATTCAAGCATGTCTCCCCACTCGAGCAACGAGTCGGAATGATTGCGGAGGCTGGACGGCTTCGATCAAACTACCTAAGTGTGCGGGATTTGAAATGATGACCGCAAGGAAGCAAAGGTCCAGGAAAAATGTCTGCGTGTCCTACCTCTGTGTTGCGTCCGGTAGTTGAGTTGGGCATTGCGCTGGACTGTGCGAGCAGCCGCGTTACAAGGCCACGCCATGGTCAAGCACAGAGACCTCTCGCATTACATGCAAATTTCGCAATTCGTATTGCATGTCTAATAAGTCGCAACACAACGTACGCTGAACATTCGCGTCGCCAAAGCCGTCGCTCCTCATCGGTGTCCACCCCAGTCACACATCTACTGAGGATCCTCGATTTGACCACACTCTGGGCACTTTCTCGCACTCTCATTCTCCCGCCAGAAGTTGATCAACGGCTTCAACTGCGTCCCTAAATCCGTGCAGTGAAATACCTCCTCCCTTATCACCGTCGGAACCTCATGCCCGCCCTTCTTGCAGTACCACCTCAGACGATCCATACTTCCCTCTGGCCTCACACACTCCATCACCAAGCCCGTCGTGTTCTCAAACCGGCAGGGGTTGTGCGGTGTGTTGGCGGGCAGCAAGAACATCTCGCCCTCCTTGATATGGACGTCCTTGAAGAACGGGACGCCACGCTCGTCTTTCTCCACGACCTTGAGGCACATGGCGCCCTTGAGTTGGTAGAACCACTCCTCCGTCTCGTTGACGTGATAGTCGTTGCGTGTGTTGGGTCCGCCCACGACCATCAGCACCATGTCCTTGCCGCTGAAGAGGCAGTAATTATTGACGGGTGGTTGGAGGAGATCGCTGTTTGTGCTGAGCCATGAGGCGAAGGCCATGGGTGGTGGAAGGGCTTTGTGCTCCTCCACGAAGGTCGTTGCGGCGCCGCTCATCTCGGCCGTTGTGTGCGGTATGTCGTAGGGTTGAGAAATATGCGGTGAAATTGGGATAGGGTATGGCCTATGCTTGATGCCTTCGCGAATTTGTGAATGAGCTACGTATGGAGTTGGTGGAGATTTATGAGTGAGATATTAGAGTTTGTTCAAAGGCGGCCGTCGTCGGCATGGATATTCTCACCACTTTAACATGAAAACTTGACCGCCACCAACTTCCCGTACCGCAGCTTTGTGAAGGCGCTGTGGGCGAAATTCCTCAGTGGACATCGGCCTCAAACCGGCGGCTGCACACCCACTGAGAAATGCATGGCACCGCTATCCCAGGCGCTAGAAATGCCAATACGTTCCGCCAGTGGCACGGTAGCACGCGCCAAACACTGCTTCCGTCTTTGCATCCGAATCGTCGGAAGCGGAAGACCCGCAACGTATCACGCGCCCGTTGAGGTTGACTTGGACGGGCAGCATGTAGGATTATGAAACAATTAGCTGAAAGATAGGCAGAAGCTGGAATGCATGTGCCTTTGAAAATATATGCTCCCCCGTTTTCTAAAAGGTCAATTTCATCAACATCCAGTATAACATTGTGTTGAAGTCTCGCAAACTTCGGACCCGAACATCAACCTCAACTTAAGATTTAGCCCGCACAACACACATGAAGAAGCCAAAATCCGAATTCAATCTCATCCAGTCGCCCTAAATCCTTTCGAAACACAGTCAAAATGGCTCCTCCCACTTTGATAGAAGCCAGCTGCTGCGAGTGCTGCTCCGGCTCCTCAGACGGCTCCGGCGCCTCTACGCCGCTCACAAGCAACAGCAGCGGCTCACCACCTATCCACTCACACGTCCAACCGGGCCACCGCCAACTCACAGGCGAGTCGCTCTACCGCATCGACCTCCATACCCACATTATGCCGTCCTCACTCCCAGATTTGGCCGCCATCCCCACCGCCACCAACAAATCCTATCCCTGGCCAGACTTCCGCCCGTGCACCGATGCCTCGGGCGACATCGACATGTTCGTGGGTGGGTCACACTTCCGCCGCGTGCAGCCCAACTGCTACGACGCGAAGACCCGCGTTGCGGAGATGGACGCCGTGGGGGTAGATGTGCAGGTGTTGTCAACAGTGCCCCTGCTGTTCTGCTACGATGCCCCGTTAGAGCCGGCGTTGGTGTTGGCGAGGGCACTCAACGAGCATATTGCCGAAATTGTGAAGGAGGACCCAGAGCGCTTTGTGGGCTTATCGACTGTCCCGCTGCAGGATATCGATGAGGCTGTGAAGGAGCTGCGAAGGTCAAAAGAGTCGGGGCTTGCGGGTGTGCAGATCGGTACATCGGTGCCGCTAGTCGACGGAGAAATGGACTTGGATGACCCAAAACTGGGCAAATTCTGGAGCGCGTGCGAGGAGCTGGATATGGCCGTATTCGTGCACCCTCTGGGATACCAATGGAAGCGCGAGAACGATGCGCGTTGGGGCAAGTACTGGGGAAGCTGGCTGGTGGGCATGCCCGCCGAGACGGCCCTGGCCATGCACAACCTCACATCGGCGGGAACCTTTTCTCGCCATCCCAAGCTGCGCCTCTGCTTCGCACATGCTGGCGGAGCGTTCCCAGCGCTGCTGGGCCGCATCCAGCACGGTTTCGACTGCCGCCCAGACTTGGTGGCTCACGCGGCGGAAGGCGTCACGCCGACGCAGCACCTCGCTAGTGGGGACAATATCTGGATCGACAGCCTGGTGCATGATCCGGACCTGCTCGACTATGTTCTGAAAAAGGTGCCGTCTGCGAATATGGTGTTGGGCAGTGACTACCCTTTCCCCCTCGGTGAGGTGCCGACGGCGGGAGATATGCTGATTGGGAAGTCGAAGGGTGGAAATAAGTTGGAATTATTTCTGACGTGGGAGGAGAGGGCTGGTATCTTGTCTGGCAATGCGATACGGTTGCTAAATCTGGGTAATGAGTTCCGTGAGCGGTACGAGACGCGTTTGGCAGCATTTCAGAAGAAAGCACAAGCTTCGTTAGTCTAGAGAACAACTCCTCACATACGACGAAAGTGTAACATTGCCTCTGAAGACGCCGCGCCCATATATTTGCAATGAAGATAAGTGTGTATTCCCTGTTTGTACGCCTTGTGTGTGTAACTATGCAAATACCTGCAAGACCAATGACAACCTCGTATGCGAAAAAGGTCAGCTTTCTTTCCTAAGGTATGAGTCGTTTCCCATTTCCTCCAGGCACTTTTGGTCCCCTTATGACAGCTTTCCAAGGAACGAAGAAAACCGACACGACGCACAAAACGCTGGTCACAAGGCCGATGATGAATGTAAGGTTGATGGCCCGCACCACAACATCCAAGGCCAAGTCCAAGTTCTCCGGCGGCAGTATCCTCCTCAAGTTGGTGATATCCTTGAGAATCTGTACTTTCAGCAGAGACGGGATATCAAGCTTTGTAAAACCTTGTATAATCTGGTGGTTGAACACAGCGCTCGAAGCAGGAACGGTAATCGTGCTAGAAGGAAGTGTTAGCGACAATTTCGGCACATGAGAATGATGACGGTGCGGTGTCCAACGTACGATCCAAGTGAGGACGCGAAGAAAGCCAGCCCGTTGGCGATCCCATGATCCCTCTCCGGCAGCTCGATGTGACAGGGCGCAACGTTCGCCAGGACCAAAATCCCCACGCCTAGTCCAGTGACGACCTGCAGTCCAGCGTTTTGCGCGAAGGTGATGTTCTGGTCAATTCTTGAGATGAACGCCATGCCAATGATGAACAGAATCCCCCCAACTAGGAAGAATGGGTTGTAGTATCGAGCCCTTGGTACGATGAATGCAATGAGACCGGAGGCGACAGTGGCGGAGACGACGTAAGGCAGGAGGTTGATAGCACTCTGCCCGGGCGAGTTGCCCTGCACAACCTGTGGGCGGACCAAAACTGTCAGTATGCTGAGAACTAGCTTCACTGGATTGCACGGACGGGGGTTGCGAACCTGGAGGAATATAGAAACGAAGAAAACGAAGTTGGTGAAGCCCATGAAGAGGAAGAACAGGACCAGACAATTTGCCCAAACGGCTCTGCGGCGGAGAATTGCCCGCGGGATCAGAGCGAGATCTGGTCGAACATAAAACTCCTGGAGTAGAAACAGGAATAACAGTGCTCCCGAAACCACGGCAAGGAGTATTTCTGTGTTGCTAATGAGCAAAGTTAGGCTGGCAGAGTAGTTCTGTAGGAGCGTGATGAGACAGCAGATGCTCGCCACGAGTAGTGAAGTACCAATGGGATCCAGCTGCATGATTTTCTCGATAACAGGTAACTTGTTCAGCGGCGACCGTGAAGGTTCCTTAGGAAACAGGAACAGTGTTCCGATGAACGAGACTGCTGAAGTAGGCAAGTTGATCCAAAATGCCCATTCCCAGCCTAGAGTGTCTGCGATGAGTCCGCCCACCATCGGTCCGGACATGATACACGCGCCTTGATTATGCGCTTGTTAGTCAAGAACTCGAGAAAGTATGATGTGCTTCGCACTCACCCATGATAGCAATGCCAGCAGCTTCCACATACATCCTTTGTCTTCGAGGAAACGTTATTTCGTTGATGCGCATAGCGCCTTGCAGAATGCCAGCACCACCAGAGCCAGTGATTCCCCGACCCAGTATAAACATGAGTGAGGATTGTGATGAAGCGCATGTGATCGAGCCGACTGTAGTCCACTGGTTTTAGCATCTTCAAGATGTCGTTTGGCGCCATGTGGAGACTCACCAATAAATATGGCGATCGACCCGAGGAATAGGCACTTGATTTTCCATAGGTTGTAAGCCTTTCCGAGGCTCGGCATGAGTACAGCATACGGCAGATACTCCGCCGAAGCATACCACCCTATGTCCTCCGGTCTCTTGAATGTATCGATCAGGACCGGGACGAGAGTTGCTAAGGCAGAGATTGTAAGCGCGATCCGTTCTCTCCTCAACATCAAGTACGGCACATACCAATAATAGTATCGTCTAATGATGCCTGTAAAACGTCCAAGTCAGCGGTGAGTCTGTCGTTCTGCGGAGTGAAAGTACCTTACCATGCTGTATGGCACAAGGGCACACACTAGCAGTGCAGCTCGTGTCCATCCCTTTGGATAAGAATACGAATCGTCCCCATCCGTGTCCTGCTCTTTCTCTTCCGTTGATCCAAAATACGGTGCTGACCCATACATCGAACCGAGCCCCCCAAACCTCCGCGAGTTTCTCATCAGCCTCTCATCGTCTGTTGACTGTTGCGAGACCTGCTCTTCCATTGACACCGATGGCTTCGAATCCTTATCCAAGCCTGACTCCCACCATCTGCGTCCACCCGGGGGCGATTCATACTCGGCAGGCTTCTCCACGACAACCTCGTGGTCGCGGATGCAGAAAAGCGGAGGGGGATACTGCGATGAATCGACGCTGCGTTGCCCAGCGTTGACGTCCATGATGTAGGTTCAGTTTCAGCACGGCGAGCAAAGGCAGAACGCGCCAGAGCTTGTGACTTTTACTGACAATGACGCACACTTCTATGCACAACACGAAGAGCGAGCAATGTCACCGGTCAAAAAGTTGTCGAGGCTCAAAATCACTGAGCAGGTACCGAGGTAAGCAGCTTGCTGGTCATGCGTACGGATAAGGTATGGCATGTTTGCTTCACACATTGCGTGGAACCATTCACATTTATTATGAACGTTCTCATAAGTAATTACTCCTCGCATGTGCTAAAGGGCCCGGACACTGTCTAAATACCGTTGCCTCCCTTCCAAGCCTACCCCGAGACAAGGGGGCCTCGCGTTCCGAGGTTGGCCATATTTAATATCATTTACGTCGGACCTCACATGTGCAAAAGTCACACAAACTCATGCCGCTCCAGAGGTACTGGATCATCAGATCGGTCGTGCGGATTCATTCGGCAATTTGGGAAGAACGCGTGCTGCAGCACATGCTGAGGCTCCCGCTGTTCATGGAGCAAATTTGCCGTCACTCTCAGCCCGGGTGGGGATGAGACACCAAGTCGGTCTACGAAGATGAGATCGAAACAAGACTTTTTCATATGAGCCCACGCTTCTCCTACGATACCCTGGTGGATTACAAGGTAATGCAAGGTCATGGCGTGTCATATGTACGCACAATTCTCGGCACAGAAGCCAATGAGCAAACCGGCTTACCGGTTCGCTTGACAGGGCAGTAGTGTTCCAGCAAACTCTGTGCCCCGCATAACGTCAGAAACGCCCTCGGTAGGATCCGCTACCGTTGGACTGTTCTGTAACAGGAAATCATTCATGACCATCTGCTGCATAAAGTTTGGCGATCTTGTGTGAATCTGCAAATCCTCTGCACGTCCCCCGCATTCTTTCTGGTAGCTGTTGCGAAGTTCCGGTGGGGGCAAGGTGGAGCCTTGCAGTACATAGCAGGGACGCTCTTCGTCGAAGCCTCTTTTGAGAAAATACGCCGACCTTTACTCTGTTTCAAATTGAATTGATTCCAGACACAACGTAACTACGCTTTGGTCATGTGTGCTGTGGCGAGTTTCACAATCAGCTTCGGCTCCAGGGCTATTGTGACTATTTGATAAGGCTTCGGTAAGTAAGTTGGCAATATTTTTTATATCGCTGGACTGCAAACGCGCGCAAGCAGCTATTTGCCGATGTCACTATTTCGGCCCAGGACAATTTGTGGAGGATGATGAAAAAAGGGCAAATTGCTTCTCGCTTGGGTACGATCTTTGAATGAATTGTCAGCCTGGCCGGGGCGTTCTCGAGCTGTGTTATCATGTGATACCTAGGCATTGATCCCCAAAGACTATCTGACATTGACGGGAGGCCTTGCATGAATTGCAAGGCGCTCCGCAGGCTCCTTGCAGCAAGTTATGGCATCCATTGGAGGTGCCGAGTCTGCTGGAAACTAGCTAGTTATAGCTTTGACCTAATTAAGAAGAGTTCTTTGCCGTTCGCACTAGGATGAATGGGTGCGGTAGGTCGCTCTGCCATTTGCAATTCCAAGTGCTAGGACGTAGAGGAACATTGAAGATATCCACGTCTACGTCCATCGGAGCGCATCAAGGTTCAACTGAAGTCGTAGGCAGTCCTCTCGTATAGGTACCAAACCAAAACCTCAAGCACAGGAAGACCACGTGAATAACAGTTCTTAACGCATTTTTACCATCTGGATATGAGATTACAACTATGTATAT
Source organism: Plenodomus libanotidis (assembly GCA_022609195.1). Classification (NCBI taxonomy): domain Eukaryota; kingdom Fungi; phylum Ascomycota; class Dothideomycetes; order Pleosporales; family Leptosphaeriaceae; genus Plenodomus; species Plenodomus libanotidis. Next base: position 221,358 of record JAGKQA010000052.1, read on the forward strand.
GTGTGACGCAAAAGTAGCTACTAATGCGTTGCATTGACCGAATACCTATATCCGTAACGTTCCCCCCCCCCCCGGATCTTTTTAAGCTTTAAGTAAGATTTGAGAATCGCGGTGTGAAATTCCCTGATAGCGGAAAATTACCTAATAGTCTTGCAAGTCCCTTACCCTAAACTGTTGGGCAGTAATTAATTATGTTTCCATTCTCGAACCGCAGATTTAGTAGCATCGATATAGTACACCAAAAAATGTCTTTAGGGGTCCAAGGTAAGAATATAACGCGTTCTACCTGAATTAAGGGCTCATAATTGTAACGCAGAAGTAGCTGCCAGTACGTTGCACTGGCTGAACACCTATATCCGTGACAATATGTCCACTATTGTGAGGAGAGTTAAGCAGCCTGTTGGTCTCTTGGTTTTCGTTAAAAGCCTATATAAGGAGTTTGACGAAGATGTATGGAGGATGGTCGGCACCTGCAATGTGCGTTCAAAACTGAAAGAACCCGGAAGAGCTGAATCTCTCGTGTTCCGGTTACATAGCATCACCAGCAACTGGAGATGTATAATATAAAAGTCATTACAAAAAATCAGTCATTGAAGTCCCTCGTGCGCTGTAAACAGCTGATTTCCTTCTTTGATGAGACAACCTAGACTTTATAGGCGCCTTGTCCAGTAATTTTTCTCATCATTGTTCTTCATAGCCAGTAGGAGAACTTTGTTAAAGCTCCACTATGAATAGAGCTTGGTTGAAATGAAACTCGTATATATTAAGAAGTATGACGATGACAGACGCTGCAAGACGTGATAATCATGATTCTTCTTCTTGGAGAGGTCACGTGACCTCGACAGCCGAGTCTCTCGTGGCGCAATTGGCAGCGCGTTCGACTGTTAATCGAGAGGTTGATGGTTCGAACCCACCCCAGAGAGATTTTTTTGTTTTTGGTGTTCTGTGGGTGGTGGTTGTATTTTTTTTGGCAATTTCTAGGAAATAGGAAACGATTTGGGGATGGGGAGGCGGGCGACGAGATCTAAAAAATATGCGATGCCATTGCTGAGAAACGGGAAACGGTTTATGTGATGAGTCAGCACTAAGACTGCAGATGTATCCCCAAGTATTGTTGGTTGGTTCGTCTACGACGACGAGTCTACATCCTTACACCAACATTTAGCGCTGTGGCAGCGGCGCTGTCTAGTAATGGCCTTCGAGTGTAGTAAGTAGTGATAATAAGGATAATAAGGCCGGCCCTTGGGCTTCCTTTAAAGTGCGTCCTTAACTTATCCCCTTTTACCACAAATTCCTGGCGGCAAGTGGAAGAATCAAGCCTTTCTTAGATTTAAAATGTTCTCTTCTTGTCTCAATTAAGGTTGGACTCCTGTAAACTGCTAGCCAAAATGCCGCTGCTAAAGCCGGACTTCTCAAGTGTCTTCCTGGATCTCGACCCAGACTCGCTTAAAGACTTTCTTGCTAAGCTAGAGGATTGAGACTAAGGACTTGCTAGCCCCATAGACTATATATAAACGTGTAGAGGTTAAGGTATAATGGCTCTCGTAAGGTTATCCTCCTCTATATTATTCAGAGTCGGACAGCTGACATGTGCACCCACGTATGCTTATTTTTGGAAGTTGGTCAATAAGGACCCCGAGCAAATCTGGCTCGATCTATTCCAGCCAGGTCCGTTGCAAGCTAACGCCATTACGCTCTGCAAGAAGTTCTTAAATATCTATGCTATAAAGCGCAAACGCAAGTAGCTATATCTTAGACTAGAGGAGTATAGGGTCGTGCTTATAGTGTGGAGCGCTGCCATGTGGGTCTGTGACGGTTCCTAGCTCAAGGTCCAAATCACTGATATTGCAGTGATAGATCTTTAAGCTGTTGGAACGTTCGTGTATTCAAAAGAAATAACTAACTATCTGAAGCTGGGGCTCACAGCTTATTTGTATAAGGATTACAGCTGTGCCTAGTGCTACAGCTGTTTCTTGTGCATCCCGGATCACATGTCCGGAAGCCGGCTGGAACCACAGCCACACTACAGTCTATATGCAAAATCCTGGTCCTCGAGTTTAATTAAACTGTGCTTATGTGAAAGCCAGGAGAAGAGCCCCATAATAAGTCTTAGTGGAGTCTTAGAACCCAGGAGGGCTTATTTATGGATATTAAATATGGGCCGGTCTTTAAAGTTAATAAGGCAAGTCTGCGCTTCATGATTAACGGCCACTATACAAAATGCCAAGCTAATCTAAGTTCTTTAATCTAGTAGACTAAGGCTAGTGCTAAGAAGCTTGGATTGTAGCGTAAGTAATTGTTTGTTAAGAAGGAGGCCATAGCTAAAGATATTGCTGTTATGCTAAAGATGCTTTGGCTGTGTGCCGATGATGTCCCTAGCAGTCCTATTGCTTGAATGGCTTTCCACAGCATCGTTTTGCTTAGTGGCCTTGGTGGCTTTTGTCCTGGAGTTCTTATAAACCTAAAGTACCAGTAAGTCGTCCTAGACTTAGCAGTTAACCCGCAATCCGCTAAAACCCAACTAGTTATTATATTTGCATTATTTTAAAACAAATAATAAGTCGGTATCATTAAACAAGATTAGTCGCATATATATATACTAACTTATTGCATCTAGCAAATAAGAGGAATACTAGCACTACTGCTTTATTAGCACCCTATTAAGGTATAATAGATACTAATGGCAATTCGCAGTCTGGATGTGTCTATTATAATTCTTCCAATGGGTCTCTTCTATCTGGTTAGTCTTGTGGTAGCCCGAGCGCTGGCGGATAATGCTTTTGATGATCCTATCGATCTCCTCGCCGAACTCCTTTCTCGGCCCAACTTAGGCCACAAACAGCGCCTTAGGATGCACTGGAAGAAAGAAATTTTGGACCGGCCAATATTTCCCTTGGAACCTTATGCTTTTCGCCGAATTTAGCATTGCTATACCTTTGTTGCTGGATATCCTAAGCGGGGTCGTCCGTATGCTTTATAGGTTGGGGCTAGGAATAGACTGGACGATATATAGTGTAAAGCATGCCATTGCCTAATTCACCTTACTACCACTTAGACTAGGCTATATCTGACTTTTGTAATCTATAAAGAAGCCCTAACACCTGCCCTTCGCGACTATGTCCTGTCCTATAGTAGCCAGATATTTCAGAAAAGCTACCAGCCCAGGCAGATCAGACATAATCTTGGACCAATTCTAAGCCCAGATTCTGATGCTAATACGTTGCTCTATAACGTGCTTCGCAACTCGTCTTTAGACTTTGGATTACGCGGGGGAGGGGATGGTAAAAAAAAATAAGGCGCTCAACTTCTGGATTATATTTTAAATATTCATGACAAGGCACCCAATTATATTAAGCCTAGCGATGTGGAGGAGTGGGAGCACGCGCGCAAGGAGCTACGAGTATATCGGGAGATAGGTGCTGGAACTCGTCGACAACTGATTATCAAGAAGTTGTCACAGCTCTTGCTTGAGGAGCGATGGCAGAAATACTTCCAGGATTCGGATCGACTAAGAGCTCTTGGCTTATCGACCCATCATTTGGAGGAACAGAACAAGACCCTAAACCCATCGCGCAGCAAGAGTGTGTTTTCAAATAGCTCTTAGCCTTCCACCACAGTCGCCTTATTACTGGATCGAGCTAAGCATTAGTCCCTCGAATATATAATACTTTACATCGAGGAACTAGTTGCGTACCAAACCACTACCTATAATAAGTCTCAGGACGGCTCCGCCCTCTCATCCTGGCCGCTTTTATAGTAAACCTCTTCTCTGATAGTCGGACTCGCCGGAAGCGCGGGGAAGTTGGTCTTTAAGGACGCCATTAAGGACGGCATTAGCGAACGGGGACACAGCGAAAACGAAAAAGGCCGCAGCAACTATAGCCCCGACTTCAAAGAAGGTGCTATCACCGAGAAGAAACCGGGGCGAGAGCATTGCTGGAGAGCATGCTATATGCTCTATTATAGAGCAAAGCTATCCAAAGATCTTTCCGCGCTCTACAGATATTATAAAACTATGCATAAATCTACATTAAGCCAATCTTTCTCCTGCCCTTAGTACGAGAGCACTAATCGTATTATTAGTGGATGGAAAAACTGGGTGGGACACATTAAGCTCTATTATAGGCCTCAAAATGCCCCAAAGCGTAAACCGGCAGTGGAGCTGAAGTGCTTTCTTTGTAATAACCGCTTTAGTTCGATATTGTGGCTATTACTATATACAACGCATCGTCACATACAGTTTTTCGAGCCAACAGTCCCTTGCCCAAAATGTCGCATCCAGGGCTCGGACGGTAGTAGGGATGCTCCCATAATCAGCAACCTATCTAAATAAAGCAGTCATATCACACTCTCCCATAGTGACCCTCAATGCGCCCCCAGTCCACCATCGTATCCAAAATCTGCCTATCTCTTACATATGAGACAAGTAATTGACGAGCGGGAGCATTATAAGAAAAACCACCCAACGGCTTTCAATACCCCATTCCCATGCCCAGAATATACTAGGCAGGGACAGGTTACGAAATAGGTATCGCTAATCGTAATTCGCGATAATTAGCAACTTCACTGTATTATCACCCATGGCAAAACCACAGTTATATATGGATACCACGGACAGATATTGTGCCATTGCCTCGTCTACAATTAGCACTTTGCGAAGGTCGTCGACCACTTTACTAAAGCCCATATGGCCTTATTACCATTCACATGCCCAGAGTGCGAGAGATCAGGGGCGCCGAGTATGCGAATTCACAAATAGGTCCGATACTATGCCACTGTGCATACCGATACTTCCGCGGCTCATATATCACATACCTCAACTATCCATAGCAAACGAAAGCGCAAAGAGGAGGAAGACATAACACAGGCCAAGAAGGTGAAACCATTGGCTAAGGATCCGGATCACAACTTGGAGTCACAGAAGGATATTAACCACTCTGCCTATTGCGACATCGAAGGCAAGTACAATAGATAGGGGTAGTAAAGGTTAGCATCGCGCTAATATTTTGCTTAAGCCTTTCTCCTTCACCGTGAGGAATGTTAGCGCCGTGCTATCGTCCTATATCCCTAACTATTGTAAAGCGGTATTTAAAGGATAAGCTTAATTGGATAAACGTAATACGGCCTAGGCCGCAGAATAAGGGGACCCGGTCGGACCATATGCACGAGCTAAAGGGGGACTCCTAGGAAATGGGAAATTAAAAATCTTAAAACTAATTTCTGTTTTCTGCTGCTGAACTAACACCTAGGCATGCTTACAGCAACGGGATTGCCACAGGGCTATGCCCGCTCGACTTCCTAAGGTCTTTTTTCTTTCTTTTTCTTCATCACTTGCATGAAGGCCCTAGGCCTATAGTAAGGCAGCTATCCAAAGCTACTAGTACTGTAAATTACAGGTATTTCCGTCCTTTTGATTAGCTAGTACGATGCGAGAAGGCACGAATGTAAATACGAGAGGTGTGAAGAAGCAAAGACCATGAGATGCTAGACAACATCAAAACCAAGGGATAGCTATATAAGAACTAAGAGTAACAGAGAACGCAGAACTTTCGATCTAGAAGCGGACCCTATGCAAAACTAATCCTATCCGTCCGGTCGAAACGGGTTTCATCGGTTACATTTGCGGTGCGTCATGATGCAACGGAAGAACAGATCACCGGGAACGGGGTCATATTCTACATGCAGGATTATAACCTCTCTATTATATCTTAACGGTTTCAGCTGCTGTGGCCAAGATGTTCAAAGATCTCGTTACTCAAAAGCTACCAGGCGACAAAATAGGAGCACGGGCCGTTGGCACGGTCTTCAAAGCGGTCGATCAGAGTTCGGGCCATATGTTTGCTATTAAGGAGGTCAACCTCGAGGAATACGGCGATATTAACGCCGCGCGTGCATTAATCCACAGGGAGATCAAGGTTATAGGAAGGCTAAAGCACGTAAGTGACACTCCCCTGCCCGACCCATGCTCCTTGCCACAGGCTCACAATGTATGTATTTAGGATCACATCATCGAGTATCTCGGTTACCATCACTTCAATACTCTCCAGCCGGAGATATTTATGCCGCTGCAAGAAGGTTCTCTCACCTCGTTTGTCGAGAGGACTCCAGATGCTAAGCAGCTCTATCTCGATGTCCTAGAACAGACTCAGTGCCCTCGACTACCTAGCCAGCGAGAACCATATCCACCGGGACTTAAAGCCCGACAACATTCTCTACTACACTTTGCCTCAAAACTATCGTTTGCAGGAACTACGCAGTTATGTTGCATCGCATACGGGTACTTTTGGTTGGAGTCGCAGCGGATCTTTAAGGCGTCAGCGCCAACCACGAGACGGCGTAGACAGGGATCAAGACCAGGACCAACCCCTTCCGCCACGATCCCGACGCAATGCCAGAATCGCAGGCATGAAACGCCCCGCAGAGCCCCTACCATCGCAGACAGCGCCGAACAAGAGACCTAGGGGCAGAGCAGCACCAAAGGCTGCTGCGCCTGCCTCACGGGAGACCCGCGCCAAGACAAGACTCGTCACTGCACGAGCCCCACGAAAGGGAAAGACGGAGACTTGGCCGAGGCAAGGACGGGGCTGGAAGGAGAATGGGCCAAGTATGCGTTCTGCCGTTGGGAAGAAACCCACGAGGACCCCCGCTCCGACCGGGACCGGGAATGGTAGAGCCGCGGGAACAGATGCGCTAAGTGTACCTAGGCGACGAGGGAGGCCGAGGAAGAATAAATGATATGAAGTGATTCCCCCATTTTCACCTCGATGTCGATGGAATTTGAGGGCGAATACGAGGTCTGTCGTTGGTAAATAATAACGACCAATTGGAAGTTGAGGTACGCCGGATTGTCGGTGAATGGCCGGACCATTATTAGGACCTATGTGTTCATGACGAACGCGCAAAGAATTTTGGGGCACCTGCAGCTTGCGGTGCCTGCACTGGTACTCCACAACAGTGTGGCATACTGAAGGGACCTGACAATTGGGTTTGCCGTTTGCAGGGCCATTGTCTGCTGATACAGCACTTGTAGCGGCGATGAATCAATCCGCGGGTTCAGACTTCAACATCGCAGGAGCGCAGCCCTGCAAACTTGGGTTCAAAGTAGGACTCGGCAATCATGGCATGCCTATCTGGAGGATACTAGTAATAAGCGGAGAAGCGTAGAAGGATAGCGATGAGAGTGACTCTTTTCAATGACAGACTGCTTGGCCATTGCGATGTCTTATTGCAGGTTCGTACGGAGTAATAATTGAAGAAGGTAGAATTCATCGTGTTGGCTTTGAATGTGCAAATTGCCAGGTGAGATACCTATTGAGATAATTAGGTAGCAAAATCATTGATGAAGCAATCGTTGGATGGATGCAAATACATGAAATTAATGCCAGTCAATTAAAACCCATGGACAGTATGTGAGCCATATAGGAATAGTAACAGTGGTCTGCCCTCAACATAGTACATGGTGGCCTGGAAGCCAACATTGGAACCGGAGAGCAATTTGGGTCATCTGGATGAGCTGATCGCGGAAAGGAAAGAGCGTACGTCACGTCCACAAGCTCGGAGGGGACCGCGCAAGATTCGCATCAAAATGCGAACACGACAGCCAGGTAATAAGATTGTGAGACGGGGACGAGGCCGGCCTCGAAAGAATCCCTAGGGATTGTAGCTTGTGGGTGCGGCCTATTCTACAGCCCGTGCTTGCGCCGCTCAGCTTGCGCGCTTTTAAATAACCTATGTTGCTCTTCCTCTATGATTTTCAATCTTCACTTGTCTTCTCCCACTTGTCCTGCCTTCTCCGTCGCAACATCGGCATGCCTTGGCCTATACGTTCTCGCTGCTCATTTCAATTCGAAGTTCGGTATCGTTGTACATCTCAGACCTCTACCAAGACATGGCCTAGTTTGACACTTGACATTCGCCGGAAACGGTACTTCTTTGTTCACCTATCTACAAAGGAATCAGCAGTACATTACCCGGACTTGAACCCAGCAGTCAGGAGGGAGGATTCACTCTGCTCCTCAATCTTTTGCTTTTCTGGCTGAATCTATCAATCGCCTTGCTGTCTATCTAAACTTATCAGTTGCTTGATCTGTCTGTCACAGATTTTTCTCACCCATCCGCCTCCCTCGCAACACTATTTTTAGAGGGGGATCATCGTTTTTTTTTTTATATATCTTTCCCCCTCCCTTTTTTTTTTTTTTTTTTTTTTTTTTTTTTAATACGCTGGGTTCTTTCCGTTTTTTACGTGGGAGTGAAAAGCAGCGAAATCAGGCCCACGGTAGTATATACTTGAGGCCAACGCTACCCAATAAAATTTTA